>VZRO01002376.1:145295-174975 GCA_013397915.1 Daphoenositta chrysoptera
CAGGGCTCAGGGCTGAGGGCCCAGGGCTGAGGGCCCAGGGCTGAGGGATAAGGGCTCAGGGCTCAGGACTGAGGGCTCAGGGCTGAGGGCTCAAGGCTGAGGGCTCAAGGCTGAGAGCTCAGGGCTCAGGGCTGAGGGCTCAGGGCTGAGGGCTCAGGGCTCAGGGCTGCATTACCTTCCAGGTTCATGCCCGCCTGCAGACACTTGCGGTAGCGGCACGCGGGGCAGTTCTTTCTGCGGATCTTGTCGATGATGCAGTCGTTCCTCCCGGCACACAGGTAATTGTGCTGCCCTGGGCACAAACACAAACAAACATCAGATCCCCAGCCCGGTGGAGACCCCAGTCAGCCGTTCCTTCAGTGACACCAAGGACCATGTAACACCTTTACTTGCTGCACTGCCTGTCTTGCAAAAACACCTGTATCCACCCGATTTCACATATCCAAGCCCATTTCTCATGTTTAAACCTCAAAGCCAATATATTTAGGTAGAAATCCCATCTTCTATCTGTTAACACCAGGCAACTTCTATTTTTAAAACTATTTCCCCTTGCATTTACCAAAGTCGCCTTCTACAGCAGGTTTCCAATTTTTCTAAATAGTTTGACAAGAGACATAAATAATGTGCACAAACACATTCTGAGAAAACACTTGTAAACATTTCAACAGAGCACAGACACAGCTTCATCAGCTGGAAAGTCATGAAACCTTCTTGTGACTTACAGCCTGACCTGGACAAACCAAGTTCTCTGACATTTATACAGATTTGCAGATTCAGAACAAAATGGACCCTAAAAATACGACAAGTTCAAGTACATAAATTAAAATAACTGTATTTCCTAGCTGTTTAGAGCAGGGTAACAGAAGTACCTATTCTTAATTATTTGAATGATATGAATGAATGTCTGATTGTAACTTATTTAGGGAAAGGTATTACCAAATGATAGATCCTTCTTCCAGACAGGGATCGAGCATGTTTTCCCAGAGGGCAGAAAGCTGCAGCCTGGGCTTCTACACTGTATTGCAAAGTCCTGACAGTACAAAATTGTGAGAAACAAATATATTTTCCAAATACTGAGTTATTAACAACCGAGTCCAAGAGTTTTCTCACAGGAAAACAGCTTGGGGAAGGAATTTCTTACAAGTCAGCTGTGAAAATTATGGGCATGCAGAGTCCATTCCTATGGCTTTGGCCAAACTTCTCCTCTGAAGTGCCTCAAGTTGATATTCCAAGGAATGTATTTCTGAATGACCCCCCAACCTCTTCCATTTGGGGAAGAGGAGCCTTCCTGACCCTTGTGCCAGCTTTGTGTTTAATTAATTCAGACAGCAGAGCCTTGACTCACCATTCTGGTGCCATTAGCATCCTAATACATGGAAACACACATGAAACATGAACTGATGCCCATTTGCCAGCACTGTAGTGGAGCAGAGGCAACAGTTCCATGTCCCTCCAAGCTGTTTGATGAGAGCACAGCTTCACACATCAGTACAGACACTTCAGGTGAGGATTCTCCTGAGCTGCTCCATTTTACTCCTAACAAAGAGCTCCCTCTCCACCAATGCTTGGTTTCTTGTATTTACTGCTCACCTATTTTTGCCTTTTCTGGGACCAAGCTACACTATTTCTTTGTACTACATTATACCCAAGCCCTCTTGTCACATGACCATTTTGGGGAAAAATGAAGGCAAGCTGGTGCTCCATGTCCGACTGCTGCCCAGGGATGTGCCTGCGGCCAAAGGAACGCGCTTCTGTTCTCTTTGCTGCTCAAACCCAAAGATACTCCACAAATACTCTGGTAAAAACCAGGAGTGAGCCAGTGGAGGTGTTTCCAGGGGGATTTGGGGCACACAGGGGCATTTCTCAGAGGTTGGCCAATCCCCATCCCCATGCTGCCCACAGCCCCCGCTGGCCCCGGGGCTCTGACGCACTGTGGCACCGACGTCTCTGTGCACACCAGCCTAGAAAAAGGTTGGGAATTGCAGACAAAGGACTTTGGAGGATGGAATTAAAACTGCTGACGAACAAGGCAAATTTGGAGCACAGCAGGAGGGAGAGGTGCTGGGGAATCTGCAGGGGAGGGAGGTGTGAGGAGCTGCTGCGAGGCGCGGAAGCGGAGGTGGGGAGTGGCGAGGACCCAGGTTGGTACATTGGGCGAAGTGCTGGGAGGTGAACAGGGCTGGTTCTGAGGCTGGAGAAACTCCATCATGAGGGCTCTGAAACACCATGAAATCAGAACTAGAAAAAGGGATCTCTGGCCAGCCTGGGCTCCTCAAGGAAGGCCTGGCTGCATGAAAAACTGCACATAAATTGACAGCTGCTGTCCCCCCTTCACCCTTCCTCTTCTCCTCTGGTTCCACTCTTTGCTGAAAGAAATGCACTTTATATTGACTTCCTAGACACTGACACTTCCAGTTTCTGTGACTATTTCTGTCACAGTACACAGGCCTGGAGGCAAAGGTGGAAAAAAGGGCTTTGGCTAAAGGCTGGATAACGAGTGTGCAGAGTCAGCTTGATCTGAACACTAACAGGTGCCTGGCAGCCACCAATAAAAAGGATATTGCAGAAACAAATTCTTTTTACATGTGTTCCTAATAAGAAAAATGCCTATAAAATACAAAACCAAATTATTTGTTCCTTAAAGTGAAGACTGGGACTAACAGATCCTGGAAGCAGTCCTGAAAATATCCATGACATCTAATGGAAGGATTAAGGGTGCTCAATCCTTGGTGCCATGGCCCAGCTGACAGGGTAGTCATCAGTCAAAGGCTGGACTTGACAATCTTGGAGGTCTTTTCCAACCTAAATGATTCTGGGATTCTGTGAAAAGTGGGATATTTTGTGGAACAATCAAGATGGAAGCAGAGGTGAGCCTTGAGGAACTGATTGCCGTAAGCCTGCTGACATGTTTAGTATCAAGAGAGTTGATTCATGATCTGTCAAATCGTATCACTGACCAAAAGGAATCACTGGGTTGATTCCTTCCTTTATCAATACTTTTGTGATTTATTTAAGCCTGAGAACAGGCAAACCCATGGCTATGGCACATGTCCAGCTGCCATATAAATTGCCTCGTGAGGGATCTCTGGTGACCACGTTTTAACCAAAGGTACAGATGATTATTTGCTTTGCACTTGAGCTCATACTGCCTTGTTATACCTCAGTTCCCACAAAGCCAACACCCCTTGTGACAAGCAGAAACCATGACATGAACTTGACCTTCCCAATCCCTCCGAGAGGCTCTGCACTTCCATGGAGCTCCCCATGGCACCCGGTGAGCCAGGAACGGGGGGAGTGCTGCTTCTGAGGACTGAATGGAGGCTTGTTTTTGTCCAACAGCCTTCCCTCTCCTCCAGTGACCCCAGCTTGCACAAATGTCAGCAGAAAGAGCCTGGTTCAGTGAGGGCTGCACGAGGAAGGCACGAGACAGGAAACCCCAAGGGCCAGAACTAAGAACGATGCTCTTCAGACCTGAGGAATCACCATCTTCCCAGAAACACTGGGAATATGCTCCAGCTTTTCCACATCTGATCCTGAAGCAGAGTCAGATCCTGAGCTACAGCCTAGTCCCTGACAAAATGGCTACTGATGCACCCCAAAATCATGCAGTCCTTATTCACATTTAGTTTTGCATCATCTCTGTTTTCCAGAATGATTTTCTCTAATCACAACTAGAGACAAATCTCAGTGATCCAATCCCATGTCCCTGGTACCCAGTGTCCCTGCACATAACACCCAGGGTTGTGGATGCAATTCAACCAACATTGTTTACAGGAAAAACTGTAAAACTACAATAACCTCATACACAACAGATTTACCAAGTTCGATGTAAATTTTCTACACAAATCAACTAACCTTAAATTGAAAGATCACAAACTTTACAAAACTATTGCACACAGACAAATATCTGTATAAAAATGGGACAAATAAACAAAAACAACAGTGAAAGAAAATGAAAGAGACAAAAGCCAAGACAACAATAAATTCTTTTACACAGAGTGAATGGGAGCATTTTATCAATGTGAATGGAATCCGTGCTTTGGATAATGCACCATTATCAATGTGACTTACTATGACAAGATCAGTGATCTAATGGACGGGATGTTCAGTAGGATTCTAGCAAAACCATGGATGCTGGGTTTGAAAATGGATGATATACGTGGGGATTTTATATTTTTAAGCAGCAAACTCATCCAAGCAGCTCCTACCTTCCACCGCCCTTTTGAAGAACACTTTGCAGCTGCCACACGTCAGGACACCGTAGTGGCACCCCGAGGCCTCGTCGGAGCACACCAGGCAGAGCTTGGGAGGTGGTCCCGCAGTTGCTGAGGTTGTGGATGGAGAAGAGCTTACATCTGACCGCATTCCAGGGCTGAAACAAAGCAGAAAAATGCCTTTAATTGAGATCTGTGGGATAGAGGCAAACACAGGGCTGGTACCTGCCAGGAACGGCTTGTCCCCACCCTCGGTGGGACAGTCCTGCACACAGAGAGCACCAGAAACAGTTAAACAAGGACTTCTGTAAAACCCAAGGAAAGCTGTATGGATTCTTCACGGCCTATTTGGCTGGATCAAGATTCCTTCCCTTACACGTTTCTGAAGCCAAGTTTCTTGCACAATTATCCCAGCCTTTAAAATTGACTCTTAAAACACGTTCTTACTCCATATTGTTTCCATTACTGCCGCATTCCCTGCAGTCTGCACAAGGGCTCCCTTTCCAGCACCACCACCGGGTTTTCTACTGGGATACTGTTATGCAAGAAGCTGTGCAAATTGGGCCATATATTAACAAATATTCACAGTAACAAGTGATCATTTCAACCCAGCAGCTTAGGAGAAGAGTGAGAAATATTCCTCGTTTCAGGATCTGGATGTTAACACCCAGCCCAGCTACAAACGAAGGGTTGGTTTGTTAAGAAAAAAAAAATAAATCCCTCTTAGAACAACAAACAATCCATCGTAATCACCTTGGAGCTGCTCCTAATCCTCCGGGCTGACCCAGCAGTGCTGGGCCAGAGCTCAGGGGCTGATCTTACAGAGCTGCAGCTCCAACCACAGCACTGCCCCACACCCCTGGAAAGGCCCAGCTTGTTGAGTTTATCCACCTCCACATGAGGAAGAACTTCCTTCCATGGAAGGTGGCAGACGCTGGAACAGCTGCCCAGGCAGGGCTGGAATCTCCCTCTCTGGAGACATCCCAAACCCACCTGGATACGTTCCTGTGTCACCTGCTCCAGGTGACCCTGCCTTGGCAGGGGGTTGGACTGGATCATCTCCAGAGGTCCATTCCAAACCCAACTATTCTGTGATTTCCAACAAAATTTGAGACTCCTAAAATACAGTTTCTACACTGTCTGCTTCACTTGAAACTGATTTTCACAGAAAATCCTGTTCACCAGGGTTCCAGCCACTCTCCAGATGAAGCTAGAAAAATGACACTTTTATTTAAGATTTTGGTGCCTTTCCTTGGAAACTCTCCAGACCATCCACGTTCGCTGATGTGGGCTTAACATTTGTATGTGGGACGGCTTTTGCATGGAAAATTCCTTTTCCTCTCCTCAAGGAAGTCTGACCAGATTTGGTCACACATTTAAAAAAACCCACAGTTCTAACACGCTCACGCAAACCTTAAAATTCCATCCCAAATGACAACATTCCAACACCTGGGAGCTCTGCTTTTGCACAGGTCCGTATGTCCCATCCCCAGAGAGCACCTGGGAAATGGCCCATCCAGTGATTCAAAGGACTTTGCCATTGTGTTTGTTCTTTCCTATAGGGATTGAAGCAATCAAAAGACAAGGAGCAGGATCCTCCCACTCAAATACAGAGGGATCAAAGTCGAACTAGAATAAACGTGTCAATGAAGTTCTCACTTTGACAAAAATGGAACCAGAAGGCAGAGAGAAGTGAAAATTACTTGCGTTGGGAGAAAAAATGACACAGCACAGGCAGGCAAAGACCTAAGGGATGTGTAGACCCCCTAACAGCAGTGTCTGAGCTGGGGAGGAGCTGGGCTGTGTCTCAGAGCAGAGAGGGCTGAGCAGAAGAGGAAACACCAGACAGGAACACAGCAACAGCTCCAACGTGCTGGAAGGGCAGTGGGAAGAGCAGAGTAGAGTACGACCAGAACATGGGTGATGCAAAGCCCTCAGTAGGAAAGGCTGGCAGCAGGAATTAGGAGAATGAGTCAAATTTGAGGAAAAAGGGAAGAAAAAGGCCCCTTTTTTCCCAAAGGGAAGAATGCTTCTTTCCAGAACTTGGAAAAGAACTCAAATCTGTCACATCTCTCCTCTGCGTTCAGAAAATATCTGTGGAATGCTGCACCACATCTCCTGCACGACTCTACCACGAGGCTGCCAACCCCCACGAGCGTGTCTGTCAGCTGGAGCGGGGCTCACCGACAGACTGCATCCCTGTCCATGAGCCATGGCATGGCTTTTCTGGGTTTTCCAATCCATCTGCCTTCTTTTAAAGAGCAGCGAGCTTTAATAAACCCCTCTGGTTGCACAATCCAGCCCTCAGCATCCAAGCCATGGCAGAATGTAATTCAAGCCAGTTCCATCTATTTGATGTCTGTAGGAACACGCATCTTTAATTACAGGCTCACCCTGCCCTCCACCCAGCAGGGCTGCCTTCCTCAAGTGCACAGACCTCTAGGAACAGCACTGCAGGGATGGAGGGGCACTGCACGGCCCGTCCCCTCTGACAGGGAACTGCCTGGGGCTCGTGGCTCTTCGGCTGCAGGAACAGAAACCTCACGGGTAAGGAAGCTGAGGACTCACATCTGTTCTGCAGTGCTGGCTCTGGGCAGGTCTGCTGGTCCATGGAGATATCACAAGGAACCCAGAGACGAGAGGAGAACCTCCAGGCTTGAGAGCCATCCTTGGTTCTTCGCTCTCTCACAGCTTTCCTGTCTAATCAGACAAATAATTTGGATCTCAAAGCTTTGCTTCCTTTCATGTGATACACATATTGCTTACTGATACATGTGGAAAGAGAAGTTAAATTGTTTCTCTACTTTTAGCCTGTCATATGCTAAAAAAAGCAATTAAAAAACCCAACACTTGCCTCAAAACCAAGCAATACCCCTTCTACAAGCAGCAATCACTGTCTGGTCAAGAGCTACTCTAAGATGCCTTATTTTCTCTAAAGGCTTAAGCCCAGCAGCTCCTTTTCTAGGACTAAATATCTCAGATTAAACATTGAAGTACAGGTTGGGAGCGATGAGTTTAAATAAGGAATATATAACTTGAGAACTTTGCTTCATTAAAATTATTAAAACCAGAAAAAGATGGAAACATCTTTCTATGTATAGTTTTGAAGACAGCTAATTTAGATACAAAAATAAAACTCTTTATACCTCTCAAATTTCTGACAAAAGCATTTTTAAGGAAACATTCATCAGCTGTCAGGGAAACCATGACAGTGCCAAACATATTCCACTGAAACTTTTCAATCACCTTTAATTTTTAAACAGGGCTCATTTTCTGTACCAGCACCACAGAAAATGTAATATGAGAAAGAAAACAGATGATATGACTTAGAAAACTAAAAATAAATGATTACATTGATTAATAAAGCAGTAGCCAGCAATCTAATCCGGGCTCCTGGCATATCTTGCCGGCCTGGCTGTATCAGATAAGGGCAATATTTACTAACCGTGTGGAGAGCTGCCAGACAGCCCCGCTTGTAAAACACCACCAGGAGGGACCGCAGGGCAGCAGGGCTCCTGCAAGGGCCACAGCTCACCAGGCTGACATTTAATATAAGTCTCTCGCCTATAAAGTTATACACAGTAAAAGGCACATGACCACTTCCTAAGGAAGAGGTAAGGCAGGGAAATTACACTCTGAGATAATATAATAATAGAATACCTTTCAGTATTTACAGAAATTGTTTTCAACTCAACAAAACCCTAATAAATGATGAGTCTTATCTAGATAAAAGAAAAAGTCAAGCAGCATAGATGAGAGAAGGAAAAACCTCCCAATTTTCAGGGTTCCAAATCTGTAAGAACTTTGAATAAATTTCATTTTGGGAGGCAAGGTATTGGTATGGAGCACTCAACTTAGCACAGTCCCGTGTATTTTTCAGAAACCATTCATATACAATCTGATTTTATTTATTTGTATAGATGTGTTTATCCTTTCCAGTCAAGGGGACATACGGGGCCAAAATGGGAAGCCTTAATGAAGGGGGTGAAATGGGAAGGCTTAACGAAGATGCCGTCCCGGTAACGAGCTCTGCAGAAATCAAGCTGTTTAACTAAAGCCATTCCAGGGTTAATCATTCACCAGAGACTTCAACCCCGGCTCAAGGGTCACTTGCACCACAGCCGGGTGTGGTAAGGGCTGTGGGGAGGGTTCCCGTCTCGGGGTCCTGCCGGGGGATGGCCACAGTCACAGCCCCGGGCAGCAGGGACACACGGACAGGGAGCACGGGGCTCTGGCCCGGCCACCACCCACGGACACGGAGCAGGCACAGCGGAGGAGGGATTCTCTCTGTGAAGAAATAACCTCCCAGTGCAGGCAGGCACTGCTGAGGAGAACATTGGCTTGTCTCCCTTCTTTTTCTCTTCACTGTGAAGAACAGAAATCCTCTCCAACACACAGAATGGGCACAGCCCCATGTGCTGAACCTACTAACACTAAAATATAATTTTAAAAATATACCACCCTCCTGTTACTTTGCATTATTAAATGAAAATCACCAAAGTATTGAACTTTCAAGAGTAGGTTTAGATTAGATATTGTGGAGAAATCCTTCCCTGTGAGGGTGGGGAGGCCCTGGCACAGGGTGCCCAGAGCAGCTGTGGCTGCCCCTGGATCCCTGGAAGTGTCCCAAGGCCAGGCTGGGACAGGGCTGGGAGCAGCCTGGGACAGTGGGAGGTGTCCCTGCCATGGCAGGGGTGGCACTGGATGAGCTTTAAGGTCCCTTCCAACCCAAACCGTTGCACGATTCTCTGATCCTATGAAAAACAACTCTAGTGAGACAATGACAAGGGGGACACTTTCAGGAACCGAAATTACTGATAATTTCCAGCCTACAACCTGCACCTCTTTTTACCAGTGCAGGAAAGGGATGGTCAGCCTGCATCATATTCTGTCCAAACAGGAGTTCACTCCTGACCCACCCAGACACCAACACATGGCCAACCACACATCCTGGTTTTGCAGCACGACTGAACCAACTTCTGGGAATGTATTCCTAAAAGCAAGTTACTCACTGGTGTACGTGGTATCACCAAACTAAGAGTAAAGAAACCATTTTCAATGTCATTGCCATCTGGGCCTCCTCCTTATCTTCCAGCAATGAGAACAATGTAAACACTAGGCTGTGGACACCGACTGATTACATTTTTTGAATTGTTTATTTATTTCTTTATTAACTAGAGAAACTATTAATTATTTTTATATCCTCTTAGGCAGGGAAGTAGTTTTCAATTCAAGCAGGAAAAAAATTTAATCCAAGGCTGTTGACACTAGACTTGTCATGACTGTTAAAATAGAAGTGTGTTTGCCAATTGGAAATAATTCCAGAAAGGCATTTTACTGAGAACCTGAACCATTGGTTTCTTCTGTCTCTTGAAATGTTTTCACTTCATTTTCAAGAGACTGGAAATTGGTAAGAACCCAGGTTTTCCTCCCTGAACTCTGCAGACACAGAGCCAGCCCTGGGCTGGCTGGGTGCCACAGAGGGGGCACAGAGCCACTGCCAGAGGCACAAACCACAGAGTGACAGACCCCAAGCCAAGGTGTCCTGGGGTGCTGACTGCTCACAAAGCCACAAATCCTCCCTCCACATAACTTCCTCACAGACCCACCTATTCTTCAGCTCTCTTTCCTACTTTCTGTTTAAAATGGAGACCTGGATGGTTTCAGCAGGAGTGCTGGTCTTGACGACAAGCATGTCCTCAGTGATGCCGTAACAAATGAAAAGTACTTAGGAGTATTTAACCAAAGCCTGTGAATAAAAACCCCAAGGATTTCTGGTTTCCAGCTGCTCTGAGAACCAGGACGATTAGCACAGTTTCCTTTATCACACACCCAGACAAACACGGTATTAAAAAACCGCTGATAAGCCAGGAAATCAGATTTTGAACTAACGGTCTCGTTTCATGCAACATGTCTGTGACACGGCCAAGATACTGCCTCCATGAGGGATGTGTCACTCCGGAAGGCCACGGCCAAATTTCCTTCATTGCCAGAGCCAGAAACTCATGGCACAGAAACTCCTGGTGTGCAGTCAGGGGGACAGGAACTGTCCCTCCTCCCGACCCCGTCACAGCAAATGCTCTTGCCAGGGGATAACTGGGGTTCTAACTCACGGAAGCATTTAAAATACGAAACATACCTAAAGCAGCAAAGTCTCGGAATCACCCTCCGCCTGCAGAACACACCTTTTACCATCCCCTCATACAACTAAAGCTAGCTGCCGGATTTGTGGGTTTGCAGTCAAACAAATACTGCTGGCAAATACCAACAGCACGGAAACAGAACAGGAACGTGCAGATTCCCAACACAACACACGGAGCAAACCCACTCTGACAGAGCCAGCTCCCCACGGCCAGCGGCGCTTCCATCCCTCTGCTAGCCCAAATCCTGGAGGAGCATCCCGCCGAGGCGGCTCTGAGCTCTCTGGAAGCACCGAGGAGCCGCGGGCAGCTCCCGAGGCCCTGGCCCCGAGGCCGGCCCTCGTCCCGCTGTGAAATGGCACCCGCTGCCACCCTGGCAGCGCCAGGAGCGAGGCCGGCGCAGCCGCGCACCAAGAGCAGCGGCCGCGCGCTGCGCTGGAGCCTCTCCAGCACGTAAAGGCTTCAAGGGCACAGGCAAAGCTTTCTTGGAATGGATAAATGGTAATTGATGTTGCAGCTGCAACCTCAGCCAGAGCTCTTGGGATTTTAAATGTACTACAGACCTAAAGCATTTATGGCCAGAATATGATAATTAAATTATATGTTCTAAACTTTTATATTTATTACAGTGCTCCAGTAAAGCAGCCAAAAAGTCTTACCTTCAAGGGTAGAATCCATTTCTGTATGAATCAATTTAGGCTTACTTTTCCAAAGCTTTGTGTTGCTTTTTTAATTTTGTTGTGCACCCTTGCTTCCTTAAATAAAGAGGCAGCAAAAAAAAAAAGAGCCAGACAGAGGCTTAGCGTACCTTTATACTTAAATACAAACTTTACATAAAAACATGGGATCAAATTATCCTGGCCCATACAAATTGTTTACGCTTTGCTGGATGACAAAATGGCCATTTGATCTACATGATTTACGGATTGCGGATCATCCCAAACCTGCCCCTCACGGACTCAGTCTCATGGACACATGGCGCTCCGCAGGCACAGGGACACACTGGTGCTCACAGACTGAGGTGCAGGACTAGGACAGCTGCAAGAATAATGCACTGCACAATAAAGTGCAAAAGTCTGAGCAGAATTAGATTTTGGTTTTTTTCAGTTCATCCCAAGAAATGTCTCGGCCTGGAGAAAAGGAGGCTCAGGGGGGACCCTCTGGCTCTCCACAACTCCCTGACTGGAGGGGGCAGCCAGGTGGGCTTTGGCATCTGCTCCCAGGAAACAGGGACAGGAGCAGAGGAAATGGCCTGAAGCTGTGCCAGGGGAGGGTCAGGTTGGACATCAGCACCAATTTCTTCCTGGAAAGGATGATCAGGCCTTGGAAGGGGCTGCCCAGGGAGGGTTGGAGTGCCCATCCCTGGAGGTGTCCAAGGAAGGCCCGGAGGTGGCACTCAGAGCTCTGGGCTGGGGACAAGGTGGGGATCAGGCACAGGTTGGACTCGATAACACTAGAAGTCTTTTCTAGCCTTAATGATTCTGGGGTTCTGTTTCAGATCTCAGCAGCCTCAGAGGTGCTTCACCTGTCTTGGAAGCAGTTTTTTAGTTTTCTGAACCTTGCAAACTAACCAAGAGCCAAGATACTGCCCAAATTGTATTGCCTTAACACTGACCCTTTAACACACCAATTCCATGGGCCAGCACGCAGAATTCAAGAGCAGCAGAACTGCACTGAGACACTCTGCGGTGATCACAAGAGATCCATGAGCTCAGAGCAGCCACAGCATTTTGGCTCTTCCTACACAGTCAGCATATATCAGATCTGACCCCTTATTCCAGCACACATTAATGTTTAAGTTCAGAGGAACTGAACTTAAAATATTAAACAGGACTTGTTCCATTAATGACCTCAGTGTGAGCCGTGTCCAGTGCTCGTGTCAATCACAGGACTGGGTGCAGGCTGCCAAAATGATGCTGCTAGGAAAGGAGAGAGACATCTGGAAAGCTGATTCTAACATACATGGAAAAATATTAATGGTACAGAAAGAAAGGCAGTAAAAGATTAAACTAAACTGCAGTAGAATCATAGAATCCCAGAATGGTCTGGATTGGAAGGGATCTTAAAGACCCCCTGCCACAGGCAGGGACACCTCCCACTATCCCAGGCTGTTCCAAGCCCTGTCCAGCCTGGCCTTGGACACTGCCAGGGATTCAGAGGCAGCCACAGCTGCTCTGGGCACCCTGTGCCAGGGTCTCACCACGCTCAGTATTCCATCTAACCCTGCCCTCTGGCAGTGGGCAGCCATTCCCCTTGTCCTGTCACTGCTTGTCCAAAGTCCCTCTCCAGCTCTTTTGGAGCCCCTTTAGGCACTGGAAGGGGTTTCAAGGTCCCTTGGAGCTTTCCCTTCTCCAGGCTGAAAAGCCTCCAAGCTGCAGTATAGTCCTTCCACAGTCAAATATTCATCAAGCTATAAATAAATTCAGACTTGTAATTAGGAAGCTCATTTCTTCTATTCTTAAAAAACACAACAAAATGAAGACTCTCCTGCTGCCAGTGGAACGTCTAACAGTGGTCTGAACCTGGGGTTGTATCAGTGTGGACACACAGAGTTATGCACCAGTTTGTGCTTTTAGCAGCACTGCAGAGCTAATTCCTGCTTTACAGCAACAAAAACCAGAAGAAATATAAAGAAAGAAACTAAAAGTAATGTAACTCAAACACAAATTAAAAAGTAGAAATAAAACCTTAACTCTGAGCAGGAAGAAGAAGAGGAGAAGGGAAATACGCAGAGAGGGCAAGAGAAGCAGTTCATTTACTCCTTCTCCAGCCCTTCCAGGAAGCTCTGTTCACAGGGGAATGGATACTGAAGCAGCAGAGGCCGCTGAATTCCTCGGTGCACAAAGGCCGTTTCCCTGTCTCCCCGTCCATCCGGAGGGAGCCCTGCACACCGTGTCCTCCCCCGGCACGGGCTGTGTCAATGGGAAGCACGCCCTTGCAAGTGCAGCACTTTATTACGGAATATTAACCAACGTGTTGCACTCCGGGCTCTGCCTCAGTGCAAATCTATGGAGAAGAGGGACGGGGACCGGTGCCAACTTTAGGTTTTGGCCTCGGTCCATTTGGTGCAGGGCCAGGATGACTTGGTTGACTGTTGAGTCATCGGTTGGTTCAATTGACATTATTTTACATTTGACTGGCTATTGTTCTTTAAACTTTGAACAGGAGTCCAGAAGCTCAAAAAACACCAGCGGAGCAAAAAGAAAGCAGCCAAAACAGAGTTTAACCAAGGCACGTAAGCAAGAAAAATACTCTCCTTAAATGACATTTGCTTTTAGCAGAACCTGCTAAAAAAATCAAAATCTACCTCATGGTTTAAAACAGGTCTGTTATATTCCCAATATCCGTAGGAAGGAAAAGCAAACCTTTTCCCCCTAAATAAATCAACCAGTGAATGAGAACTGTATTTTTGACAGTAACATATTCCTGAAATTTTGGATGGTCTATGGGCACATTGGTCATTTGCTTCTGCCAATGCTCAACCTACAGCTGAAAAAGAAAAGATTTAACCCCCAGAAGTTACTGCTTCAGTACTGAAGACACATCTCTGTTTGGCAGAAGAGATCAGAAGAGATGGCCAAAAACTGTACTGGTTTGTTTCCACAGGGATGTGACATGAAATGAACTCATTACACAGATAATTTGTAATTATCAACAGGAATTCATACTGAAGGTTCATTCCTGTTGTTTTCAAACTGTTTACTCAACTCACTGTGTTTCCACTCCAATTCCAGGTATGTATTCAGCACGTTTTGATCCCCTGAGAGGGAAATTCATTGTTATATCCACTTATTTTCATCAGCAGCTAAAGAAATGAGCCGAGGAAGAGCCTGAGCTGCCTTTAATGAGAAGTGCAGTAGGAAGGGAGACTGGGCTTTGCTACAATAAACCCGCCAGGATGGAATCAGCTTTCATGACAGCTTCCAAGAGCATGAAAAACAAACAAAACCAATAAAAACATCATATCCTGGGTACTTTGCTGGAAGACAAAAATACTTGTGATGATTTTGAGATCTTAGTCACAAGAATGACGACTGCAGGCTGCTGTCAGTGCCACAGGCCCGAGCTGAGGTGTGGCACCAACTCGTGTGGATTATGTTCCCCACTTAGTCATGAGCACTAACGTCACTTGAAAGGGTTAAGATTCTTTTTTACCATCTTACAGAGGGAACAGGAATTCTTGCAGGGAACATAAGGAGCAAATTCAAAATTTCTGGTGACTTAAAAATCAGAGAGTTTCTGACGGACGAGCACAGTGATGGCTCAGGGCCCTGAGGGACAGGCCGAGGCCTCCCCCCAAACCCTACCAAAAGCTTTTCTTTCCCATTTTACGTTTAGTTTTTGGTGCATTTTATCTTTCATATCCACATCTGTGTGTCTACACAACAGAGCTTAAAACTGAGCAAACCTGCTTAAAAAGCATTTCCCAAACTCTTACAAGCACCTTTACCACCCTTCAGAACATAGTTTCACTTCATTTTAACTGGCCTCTGACACGGTGGATGCAAAGAACAAATATGAAACCAATCTTCCCCGCATGAACAGGAAGAAAAGCACGTTGTAAGTTTGTTTATTGACACAAAATCAGCCACAGAAACTTGTGTAATATTCTCAGAAGGCCAAGCAAGGAGTAGCACCCCAGACCTGTATGACGTGTATATTGTATGTAATTTCCATGGCACTTTTAAGTCAACTTTATTGAATTATCCAGTAGAGTGCTGTAATTACTTTTGTCAACACTGTTAAGCAATTACAGATACAATTTCTGCTATAACATGCACACACAGTAGGTTATTACCTGCTTTTATTTCCACTTGGCAACTCTGTCACACACTCAAGACTGTAAAGATGTTTCACCACATCCCTCCTGCTGCCCACACCCGGCCTTTACAGGCAATTCTCACTTTGGGGGTTTGGGCTTCTTTGTGGTTTGCTTTTTTCCCCCCACAATACTTTTAGCTCTTGCCTTCTTTCTCTCTCCTGGGTTTCTCGTATTATTTTACCCACTTTCCTTTGTCCTCTCCCCTCCCTGTCAGCTGAAGGAAGCTCTATTCCTTCCTTGCTGAACCTCGCACCGTTTCCTGGCCACATTGTTCATCTCTGCCTCTTTGTGTATTTTCTCTTCCTGAGCAGCACTGGGAACCCCTCCCAATTAAACTCCATCTGTAAACTTCATTAGTGGGCTGTTTACTCTCTCACACAAGCACAACGACAGGGACAGACAGACCCTGAGTCCTCCACACCATCCCTCTTCTCCCGTGTCTTCAGGGCTGAACTTATTCAAGTGTCCAACACTGGCAATTCCAACATTCTTTCAGAAAAGTATTAAAAACCTTCCTGCTGGGAAACTCTTTTCTTTTCCTGAATTAGAACATCTCACAACAGCTCAGATCAAACATTTTAACTATGGTTATTACTCACTATTTACTCCATGGAGTATATATTGCATTCACAGCTGCAAGAAGTTTTGAAGTCATCTGAAGACTGTTCCAGAAAGAGAGCTGTACACAGTAATTCTTATGGAAAAAATTACTGGATGTTTACTACTGAAATATGGGAAAGGCAGAGTGCACTGCATGCTGGGGTTAGAAGGTGAGCTCACTCTACTCAGCACCTGAAGAAAACAGGTGTTTAATTCAGTTTTTAAGACTATATATTAGTCCCTAAGTCCTTATCTCCTTACATAAGCATAATTACACAGGAGAGAACAGGTATGGCATCAGTTTCCTGTATTATTGATGAGATCAAACAATATAATACCAAAAAAAGGTTTTTGAGCTGCAGCTAGGAAGGCTTTCAAAGCTATGGGAACCTGAAAAGAGCGTATCAGAGACAAAAATCTGACAAAGCTAGATGCAGGATAGGGTGGGAAAAAATGAAAGTTTATCAGCCAACTCCTTCAACTCATCAGATGATCAGTCAATCCAACAATCCTACCTTTTAAAGCATAAAGCAAAGGAGAAAAAAAAAGATCCATTTCAATCAGACGTTACTGAGGAGACCTCACTGGGCTACAACTTCATTTACCTCAGTCTCAGCTTTATAATCAGCTTTTCCAGCAGCAAGTACCAGAGAAACAAACCAAGGAAGCATTGAAACTCCCAGGGTGCAGACCCCATACAGGTGCAATCACACACACTCAACAAGCTTTTAACTCCAAATAACAGGAGATGCTGACATTCAGAAAGCTTTAAATTTTCACACGACAAGCACATGGAGGTGGTTTTATCTAAAACACAACATCCTGGTTTAAACAAGCACTTCTGCATTGCCCTAACAGTACAGTAACTTCAACTGCTACTGCGTTTTTGAGAGACACTGATCCAATGGCTCAGCAAACTCCAGTGCTGGGATGAGGTTCCCTCAGACAAAAGCTTTTCTACCCTTGCAAAGCTTCTCTGATTTGTGGGGCTTTAGAGAAATTAACCCCAAAACAAAACATCTTTAGGCCATAGGGAAGTGGTTAATCTTTCCTTATTTTTAACAGTGGTTCAGAGCGAAGCAGCACGTGAGACTCCGGACACGTCCACACAACCAGGGCTCCGCGAGCAGAGGGCTGGAGCAGCCTGGCTCCCCCAGCACAGCGCTCCCACCCAGGTTCTCAACTGCCCCAGGAGGTGCAGCTACCCCAGGAGTACTTTTAAGGTACAGTAAATACATGCATGACCAAAGCCTTGCTGTATTTCCAGGCTGCACTAAGATCTGCCTGATAATGTCCTAACTGCTCTTATGTCACTTACATGTTCTGTCTGAGAAACATTAAACAAAGGTCACGCTGACAAACACGTTTGCAACAGGAACAAACCCAGCTCTGATTGCACACTTAACTCTTTGTGTGGAGAGGGCCCGGCTTGAACCTGCAGATGAAGCCGTGTTTGGAGAGGGATTCATCCGTTCACCTGGCACAGGTTTGTGGCTGCATGTGCAGGGCTGCCACCGGCACCCAGCGGGCGTCAGGCAGCAACCTGCTGTGCTGGCCCTGCCCGGGGAGAAGCAGCTCTTGCTTTTTAAGGAGCCATCCCACTGCCCCTCCCGGGAGAAAAGGAGCTCTCGGATTTTATGCACTCATCTCACCACACAGGGGCTTTTCCTTTCCACCTTGCCTGGGGAAGTTTCCCCCACCCAACCTACTTGTGGCAATGCAATAAAGGATCTGGCTGAAATGAACCAGGTTAAAAGTTAAGACAGTATCTGCATCATGCAGGATGGACACAGTCGTAATGTTTCAGTGTCTCAAATGACCAATCTGTAAAGTATAACTGAGACTAACAACAAATAAATCACCACCATAGAAAATGAAAAACAACTAACGCATCCTAAGAATGAAGTATTTTAAAAAATTTTTAGGGTCAGTTTTGCCCCCCCAAATTAATTTCATCTCACTTCAGGAACCAAAAGAGGTACTAATTTTAGAAGTATCACGACAATGAACCCTTACCTGGCAATACAGAGAATCACTGAACAGCAAAGAATAATCCAAGACTGTTTCTCCTCCCCACTGCCTCATGGAGAAAACTGAACTATGGATAATTATGCTCTTAAATTTGAGTCCTTAGCACACCTGAATTTAGATGAGATTAACCAACGTCTGAATACAAATTATCACCAAACTGACAGGAAGGAATGTCTTAAGCTTTGTATTTTCTTATTCGTGATGCTGAACACGCCATCATTATCTACAGCTTTTCCTACCTGTAATACAGATCTTCCTCTCACCCCTATTCTGTATGTGGAACCCATACCTGGTTCTGGAAGAAAAGCCCAGGAAGCACCACGAGAGAAATACAGTAACTGATGACATGACAAGAACAGACCCACCAACTTCCATTATTGCTGCTACTGTGCAGGTATTGTGGAAGCTGTGGTCCTTCAAAAAGCTTGGAAAAGTCACAACTTAACCCCTTTTCCCCCTACAACAATCCATAAGGAAATACCAGAACAAGGCAAAGGGCTGCAGTTCCTCACCTCGGCTGGAGCCGGTGCTGGAGATAAGCAGGTCAGCCTTTCGAAGGAGACAATGATAAGTGTTTCCCTGGTTTGCTTATTCCTGAAACTTTAATCACAAATCCTGCAGCATCTGGCACTTCTCCTTCAGCCTTCACTTAAGGGCTGACAATTAAGAGAATCTGCCTTTTCTCAGAAAATCTGTTCTGGGCTGAAAAATGTATGTGCAGAAAAGCTGAAGAACAAAGCAGCACTTCTGATTTCAACTAGGGAGAGAAAATGGGCTTTAACGGCTCCACAAAGAAAAGAAAAAGAAAACATTATTCCTGCCAGCTCATGGGTTCTTCAGCCTGGGGTGATGTACGGGCAGGTTTGGCAGGGGCTGCCCAGGGAGGTTTGGAGTGCCCACCCCTGGAGGTGCCCAAGGAAGGGCTGGAGGTGGCACTCAGAGCTCTGGGCTGGGGACAAGGTGGGGATGGGGCACAGCCTGGACTGCAACATTTGGGAAGTCTTTTCCAACCTAAGGGATTATTAGATTCTGTGATCTGCATGACTTTTTCTCAAAGACTTCAAAAGCTTCCTTCCAAATTGCCCAAGCCCCAATATCTGAGGAGCTCTTCCCTTAATTTTAATATTTAGGCCAGGAAAGCAATTTAATTGGAGGAAAAAAAGTTTTATTTTTTGTATTTGAAAGGAAATTACCAACTAAATCTCACAATTAGGCTGAGCCTCAAACCATGACCTGGTAGTGTTTTTAAGCTCTGTAAAAAAAAACTTGTAGTATTTTATGGACTTTGATGAAGGAAGGAACAAATTCCAGGGTTCGGTGCTAACATCAGGTGACAAATCCCGGCTCCACGATGGAGCCCACTGTTCCTGGGCTGCAGGGGCTTAAGGAGCAGCCCTGAGGGGAGCACCTGTGGCTGTGTTCACCTGCACACGCCCTGCATGTCCGGGCAGGTGTCTTCCAGATATTCAGTGTATTATGGGAATGTAACGTGCTCAGATGCCTGAAGCCCTGCAGGGACGGCACAGGCAGCCTGGCAGAGGACTCATTACAGCCGTAACTGCAGCCACTAATGTGCTTTCTTCCCCCCAAAACTCCCAAGACATGGAATAAACCCATGGTTACTGCTCTCCTGCTGCAGTACCAGCCTCTTCCTTACCCAACGAGAGCCACCCGAGAGTGCTGCAAAGTCAGAAATAACCAAATTCATTCCTCCCAGACTCACTTTTTCTGCTCAGTGTTTTTTAATAACACCACCAAGTAAAAAACAGTTTTATAAATATCACAGGGACTGTCATTTACAGAAAGCAAGGCCCTGAGAAGATCAGAGAAACCACCAAGTAATCTCAATGTGATCGTGGAGACGGGAAATAGACTTGATAGGCTTTAAAGTGTTCAAATGCAAAATTAATAATGAAGAAAACAATTCAAAATGCTCAAAACCAGTTTCCACTAAGTATTATTGCTTTCAAAACCAGCCTTTATATTCAGTCCTGAACTATAATATGAAAAGAAAGCTTTCACACACTTTCTAAAGGCAAGCTCCCTCGCACCCTTGCTGTGTGAAATAAAAATAAGCATTTTACTTGACATTTATTGGAGGCAGCTGGAAAAGAAGGTGGCTTCTATCATCAGTCTTCACTCTTCTGAAAACCTCCGCTGTTCTGATTTCCCAAGATACAGAAGGTGGGATCTCTCCTTAGACTTGCTCCAGCCTCTCAAGAAGCTCACAAGGCACATGCACATGTTCCAACCCAGACCTTCCCCCTCTCCACTGCACCACGAGCGGGGGCGACCGCGGCTGTGTGGAGGCAGCTCTGTCACCCCAAGGAGGCAAAACCAGCCCAGAAGTTGCCAGAAATGCAACTGCTATTGCAAAACAGCATTACGTGGACAGAGACAACACATCAGAGGAAGAGATAAAATTAAGCTGGAAATGGGGTTCAGCAGAATAAGGAAATTAACCCCAAGATCACCTCTGCCACTGTTTCCATCCCATTGCTAAGGCACCCTCTAATTTCTTTTTGACCTCAGACTACAGGCCAAGGAGAGAGATGATATCTAAGACTGCTGTGTAAGAAACAACTACTGTGAAGTTCCCTGCAAAAACAGATTAACATCCAGTGGTAATTCCTTGGTATACAGAACACTGGGTGAAAGAATGCCATCAAAGTCACAGAATCATTTAAGTTGGAGAAGACCTCCAAGGTCATCGAGTCCAAGCTGTGCCTGATGCCCACCCTGTCCCCAGACCAGAGCTCTGGGTGCCACGTCCAGCCCTTCCCTCGGGCACTCCAAACCTCCCTGGGCAGCCCCTGCCAAACCTGCCCGTACATCACCCCAGTCTGAAGAACCCATGAGCTGGCAGGAATAATACACACATTGTGTTGGTGCCCCTGAAAAAATCCTCCTCTGGTCAAAGAAGGGAGACACAACCAAGAGCCTCAATTCATGTGCTGAGGCTTTCCCAGCAGAAGGATTTTGTTTTGGAGTTTGTGAGCATGTTTTGAGGGGAGAAGGAAAGGGATGCAGGAAGGGAAGCAAATTTCCTGGCAATCTTTAGTATAATAACCAGCAAAAAGATCAATTACAGGCATGCATTCAGTCTAATAATTCTCCAGCCTACAGCATAGACATTTTTAACTCCACTTTACAGAAATTTGATCACTCAAATACTGGAAGAAAACTGGTCACAGTGATGCAAAATGCCAGGGTACTCTGGCCAGGTGTGTCCCAGGGTGCTTCAGGTGATGTTCTGAGTCACCTTCCCCACCTTGGAGTTCAAGCCATGCAGAAAACATCCTTGTGAAAGGGGATTTTCCAAACAGAGGAAGCTCAGCCCCAGGGATACAGCCCGTGGTCAGGGCACTGGCCTCGAGGGCTCTGTGTGCCCCAACACCTCCCTGGGGCAGGCACAGCTGCCACAAACAATGCAGGCCTCAGCCAGGGAGAGAAAAATCAGTGTTAAACTCCCCAACAAAGAAAAGGAAAAAAAAAAAGAAGAATTTCAAGCCCAGTCGCTTCCCAGCCTGGCATCTGCACAACTGTTTCTTGAGGGCTTCTATGCAACCTCAAAAGCTTCCTCCCAAATTGCCCGAGCCCCAATATCTCAGGAGCTCTTTCCCTAATTTTAATATTTAGGCCAGGAAAGCAATTTAATTGGAGGAAAAAAAGTTTTATTTTTTGTATTTGAAAGGAAAGGAAATGACCAAGCAAACAGGCATTCTTCTGGGGCTGAAAGCAAGTCCCGAGCTGCCGGCTGCCGGGGCCAGCTGGCCAGCAGCCCATGTACAGTACGTGTTTACTTGTTGTCTAACCACTGATAACTCCGGAGTGCATCCATGAATCCAAAAAAGAACCAAGTTTTCTGTTCAGAGAGGAAGCAAGAACAAAGCAGACAATGATAAAAATATTCACTGCTGATGGCTACTACACTCGCTTCTGAATAGATACGGCGATTAAAGAATCCAGCGTCAAATTAAAACTCTTACGTATCAAACAGCCAAGAGCATTTAGATACAAGAAGGAATCATGTTATTACAGAAAAATAATGCTGCTATGTACATGCCCCCCGTGTAAAACTCCAGCTTTCAGGATTCTGTGCTCCTCGAGCAAGCACAAGTACAGAGCTCGTGCAAACCTGAAGCAGACGCACAGCACAGATGTTTGTTTCCTTCCAAGAGCTCTGAGTTATTTAAGACTATGTTTAATCTTGTGATTCAAGAGAAAAAGCCCCGCTGATGGGGGCTGGCAAATATTCCAAAAGCCAAGTCCTGTACTGTACACAGAACACTGTCAGGACATGACATTCGGGAGTCGCAATCCTGGTGCCCAGGTCCTGGCTTCACCAGCCACGTGCCAGTGCGAGTTGGAGCCGCGGCACGGCTTTGGGAAGCGCCTCTGAGCCTCACGAACGGGGAGCAGTGGCTTTTCCAGGCAGCTTCTCCTCCCTCGTAGTCACAGAAAGGATGAAGCTCTGGGTCAGAGCCCCTTGCAGACCCCGAGCCCCGCGGGAGCGGCTGCTGCCAAGCACACCCGAGGGCTGTTCTGGCAGGAGCAGCGCCGGGAGCTCCACGGACAGCGCGGGCTGTCACAGCGCGGGCAGTCACAGCGCGGGCAGTCACAGCGCGGACTGTCACAGCGCGGGCAGTCACAGCACGGGCAGTCACAGCGCGGGCAGTCACAGCGCGGGCAGTCACAGCGCGGGCAGCCACAGCGCGGACTGTCACAGCGCGGGCAGCCACAGCGCGGGCAGCCACAGCGCGGACTGTCACAGCGCGGGCAGCCACAGCGCGGGCAGTCACAGCGCGGGCAGTCACAGCGCGGGCTGTCACAGCGCGGGCAGTCACAGCGCGGGCAGTCACAGCGCGGGCTGTCACAGCGCGGGCTGTCACAGCGCGGACTGTCACAGCGCGGGCTGTCACAGCACCGCCATCCCAGCAGCCTGAGCCGAACGCAGCCTTACACGCAAACCCAGCCCGGGCTGCAGGAGCCCTGGCAGCCCCTGGACCCCGCGGCCAGCAGCCTGGCAGGCGCCGCGGCTGTGCGGGGACAGCGAGGGGTGTCTGGTCCCCCGTGCCCGCAGCAGCAGCAGGTGCTGCTGGGCCGGACCTGGATCCGCAGCTGCGCGCGATGCCCGCCAGCCCCTGCTAATCCTGCTCCGTGATTACAGCGGCACAGCCTGCACGGGGGCTGATAAGGAGCTGGCAGCTGATAGCGGCCGAGATCTCCTCTGCCTTTCCACGGACAGTTACAAAACCTGTGGTCTGTTAAGAAAAAGACTCAGTCCTCGACCATCTCTCATAACCAGACACTCTAATCTTGTCCCACAGGCTGGGACTGACCAACAGCCTTCAAACCTGTGACTCAAACTGTTTGTCTTACATTTGCATGTCTACCCTGAGACAAAACTGGCACGTTACTTCTCTAAAAATACTAAACATCAAATGTGGACCTTCTATTTGTGCCTTCTAATCTAAGTTTCGTAATGGAAAATTTAAAATATACTTGCATACAGTGTGTGATATAACCACAGCTGGTGATTTAACAGAAAAAAGCATCACTAGGATGAAAAGCAGTTTTCATTGGCAAGAAGGCTTCACCAAGTGAATTCCAACGTGCCTGTCCTGTCAAATGCAAACCCAGACACTGCTTATTTATCAAAGACAATTGCACAATCCAGACTGACTGGCCTGAAAACTGAAATTTGGACTGGCAAAAGGCTACTACTTAGAAGGAGACAAAAGGCGTTTTCCTTTTTCACATGGGCCAGGGGAAAGGCTTTAAATGGACAGAGGGAAGGGTTAGACGGGATTTTGGGTGAGGCCATGGCAGAGAAGCTGTGGCTGCCCCTGGATCCCTGGCAGTGTCCAAGGCCAGGCTGGATGGGGCTTGGAGCAGCCTGGGACAGTGGAGGGTGTCCCTGCCCATGGCAGGGGTGGCACTGGATGAGCTTTAAGGGCCTTTCCAACCCAAGCCATTCTATGATCCCAACTTCAATGTGCCAGTCATAATAAAAAAACAAAGTAGAGACTTCCCCAACTCAGGGATCCAAAATAAAACGTGAATGTGTCACTGCTGGAACGCTATGAAATTGTAATAAAATATTTGACTCCAATTTTTGAGATGAAGGATGGTAACAGACACAGCCCCTCCCCAAACAGCAGCAGCTTGGTGAGCATTATGCTGCAGAGGCATCAATAAAGGCAGGTGACAACTCAGACACCTGCAGAAAGAGGACAGTAATAATGTTCTGCAGTTCTTTCCGTGAACGGAAAATAACGGCATCAAACCAACAGGTTTGGTTTGAACAGGTCCAGAGAGTCCACAGAAATTCAAGTGCTCAGGCCAAGAGACAGGGCTGTGAGAAGGAGCATCTCGGGTAGTCCAGGGCAGTGAGAACAGAGAACAGCCCTTCCTTGAGAAACTGCTGCAGTCACAGGAGCTGCTGTGCAGTCACACAGCTCTGCTCTTCCACTTCTGTGAATGAGCTGTGGCATCTTACAGCAAGGACATCACTGCCCGAAGACTGACTTAAACCGAAAAGATACTTCTTTTGGAGTTATCTGAAAGCCCTGCCTGACTGAGCTGCAGAAATAAGAGCAAAGCAACGTGCCCTGGAGCAGAGCAGCAGCCAGGGAGGATAGAGCCATTAGCTGCTCCCAGCCTGGTCTCACTTATGGGCACAAAAAGGTCTTCAAAATACAGGCTGGAGAAGCCAATAATTCTCATTTTAACACAATGTCTCCCAATGCAGCGTCTCATCATCAGCTTGTTTGTATTACTGTTAATTTTCACATGTTGTGTGAGGCTAAGTCCAAGCAATTAATGCTCTGCAGTATCTGCAGGATGACTTTCTATTGGAAAGAATTAGAAACCCCCTCAGGGCAGAACAGGATTCCCAACACCATTCTCCGCTTCAGCATCGAGAACAGCTTTATTCACTAAAACTACAATTCTGGGAAAACTGTTAGAGATTCACCAGCATCCTGGGAAATGTACAGCAGTAACACAATGTACTGCACACACGGGAACATCTGAGGAGGGATCTGCTCCCTCGGATGGGTCCTGGGACCCCACGGACCTGCCCCGCAGCTCTGCCCCTCCGCACCCCAGCCACAGCCTGCTCCAAACACACCCAAAACCAGAGCCAGCTCCTTCCCAGCAGCCCCATTTCTCACCTTGGAAACCCCTCGCATTTAATGCACCTTCAAAATGAGGAGTCTGAAGTACCATAGCACATTTGTTAACACAGGAACAACAAACATAATCACCTTTCCTGGGAAAGAATGATTAGAGAGAGGAGAGCACCGAGTTCTATCTTTGGCAGTTAGAAAATAAAGAAAAAGAAACTACTGGAATGGCTAGAACATGGTCAAGTTCTCATTTTTCTTGAACAATATATGCTGTGTTTGTAGAAAATACTTCAAAAAATTACATTTCAGTAAAAAATTTGTATGAATTCTATTAAATTAATATTTATTCTATTTACTGCAAATTCCTTGCAGTTAAACTGGAGAAAAAGTTTCATTTTTGCCAAACCAGGGTCCGGCTACTTTTTGTGGCGCATCCGTGTCAGCAGCATAGGAGGGAAAAGAACATTCCTCAGTGCTGGTACAGCAATCCAAAGTGTGTGAGGACGACAGGGACAGCCAGGGAAATTACTGACGATAACATGTGTGACAGAGTAACCCATCTTTATAAC
Organism: Daphoenositta chrysoptera; assembly: GCA_013397915.1. NCBI lineage: Eukaryota > Metazoa > Chordata > Aves > Passeriformes > Daphoenositta > Daphoenositta chrysoptera. Next base: position 170,805 of record VZRO01002376.1, read on the forward strand.
AGAAGATTTTAATTTCCTAGATGTCTCTGCAACGATGACTACAGCATGAAAGAAGTGAAGGATGGCTTTCAAGCCCTTAGGAATTTCCCCAGGCAGCAGCTGGAAGAGCCTGTTTCCTATAATCACCTTGACTTATTCACAATTTTAAAGACAAAATGAAGTATGGAATTTACCACATGGGGTGGGGGGAATACACACACATGTGAACATCCTAGTATTGAAAATGAGGAAAGGAAAAAATGTTGTGCAGGAAGACATCACTACAACCATCCTGGATTTACTATTCTCCCCCCTCCATTCTGGCTGTTTATCTTGGTGGCATTTGGGGACCATTTCTTAAGCACTGGAGGCAAACCCATGCACAGAAGTGTTCAATTAGGAGCTCATCGACCCCACTCAGGAGCGGGCAGTACGGGAGGGGCCGTGCTGGGATGGGAGCACACCAAGGCTCACTGAGCACAGCGACAGGTCCTCCTCCACCCTTCTTGGTGACAAACACTCTCGTGCACCTTCTGGGCTGCTCCTGCACACTGAGCTAACGGTGTCCCAAGATGATCAGTGACAACCCAGAAGCCCTTCGGAGTCCCAGCTGCCAGCTCCGAGCTCCATCCTGTGCAAGCAATGCGTGGATAATATTCCCGAGGCTCACAGCCTTACATTTTCCAGCTGGAGCTCCCTCTCCACTCGGCTCTGTGCTCGCAGAGCTTTCCAGCCTGGCACTCAGCACCTGAAATAGCTCGGTACCAGCTAAGCCAGAAAGCTCGGTGCACGCCCCCTCTCCATCCCGGCGCTGACCCGCAGGGGACCAGCGGCATCGCCTCAGCCTCAAGAGCCACCAGCAAGTCCTGCCCGAGCTGCCAGGCCTGCCCAGCTCTCCAGCCCACAGAACTGCTCTGCCACCTCCATGAGAGCCGGGGGGGTTGTTGGGTTCTTTCTTTCGAAATGGCCTCTGGCAAGGAAGCGTGTCAAAGTCTTAAAGGAAGGAGAAAAAACAATTCCAATCTATTCAGGTCAATTGGATTCACAGCTCACTGACAACCTCAGAGGAACCCAGGACACGGGACAGGGATGTTTTCCTTCCAGGAGCAAGGACAGCTCTTTCGCAAGAGCCTCCACGTGCTCAGTGACCTTACAGGTTTACAGCCTCCTCCTCGGCCAAGGGCCAGAGCTGGGCTCCCAACCCACACTGCTCGAGGTCCCGTGCCCCGTCACGGTGGCTGGTTCATTGGAGGCAACATCTCTGAGGGCTGGCAGCTCCTCCAGGTCTGCTGGGCAAAGCCACCCTCGCCCTGGGGAGAACTGGCACGGCACTGATCCCATGGAGCTCTCCCTGCCCACGCTGAAGGGGCCCAGACCATGTGCCAGCAGCCCCACTGGGCTCCGGCCATCCCTTCCCACCCGCCTCCTTCCACCACTTCCCACCCTGGCTGGGCCTGCAGAGCTGCCTGCCAGGTAAAAATAGGATGGTTTGGATGTTTTTGATAAAATCTGCAATTGCAAGTTTTGCTATTTCCACAAAGTTTTAGGGCTTCCCTTGTTACCCCTGTTTCATACTGAAATTAGGACAGTTTTAAGATGTCCACGCCTTAACGCTGCATGCAGGAAGCCAGTGCTGGTAGCACTTATGAATACTTGGAAAGATTCAGAGAGCTGAATGTTGCATTTCCTTTAAAGCTCTTCCTCGGTTCCGAGGCTGGGGTCAGCCAGGAATAGAAACCCAGTCACTTCCTCCTCCCCACTGGTATGCCGTGCGACTCAGCCGGGCTTTGATCTGCAACACGGAACAAGCTGAGGCACAAAAATAAGTGGACTTAGAAACCTCCAGATTGTTATTTAATAAAATATCAGATGTCCCAAGCTTTAACGTGTTAAAAGAGTCTTTAAAGATTTATCTTTAAAGTGATAAAATAAGTCCAAGCTCATTTGTCAAACCAGTTGCTCTGGTTGGAAAGTAGCTGTCAAGTATCTCAATGACTCAGGATGTTGTCGTGCAGGCATCCTAATATTAACTGCTCCCTTCAGTAAGAGCTGAAAAAGGAATGCTCTGCTACTCATAACACAGAATTCCAAGCACTCAGGTTCTTACAACACATTTTAGATGAGGGAGTTTCAGCACTAAATTTTTTACCAAATCATGCACAGAACTTGCAAATCACCTGGCAGTGCATGAGAACAGACTTGTCTTCTCCAGCTACAGAAACCAATTCAGCACAGAACTTGTTAGATGGGTTTTGTTAAAAAAGAAGGTGTCAGAGAAGTTTCCTTTTCAGTTCAGAAAATGGCAGATGTGTGGGGCTTAGCAGAAATACATGTCCAGGAAGGGCAGAATTCATGAAGCCACATGAAAATGAAACCAAGGGACCTCACACCAGAGCAGGACTCACACCCTACACCAGAGAACTTCCCCCACAGCCAGGGTGGCCAAGGGACCTCTCAAAAGCCTGGGCTGGGCTGGGCTAAAGTAGGTCAGAGAAAAAGCCTTTGCTGAAATACGGATTAAAGCAGCAGTGCTATTCCAGCTGGCAGAGCCTATCTGTGACCCAGGATCACATCTACACTTTGTGCTGCTTCAAATAACAGCATAAATTTAAACTTCAGTTTTCTTTTAAACCTGAAGCTTATCAGGATTCTTTGGTCAAAGCAAATAACCCCAAAAGCATTACAAGTCTCCCTTTCCCCAGAAAAGGATTACACCATTTATTAATCAAAAGGCAAAGATATAAGATCCTTCTCTACAAACTGCTTTTGTTTGGCAATCCCAGTGAGGTACTGAAAACAAATTGAACACAGCACTCAGTGCTCTGGGCTGGTGACAAGGTGGGGATCAGGCACAGCTTGGACTTGATGGGCTGGGAAGGCTTTTCCAACCTAAATGATTCTGTTTGGAAGTGACTTTTTAACAAAAGCCAGGTCTGGGGAACTGCAAAGGCTACTCCAGTGCCATCATCCGGATCACTGCCAATCCTTTCCAACAGGCAAAACATCCCCCAGTATGCTATTGTTTCAACAAACATGTAATAGACATGTATTATCTTACTAAAATTAATGTCTGAAGCGAAATTCAATTCCATACATCTTCAACATTCAAACACTATTCTGGATATGAAGTTTAGGATTTCTAATTTTTAAAGCTGTTTTAAAAGTCTGTTTTCAGGTAAGACTGTTTTTCTCATATTGGCTTATATTCTAATCAACTCAATGTTTTAAGAGAACCAAGATGCAGAGTCCTTTATAAAAAAAAGTAGTCTAATTCTATCTACATCACCCTCATACAGGGACAGCACAATTAATTTGGAAACAATTCATATGGAATACAAGACTAAGAAAAATTCAACAGGTAAAACAAACTATTAAAGGCCCTGGTAGCAAAAGTAGTCCACAGGAAAAAATACAAGAGAGAAATCAACAGCCAGGCAATGGGAAACTGAAATCGACATGCAAACTAAAACTGACGTAAAACGATCAAGTCTGCAAGTTCTGTCCTTTATTTAGTTTTGGTTTTTGTTTTTGAAGTTAACAAGCCTGGACTGCATTCTTGCACAACAAATCCACACATGTGCATGCAGAACATGCACGTTTCCAGCACAGATTTATTCAAAACCTTTGCTGATGGCTTTAGGAAGTTATTGCTTCAGAGAGGTAACAGAAACTCTTAGGAATAAAAACAAAATAAGCAGGAGGAAAAAAAAATATACAGGCACACTGCAATGGACAGTGTGCCTGTGGACAGGTGTGTTGGTTTAAAATACATTGCTATGAATTTACACCATCTGACCAACTGAAAAGCTACCAAAATCATAACTAAAATGTAGAGTTTAATACATTACAGCTGTATTCACACCCCCCTCATTTTTAAGTGATGGCAGAGATGCCCCAACCCTTTCCTGGCGCTGCATCCACCGGAGCACCGCCCTCCCGCACGGCGAGTCCTGCGGTCCCCTCAGGTGGGGCTGAGCTCCGGGCTCAGCACGGGGCTGGCCCCGAGCCCGGCGGCTCCCCCGCCCCACTGCCCAGCCCAGCAGCCCCGGTGGCTCCGGCTCTCCCCGATTCCAGCAGCCCCAGCAGCTCCGGCTCTCCCGGCCCCGCTCCCCCCGATTCCAGCAGGCCCAGCAGCCCCAGCTCTCCCGGCCCCGCTCCCCCGATTCCAGCAGGCCCAGCAGCCCCAGCTCTC
>VZRO01002376.1:187148-198189 GCA_013397915.1 Daphoenositta chrysoptera
CGGGCAGGGCCGGGGGCGATGCTCCCGCTCGGCCCTCGGGAGGCACGGCTCCCGTGTCCAGCTCTGGGCTCTGCTCTACAAGAGACACAAGGAGCTCCCGCAGGGGGTGCGGCGGAGGCCACGAAGATGTTGAGGGGTCTGGAGCATCTTTCTGACGGAGGAGAGACTGGGGGAGCTGGGCTGGGCTAGTCCCGAGAAGGCTGGGAGGGGATCCCATCGGTCCACACAAACATCCCCAGGGGCTGTCAGAGGATGGTGCCAGACTCTGTTCTGTGGTGCCAGTGACAGGACGAGGAGCAATAAACTCAAACACAACGAGTTCCACCTCAGCCTGAGGAAGAACTTCCTTCCGTGGCGGGTGGCAGAGCCCTGGAACAGCTGCCCAGGGAGGGCGTGGAGTTTGTCTCTGGAGACATCCCAAACCCACCTGGACACGTTCCTGTGTTCCCTGCTCCAGGTGACCCTGCCTTGGCAGGGGGTTGGACGAGATGATCAGATTTTACAACACAATGATATGACCTCTTTTTTGTTTTTTTTTAGAGTTATAAGTTTTTTTCCAGGCCATATTGACTTTTGGAAGCTGTTGTTTTACTTTTAAAATGCAAAACACATGCACACCATGTTAGCTTAACATTATTTTTTTCCCACAAGTTATGAAAAATGGTTCTAAAAATTGTAGCTCTTCCCCATTTTTGAAAGATGTGTTTAAAGCAGCCCTCAAAACTGTCTTGTGGTGCGTTTTGAATGATGCAATGGATTTACAGCTCTCAGGAAGCGCTTCTTCCCATCCGAGGGAACCGGAATAGCAGAAGTCAGAGTGTTCACAGAGACTGTGAAACCTCTATCACCAGTGCAGGGCTGTTGCAGAGGTCCTGGCTGTTCAATAAAGGCAACGATGTCTCTCAAAGCACGAAATCCTAAAGTGTTCCTGGAACTACTCCTGGAAAATGTAGACTATTGCTCTGTGAATGTTCTGCTGCAGAAACTGTCTTGCATTTGGGAACCCCTCCTACCCCTGCAATTTGGGGAACTCAAATATTAGGGTACGTGCGGGAGAACATCAGCCTGTGGAGGAGAGCTGTAGCTCCTTCTGTAGTTTGGGGAAACTGGAATAACAAAGCTGTTTATTTCTAAGACATTTAGATGAGAACATCTGTTTATAAACACCCGTTCAGATGCTTAATTACCGCTGCTTTTGTGCAGTAATGGGTAGGACCCTCCTTCTCTAATGAATAATTCTGTATCTTAATGTCATCTTTGATCCAAAAGGACCCAATTTTGGATTATTAAGAAAAATGTCAGAGGTTTTCTGCTTCTCTCTATAAAACTGGGAAAAGAATGTTACTGATTCTCACTTCTCCAGGTGCTCCTCAGCTGGGATGAGCCCGGAGCGTCCCGCGGGGCAGTGACCAAGGGTGCTCCTCTGCCCGAGGCTCCCTGGTGCTGCACAAACCTTTCTCACACAGCTGTCCTCTGGGGCTGAACAACCCAACAAACCTCCCCTCACTCTCCTTCATGCAGAGCTGTTCCCTAGGACACTCCTACACTGTAAAAATAAATGTAATGCACAACTTGATAAGCTGCGTGTTCTGGCTGTTTTACAACATTAACGTGTTCCCAATACACAACAACTTCAAATGTGTTGTGTGATGATGGTCAGAGTTAAATACAACTCATCTTTGCTAGTTCATAAAAATCCATGACATAAGTTAGGCTTTAAAACACTCGTGATTTTTTTCTCAAGTGCGTGCAGGCCTGGTGGGAGCCCAGCACCCCAGGAATTCTGGGGAGCCACAAGGAGAGTGATGCCAGTTGTCATACTACAGATTTCCAAAATCTATAAATGGCTGCACATTCCTGTGCCACAATGTAATAATACTGCAGAGATAATGAGCCTTGACCTTAACAAACACTAAATATAGACATTAAAATATAGAAGTGGAGAGTATTATTAAATCATTAAAACATAATTATGGCTCTCATAGAGGAGATCGGGCAATTCATGGAAGCAGGAGCCACTTTGAGCTTTGTGTACAGCGTTCCAAAGGTCAGAAAGAACATCTGAAGCACCGAAGGGAACTCCTGTGGCTGCCAGATGCTGACATAAATCTGCCTGGGGTCAGCACGGACAATGGGGGCACCTGGAGATAAGCAGACCCTGTCACATCTGACGTGACAGGAGCGTGCAGAACGTGGGGCACAGGAAGCGCCTCGGTGCGGAGTCACACGGGGAACGATCGGAGTCTGCACTTACGGAATAAAGGCTCTGTGGAGTCCACACATAACAACTCATAAAGTCCTTAAGCCATCTTGGAAGTTCTTGCAAAAGTAAGGGTTGTGTTGCCTTTTGCTGCGCAGTGCCAGTTCTGTAGTTGTGCCACAGACAGCTCACGTAAAGCAGAGTTTTCTAGGAAGAACTGCTCCTCCCTCTGGGCATGTGTCTGATGCTCTTCCCAAGGCCAAATCTTTTAAGATCTTGGTTGCCTTGTAAGGAGCTCAGTTTTGTTTCTTATCAGCTTGAGAGTAATTCTGTTTAATTCTTGAATACACATCAAAGTCCCTCAGCCAGTGCCTGCAGCCTGTCAATAGTTTTGCAGGGAAGCCAGAATGGGATAAGGATGTTCCCCAGCTGTGGCTCCCACAGCTCAGGAGCTGCTGCTTTACCAGCAGGACATCACAGCATCCTCCACGCGTCTGTCGGGGAGGCTCCTGGGTCTGAGCTCACTGCAAGTGAGCTTTTGCCATTAGCTGTGGTCAGACTGAGGCACAGAGGAGCTGTGCCATGCCCTCCCACCTCCTCCTCGCATCAATAACTACTGGTAATTTTTCTATTTTTACTGTGTTTTTTCCTGTATTTCCCGTGGCAGCCCTTGTCTGTTGTGGTCCATTTTGTGCTTTGATTGCCCACCAGGTCCTTCAATTCTAAATGAACCGCTCTGGAGTTCTTCCACTGTGCCATTCCTCTTTCTAGCTCCTTCCTCTGTACAGGTATTGATCTGCTTCATCTTGAATCCCTTTGGTCCTTCCCCTTAAAGGATCATGGAGTGCCCTGGGTTGGAAGGGACCTTGAAGCTCGTGCCATTCCTGTGGGATCTGTGGCAAAGGGCTGCTACTCCAGGGTGCTGGGACAGACAGGCAGTGAAATGTAGTGGTCAGAAATGGAGGGGGAAGGGGAGAGGAATTAATTAGGTTAATTGATGAGGAAGAGGAGTAGCACTTTGTGACAGGCATGGGTTGAAGTCATGTGCAAGTACACAAACAACTTTGTTGTTTTGCAGCTTTGCAGAAACATCTGGCAACAACATGCAAGGAAGAGGAAACTTTTGGTTTATGCATCAGGACCTCTCTATGAGAAAAGAAAACTTGAGTTAATTACAGGATGCCTGCAAGGAGAGAACCACCTTTGATTGCAGCTGTATTTTTTCCTGCAGCACAAGGCCTGCTGAAACCCAGTAGCCAGTGGCACGCAGATTTTAGTGGAGTCTGGGCTCTGTGGCATTGCCAGCGCAGCCCCTCCGTGGGCAGGAGGGCTGCAGGGGCTCCCCGTGTCACAGGGACCCGATGGCAGCCTGGGAGCTCCCGGGGCCGTCCTGGCTCAGCTGTGCTGGGACAGGCAGGAGTTACCTGGACAGGTGAATCCGTGAAGGCCTGACCTGGCTCAGGTTCCCGGGACAGCTCCATGGATCGCCGTGTGTAAGGAGCCAGGCAGGGGGAAATGATGGAGAACAGTGCTCAGAGTTCCTTTGTTTGTTTTGGAATGTTGTGCTGGTGATGGTGCTGCAAAGGGAGAAACCACCACTCCCTGCCAGGGCAGCTGTACCAGCCTGCTGGGAACCAGAGGGGCACAGCTGAGTATTCCAGGGAATCTGGAACTGCATTCCCACGAGACTGCAACACGGCAGATCCATCGCAGGAGTGCACCACACAGGAGGCCCACACCTGTTCTGTTTTAAAGCAAGTCCTGCTTCCCCGTGGTGGTGATTTCAAACCACGTTCTATAAATCCAGAGCTTGTCAGCAATAAAGCAGTTATGTGCAGCTGGGTTCACTAATGAAACAAATTCAGCTGTGGCACTGGGAGAGTTTTCAGTCCAGACGCAGGAGTGAAATATGTAAGTAAAGGTATGAACAAAACAAAAATGTTACTACTAAAAGCGTGTTTTATGAAATGCCACATACCTTTAAAACATCTGCCTTTAAAGCAAGAGATACGGTTCCCCTTCAAACTGAAAGGATAATTCCAAACTCTGCCATGCGTAGTGCCCTGGATGGATCCTAATTTAGAGCCTGAGGCAATCCCAGGAGCCAAGGGGAAGAATTCTTGGACTTGCAGTGTGAGCTCCATATGAAGAAAGAATTTTTAAGCCTTTTCCTAAATACCCCATACCCAAAATGGGAGGATTCAAAGGGAGTTAGGTAAGGAGCTGGGACATAAATATCAAAATGCTTTTTCTGGAGACAAGAAGAGAATACAGTAGGAATTAATTTGATGCAACGTCTTGATCTTTTAATTTCTTATGGAAAAAATGCTTAATTGTCCTTATGCCTTGGGCTCCATCCTATTTACTCCCTGTGTTTTGTTGTCCCAGTATTTACATGGATATAACTTATAAAGGACTGCAGTTTTAAACAGGCTTCTTCTGTGATTTAGTTGGGAGATCTAATAAAAAAACAGGAGACTTACCAAGGTATTTCCTCTGTGGGATTGTGCTTGGCATCAGACTAACATCACAGAAATCAGTGCTGAAAAGAGAAAACAGATATAAAGAAAATCATATTGTCTCATCTTATTTAAATATGAGTTTAGAGACAGCCTAAACATTCTGGTAACACAAAGCTCTCCAGAACAGGTGGTTATTGTACCACCTGAGAGTTTCTGCATTGCCAGCAGCATTGAAACCCAGACTTGTGAGTGGTTCCGAAACACTTCAGTGTAAATAAGCGGCAGCTCTGTCAGAAACAGTCTCACTTAAAATATTTCAAAGAGCAGGGCCTCTCCCAGCTTTTGTTCAGAGTAGCCTGGAAGCAGCCCCCTGCAGCTCCTGTTCTCCCTGCAGCCCGTGCCCAGGCGGGACGGCCCTGGCTGGGGCTGGGTCCCCGTTTCCCCGCAGGACCTGTGCCCCGTGTCACAGACGTGTCACCCAGGGCCAGAGGCACGACAGGAGCCTCACTCCTGCCCCAGCACCGGGGAATCAAGCAGGAGCGTGTGCTCTCCAAAGCTGTTGTTTTGCCTTAATCCTATTTCTTGATCTTTTCTACACTTTTTAATTTAGGATATGCTTGCTGAGTGGGGTGACCAGAAGCACACACAATACACGAGATATGGTCACACAAAGCTCTTCCCTCTCCCTTCCCTCATCATTCTGAACATTCCAGGTGCTTTTTCTGACAGCCAGCAGGGTGTTTGTTTCAGCAGAACTCCGTATCTGCAGTGGTAATACCTAATTTACAGCTTGTCATGGCACACATTCATATGTTTGTCTTGCTTTTCCTTGTGTGCATTATAATCTTCTGGCAATAAATTCAGCCTGGCATTTGATCACCTGCTTACTCTCAGGTCAGACACTGGTCAGGTACTTCTGCAGCTCTTTACAGTCAGATTTTGGGTTTATGGCTTTGAATAATTTATTTTCAGCAGCCAACTTTGTCACTTCCTGCCACCTCCTCTCCTTTTCCAAGTCATTTATGAGTATTTGAAATGGCAGGGATCTCTGTGGGACTCCACTTAGCTGTGAAATGATCTATTTCTTCCTACCTTTCACTTCCACATTTTAAACACTTTCTGACCCTTTAAAGGATCCTCTCTCTTTCCCTGGCAGCTCAATTTGTCTGACATCAAAGCTGTCTTGAAGGGGCAAGAAAGCAGACAACGAGCCTGACCTTGTATTAAAACCCCAGCCAAGACAGATGACGGACCCAGTTCTGCTGTGGGTGTCAGTGCGAGGAAATCAGCGATTCCTGCTGCGAGGAACAAGAGCCTGGCGGACGCTGCGGGCAGCGACGGGAGCCTCAGCTGCAGCAGCGGGGAGGAATCGGGGCTTTCGCCCAAGCACAGACTCGCTGGCAGGATTTAAACTCCTCGGTTTGCAAACTTCTCCCCGAGAGAACATGAGCGAGGTTAATTGGCTTAGAGGCACTAATGAAGCTGCAGGTTTGGACTCTCACTTTGTATAAGTGCAAAACTTCCTAAAAAAAAAAAAAAGTTTCTCCTGTGAAACAAGTCTTCTCTGGTTTTTCAGGTATGGTGTGGAACTCCTCGTTAATTTGTAGGTAGGAGCCAACCACACCCCTGCTGTCACAGCTGAAGGGGCTACGTGATGGCAGAAGTGCTGCAGTTGTGATGATTTATGGGGTTTAGCAGAGAGGAAGAGAACTCGAGGCTCAGCACTCGCTGGGAATTATTACAGAAGTTTCTCACGTCTCTCAGGAGCTGCAGCTCCCCGGGTGCTGTGAGCAGTCGAATACTGAGCCTTGCTGCATCATTTGTCTGCAAGAGGGGGTCTGACATCACCTGGGGGTGTGTGGTGTGTTAGCACCCCTGCCATGGACCTGCACCCACGGGCACGGCCTCCTCAGGGCGTTCCCAGTGCTCAGCGTGCATTTCTTTTTGGGAAAGCTGAAGGGAATGTTTGGAGAATTAGAGAATCCTAGACTGGTTTGGGCTGGGAGGGCCAGTAAAGATGATTTTGATCCAACCCCCTGCCATGGGCAGGGACACCTGCACCTTATATGAGCAGTGTAAGAGGATGCTCCCAATGAATGGATGGGACTGAGAAATATTTACTAATAAAACAATAAATACTAATTTAGAAGAACTCAGTCATAGAGAGGAAGGAAAAAGCAGATTATGAACAGTAACTTTTATACAGACTTGTGAAGAACTACAGGAGTCCTCAGAGGTTGTTATAGTGTCCCAAAAGGCTCTTTTGTGCTTACATGGAAGGTCAGTGTTTGACTTCTTCCATTACTGCTTAACAAGGAACAGGACCTGAAACAACTGCAAAAGGCAAATAAAAGCTTTACAGCGTGGTCTCCTTGCCAAAACTCTGCTATGCCTGTAGCCCCGAAGGGCTGAGATAGAGGCAAGAAAATTTGAGGCCAGATGAGAGCAAATTCCATGGCTGCTGCCGGGCTCGGAGCCGAGGGGGCTCGGGGGCTCCTGCCTGCTCTGGGACAGCCCCTCCTGAAGTGCTGCATCAGCTCACACGGGACCTGTGAGCTGCTTTATTGAGGGATTTCTACAAAGCGAAATTGCCCGAGAGCATCTGTTCTCCTGGGCAGAGCGAAAGTGAAACTCCCCAGGTTATTTCTGTCCGTCCTGTCAGCCCCTGGCACGGGCAGCCCTGGCCCCGCTCTGCCCTGGCCCTCCCGGGGTGTTGGGCTCTCCCAAGCCTCCCAGAGGGACTGGTGGCTGTTTTTATTGAGAGGCCTCTAAATAACTGACAGAGAAAACAGGAAACCACAGCTCTGCAGGCGGGATGCACGTTCCCCGTGCCTGCTCCTTCTGGACGGTGTCCGGCTGCTCTGGTGAGCCTGAGGCCATGGAAAATGATGGGGACACTCAGGAGGAGATGAAGGAAATGCCTTAAATTGCCTTTTCCTTCTACCTGTACTGCCACTGCCAGGCAGGATGTTCCCTCAAAGTTAGAATCAGAGAATCCCAGGATGGTTTGGGTTGGGAGGGACCTTAAAGCCCATCCAGTGCCCCCCTGCCATGGCAGGGACACCTCCCATGTCCGAGGCTGCTCCAAGCCCCATCCAGCCTGGCCTTGGACACTGCCAGGGATGGGGTATCCATTCACAGCACTCACCCAGGCCAGTCCTCAGGAGTTCACCTTTCAAAGTTCCCAGTAAGTTACAGAGAAATCCTCATTAGAGCTGAGCAGGGAGCAAGGGCCGGAGCAGACACAGGGTGACAGCCTGGGCAGGGACAGGGACACATTACCTGGAAAAGCAAAGTGCTGTCTGTGTCTCCCCAGTGCATCACACACCCTTGGCATTTGGGAAAGAGCTCATAACAATGGTCAGGAGAACAGTAACGTGGATCAATGTACAAATTCAATTAGGAAGAGAAAATGAAAATATTATGTGTATTGCTAAGCTAACCTGATATTTTAGCCTTGAGTTTAGAATTTGTTTGCTTTAGAGGAGAAGTTCTAATCAGATTACAAGGAGGTTTCAAAAAAATTACTAACAGATGTGAATGAAATAGATAATGATTTTCATTCTTGATTATGTGACCAAGGTTATAGATGGGAGGAGGGAGTTGAATGGAAATAACGTGGCCATTATGTGTGCTTAAGTGTGCTTATGCTTTTCTGATAAAGATTAACTCTTTGCAGTCTCTCATTTAGCAGTGCCCAGCAATCCATTCCCGACTGACCTGAACCCAGGTATGAAAATTGACAACCTCAGTTTCCGCCTGCTTTCCTCAGAGTGAGTGTAATCAGTGTCTGAATGTGATTCCTCGCGTGGAAGGCCAGAACACCTTCCTAGAGGGAAGCAGTATCAGGGTTATCCTTCACTCTGACAGGATTCTACATCTTCAGCCCAGCCCCTGAGGTTTCCAGCTCGTGGGCTCAGGGCACACACAGCCCCAGGACCTGCTCTCCACAGCCAAGGCTTTCCTGATGGACTGAAACTGTTAGAGCCCAGAACAGAAAAATTAAAGAAATCCCCCGTAGAAGCAGGGACAGCCAAGTGCACAGAGCCCTGAGAGAATCTGGCAGCTGTCACTGGAGGGGGAAGTGAACTTCTGGAACTGTTTCATTCTGCAATGGGAGAAGAGAATCTGTGCCTTGTTGCATTTTCCTGATAAGCACAACTCGTGCAGGGACCAGTTGGACTCACTGGTGAGACACTATCACTCCTCCTGTCATTCCTCCCACGTCCAAAAGGAGGAAAAAGTGATGGTAAAACCTCTCCCTCAGCCCCTGAAATGGCTGAGGAGCCGTGGTGGAGAGTGGTGAATGCTGAGGGTGGGAGCTGTGGAGCCTCCACGGACACCCCAGGCAGCAGTTCCAGGTTATTGTGTCCCAAGGAATCACCTGGGAGCTGCACTGCTGCTGCTCAGCCTCGCTTGGAAAAGCCTCCACGGAATCAAAGGATGCCAGGGTGGGCCCAAGTGTCCCCCGAGGCTCTGATGGCTCCATGCCAAGGAACACAGCCCTGCATTCGAGGGCACAAGTCCGAGCCCTGCACAGTCGGATCAGTTCCTGGGATTTTACACACACTGCACTTTTCAGGTGCTCTATAATTTTTGAAATTTCTCAGTTTCAAGGAGGAATTTTGGTAAATGAGTAAAATCTTCTCTTTAGAACCTGTTCTAGCTAATAGCCTGAGGGATAAGTGATTTCAGCCCTCCCTTCTCCTCCCATGTCACACTGACTTGGTTGTGTTTAGCATCTTCAAGCTTTGGAGTGAAGAGAGAACAGAGACAAATATGTTGTTTGTTTTCCCAGTGCCAGATGGATGGATTCAATTTTCAGATTCCTTAAACTGCCAACACTGCAAAATTGTAAATAAAAAACCCCCAAAATAATTTGTTTTAAAGATCTGTCGTGGTTTCTGTAAACTGCATAGAAAATTTTTTGGCATTTATAACAGAATTGATGCCACATGCACATTCTATCACTCACATACTTTAGTGAGAAGTTTAGGTAAGGTAAAAACGAGCCAATATAGTGCTTCTTTTTTTCCTACCACCTTCATTTAACCACAGAGCTGCAGGTAAAACTCTTCCCACCCTGCCTTGGGTGTGAGTAGCACACCTGGGCTGTGCACAAACCCACCTGTCAGGGACATTGTCCTGTCCCCTGGGTTTACCCAGGAGCTGGTGGCTCTGCCCACCCTGCTGATAACACTGAAAGTCCCCAGGAAGCAGAAAACCTGCATGGAAGACTTATTTCCAAATGTGCATTATTCCCAAACAGGCTCTGTAGCCCGAAGAGCATTTGGAGAAGGAGTTCTCACCAACAGTCTACTGAAGTCTTGTGTGAATCACTAAACTATCACAACAATCTGGAATAATTGGCAGTTTTCCACTCAAAACCCCTATTTTACTCTGCTTCTGTCTGCTGGGTCTGAAAAGAGCTGTTTTTGTACAACATCCAGAATTCCAGGAAAACCTGCCGTTCCCATTACACAGCCACTTCTCCGCTTCCAGAAACAATCTGCCACTACCAAGAGTCTTTCCAATAATTCTGCTGGGTTGACACTTTTGCCTGTTAACTGGGGAGTGTTTGCACCCGCTGGGACCTCCCCAGCTCCTGAACGAGCTGGGACTCCTGCTCGGACCTGGCAGACCTCGCCCGCTCCCTGTCCCCGTCCCCGTCCCCGTCCCTCGCTCCCCGTCCCGGCCGCGGGCAGCGCTCCGCGCTTCCACGCTGGGATGGGTAAAGCTGTGAATCCCGCGGCTGCATCCTGCAGGATCCCGGTGCAAAGGGAAATGGGGGACAGCAGCAGCCCCAGGAGGGACGGGACAGCCGGGATTCAGGGATGCAGAGCTCAGGGATGAGCAGCGGTGCCTTCTCCCGCCGTGCAGCGCTTGGGATCGCGGAGTCACGGAATATCCTGAGTTGGCAGGGACCCACGAGGACCCTCGAGGTCCAGCTACTTGCCCTGCACAGGAAAACCCCAAAATCCCACCCTGTGCCTCCTTGGCGGGCGGAGAAGTCGCGGAGCAGAGCAAAGAGTGAAGAGGGCAAAGCAGGGCAGGGGCGGGAGGAGCAGGGCACGGGCTTTGAAAAGCTGCTGATCGGCGCTGGGCTATTAACTTAATTACCTGAGTGACCTTTGGGGAAATGTGTAAACTGCGTGGGGAGGGAGGACGGGGCACTCTCGGACCTTTGCACCCGCAGGTGCCCAGCGCCGTCCTGGAGGGGCAGTTTTTTCTTTTCTTTTCCTCTCCTGCAGGCACCTCCTATTTCCCCCCAGTTAGGCACAAAAATGTCCCTGAAAGGGGCTGGTCAGGAGGGTTTGCATCCCCACCCGAAATCTTGGTGTTTAGAAAAAGTCAAAAACTTCCACAAAAAAAAAAAAAA
>VZRO01002376.1:198236-211304 GCA_013397915.1 Daphoenositta chrysoptera
AAAAGAAAAATGTCTTTTCTTGCCCTGTTTTATTCATCAAATCTCTCCTCGCTTTTCCAGTTATAGACTGAAAAATCTACTGATTTAAGGCCTGATCCTGTTTTATCTCCTTGTGGGGGCAGGTCTCAGGTTCCTCTGCCAGTAAGACAATAATGGAATCATTTTCCTCCTCTCAGTGACTCGGGACTTTGCTAACCCGGAGTCACACAGCAACAGTCACGGCCTGGTGGCAGATTCAGAAATTCACTTTCATTTACAGAGTGCATTGAAAACCTAACATTTCCTGTGACCGGACCATTTGAATGAAACAAAACCGCAGCATTTTGGGTGAAACAAAGAGGATCCTCTCCACCAGGCGCCCCGGAGTTCCAAGGGTTAACAGCTTCCAGCAGCTCTGCAGGGACTCAGCCCAGAGAGGGCAAATTGCTGCAAAGCTGCGCTGTGCTGTGCAGGTAGAGCTCTAAAGCAGATTTCTGTGCGTATAACCGGGTGACAGTGCCAAACGCACAAGGGGCTGCTGCTCTGAGTGTGCAGGGAGTGCAGGAGCAGCTTCTTGTGCAGTAATTGAACATTGCTAAACCTGCAAGGCAAAGGGAGCACAACTGGGTTTAAATGGCCTTATTTAAATTTACAATCTATTATTACTATTATTATTTTTTTAAATCAGAAAAGCTCTGACCACACATTGGGAGCGAGGGGTCACTACAGCCTTGAGCAGCAGTAACTATGACTCAGACTTAGGTGGTTTATCCACTTATTTTCTCTGATTACAGCGAAAAAATGCAGATTTGCCATGGCAATCTCTTCATCACATGTCAGGACATCCATTCAGACATAAAGGGCTTCTCTTCCAGAGACCCTCTGAGGTCACTGCTGCTCTGGATCTTTGGGGACGGAATGTACACAATTCACTGAGAGGGGCTTTGGATGTATTTTAAGAGCAAGATGGTCTCTGGCTGCAGCAGTAATCTAATGGCACTCTTCCTTTGGTAGATTGTTTTTCTTTTTTTTTTTTTTTTTCTTTTCTTTTTTTCTTTTCCCTAACACAGTAGGAGAATATTTTTAGAGGCTCTTGCTTGGCTCAAATAGATATGAATTTATATGAATTCCAAGGGTTTAGGGAGATATTAACTAGTGCTGGGTAAAAAATTTTAAAAGAAATAAAGATTAGGTAATTTAAACTAGTACCTGCACAACCTTAATATTTGACAGAATCTGGATATTTGATCTAGGTGTCAGCTCTGTTTTTCCTTTAAGGAGCTACAATAATTGAAATTCCTGTTTGCCAAACCAGGATGTTGTCAGTAAATCACCCGTGATGGGGAGCCTGAGCCTGGCCGGGTGCACGGTTCCCACTCCTGCAGAGATCTTTTCCAAGAAATGGAGTTGGGATGAATCCCAGCGGTGGTCTGGCAGTGGGAGAGAGCCCAGCACGGTGAACGAGGAGGGACAGAACTGCAACTGAAACATCTCATCTATGGGGCACGTTTAATTGCTGTGCAATTAGCTCTGGAATGCAGAGAGCCCGAGGGACAGCAGCAGAGCGAGGTTCCCCCTCACCTGAGGAAGGGGTGCTCCCTGATGGGGCATTGGGGTGCTAGGAGCAATCCTGACAGCTTGGTACCCGCAATTTGCCAGGTCCTAGATCTCCATTTACAATAAAATACAGGCCTGAAACTGTCAGTCCTCCTCTCTGCCCAGTGTCCAGCACGGGAGGGGTTCCATCTGTACCCCGGGGTCTGGGCACTGCCCCGACCCATTTATTGTGAGAAGGTAACACAGCCGAGTCTGAGACCACAAACACCTCAAGAACCTGCCTGGCACTGGGACATTTGCTTTGTCTTTGCAATAATTCCCATTCCAATCTCCCCAAGACAAAAGCCTGAGAAAACGGCCCTCAACACCCACAGAATTCTGCAAAAGTTAAAGCGCTTTGTAGATCAAGCATGAACAAATGCGCGATGAAAGGCCCAACGAGTTAAAAGCAAGATGGTTTTGTTCAACGAGATCATGCATTTCATAAGAAACTTCTAAAGAAGCTTCTCTTTTCATCTTTAGGGAAAAAAGAGCCCGCGTGTCGGGGTGACGGAGCCGTGCCGGCAGCTCCGCACCGGGACGCGCCCGCGGCGCCGGGGGCGGCGGGAGCACAGCCGGGGATGCTCCGGCTGGAACGGCCTGGCTGGGCAGGAGAGGAGCAGTCGCGGCGGGGCCAGGTGGCGGAGCTCAGGAGGCAGCTCCAGGGGTGAAGTGACAGCGGCCGGGATGTCACCACGGCGGTGTCACAGCCAGGGCTTCAGCGCTCGGGGCACGGGGCTTTGCCAGAGCGAACTGCAACGAGAACCTTGCCTGGCTGGAAGATGGGGCATTGAATCAGTGTTGGGGGCGCCAGACGACATGTAGCCTGAAGAGAGGAGAATTAACTCTGCCCCTGTCTATGTCCACCCAGGGGAACAAGTTGCTGTTGGGAGAGGGGCTCGACTGCACAGCCCTGGGCATCCGTGGGAGAGGCAGTGCCCTGGCTCTGGGGGCGGCTGTGGCTCTGGGGAACGCTCTCCCAGCAGAGGATCGCTGCTCCTTTGGGGGAGGCTGTGAACCCCACTCCATAAACATTCCCTTGGGCACGTCTAGAAACCACGGAAAAAGGTTAAAAGCTCGGAAGTCCCTCCGCAAGGGTGAAGCCGAGGCAGTTGTCCACAGCTGCCAGGAGGCTTTGCTTGAGGCACCATCTGGGGTGACCTGGAGCCCCAGGAGGGAGCCCCAGCGCCCCTCAATTCCCGCGTGGGCAGCTGTGTCCGGCTGCTGCCCAGCCCTCAGTGCCCAGCGTTGCCCAGGACCCGCCAGCGGTTCACAGCCCGAGGATGGGCTGGGAGCTGCAGGAGAGCAGAGACACCCCCTGCTCCTCCCGAGGACCCCCGGGAAAAGGAGCCTCCGAGGGGCTCGGAGGGGCAGCACCACCCCAAAGCTCCTCACCGGCTCTTGGAAACCTCGCTCCACTTTTTAATATTTAAAGCATTCTGTGTTTCCTTCCATCCCCCTGGTCTCCTTCAGCTGCTACAGCTGAATCTGTTTTGTGTTTCTGTTTCTTTTGCACTTACAGATTAGCTTGTAATTATGCAATTGCACTTTTGGGAATCAGGATACTGGTCCAGGATGTGTCTTTAGTATTTCTGTGCATCCTCTCAGAGAAAACAGGTTTTAAACCTTGAGCATCTACAATTTGTCTTCAGAAAACAAACCCAAGTGTTTTTAAATAACATCTGCCACTGGCCCTAGACTAACATTAATTCTTGGATATTGAAAAAGATATTTTAAAATGAAACCTGACTCCATGTTGCAAACTCAGTGCTCGGTTCAGAGTCCTGTTGATGTTTTAACAAAATCAATGCTGGAGCCCGCTCACCAATCCCCACTTTGTTGCCTGAGCCTGCACAAATATGTGGTTTCATTTTCCTTTTTGCAATCCTTCTTAAGAAAAAGACCAAACAAGAAAAAAAAAACCAAAAAACCAAAACCCCCAGAGGGCAGAGAACAGAAACCAAAGGGCTGGGACAGGGGGCACTGGGGGGGAAGGGCGTCCTGGGGTCCCCCTCAGCCCCAGCCAGAGCCACACACAGGAGCTGCCACTGCCCAGGTGCCAGCCCCTGCCTCTGCCCGGGCTGGGGGCACCACAGGAATGATGCTCTCGGCATTTCCTGCTGCCTCTCACACACGGTGGTGACAAAAATACCTCACAAATAACCTGGAGAACATTCTGTGCATCAGCCCTGGAACAGAAAAATACAAACTAAATGATTTTATTTTTTTTTTCTTCTCTCTAAAGTTGCTGAGAACAGCTGAGTGCAAACAGGCTGGTGGTTCCTTGTGCTGCTCCTCCCAACACTGCCCGGGCATCCCGAGCGGGGAGCGGCTGTGGGATGCCATTCCTGTCCCGATGCCATCCCTGTCCGATGCCATCCCTGTCCCGATGCCATCCCTGCCCCGATGCCATTCCTATCCCGATGCCATCCCTGCCCTGATGCCATTCCTGTCCCGATGCCATCCCTGCTCTGATGCCATCCGTGCCCCGATGCCATCCCTGTCCCGATGCCATTCCTACCCCGATGCCATCCGTGCCCCGATGCCATTCCTGTCCCGATGCCCTCCCTGTCCGATGCCATCCCTGTCCGATGCCATCCCTGCCCCGATACCATCCCTGTCCCGGAGGTGGTGCCCCCAGGAAGTCGCTGAACGGGACTGTGGTGGGAGAAATAATTGCCCTGCCATCAAAGCGAATGCAGATGTATGATTAACACGGTATTTATATAATATTCTGGTATCATATAAATGGAGTAGCTGTGCAGAGATGGAGCCTGTTAATCACTCATTTGCTTTATGAGACTGAATAAGCTTTGACTCCATCAGTGTTATCAGCTCTGAAGAAACAAGCCTGATACTGGGATGAACTGGTAACCACACATCCTTTTACTGGAATTATTCTTTCCAAGTTATCTCTAAAGCAAAATACCTTATTTCATATTATGTCCAAAAAGAAATACTTTCAGATTAAACATAACACAACAGATGCTTCCAACCACAGCCATGTCTGACATTCCTTAGGAAGCCTTTACCTGTGCTTGAGGTCAGTGGAACTCTGGATTAGGTAGGATTAATCATTAAACAAAAATATCATTTCTAAAGTGTCCCACCATGGTTTTTCAGGAAGGTGCATCCCTAGAGGAATGCTATTTCCATGTGCCAGCGCAGCTCACGCTGCCCCTGAGCTGGGAGAAGCAGCCAAAAAAAGGCTATTGAAAAAAACCCCCCAAAACAAAACAAATCTGGGCACTCTGGTCTGGATCTGTGTTTGTTTTTTGGCTGGATGAATAACCACACTTGGACGTGAGCGCAAACAACCCTCCCGTGCTGTTACCTGCCGTCCATTCCCAGAGGGAAAGCCCTTGGAAGGCTCAGAGCCCCGAAACACTCCTGGTTTCCTCCCGCAGCGCGGAGGTGGTGCTGAAACACGGATGCCCGGAGCTGGGTTTGCCCCCAGTGCCCTAAACCCAGAGATGCCAAGGGCTGAGGCGTTCCCGAAGGAACTGCACCCTCCGGAGCGGGGAACTCGCTCTCTGTACCCGCATCCGGGGGGATTCTGCAGCCAGGACCCGCAGGAGAAACTGGAGCAGCCCAGGACGGAGGGCAGACCTGGGGGCAGCTGAGTTTTAGAGATGTCGCTGAGCCAGGGCCACCGAGCCCAGCCCCGAGCGGGACCCCCCGTGCGGGATGAGCCGGGTCCCGCTCTGTGCCCGAGGGGTTACCCCACATCCCACCCGGGATGTGCCCTGGGATCCACCGGGGCCCTGTCCCAGCTGCTCCCCGAGCCCCTGGGCATCACGCTCTGTTTCGGGGAAAGAAATTAGGAAATTGCCTTGGGTTTCAGGGCGAGCTCTGAGCTCGCTCCCGGCGCTCCCCGGGCCCTCTCCCACCGCGGGGCACGGAAAGCTCCGCCGTTCCTCTCACAGCATCCCTCCACGGAGCAGGGAGGGATCCCAGCCCCACAGCCCAGCCCTGGCTCACCCCCAGCCACGGCCCTGTCCCGGCTGGAGGAGCTCCTGGCCAGCCCCGAGCCTCGGCAGCCGCTCAGCCCAGCCCCGGGCTCAGCCGGGCTCACAGGTTTGCTGCAAGCCTCTCCTGCAGCTCGAGGAAAGAACAAGGGCATTGGGGGTCCACATGGGAGCTTTCATCACCGCAGGAGCCCGCTGCAAACCGCGCCGGGCACTCGGGTCACACCCGCCCTTCTGCTTCCTGCACTTCTCTAATCTGGCTGCAAATTTTGTGATACCTGCACAGGGTCCCAAAGGGAGCCCGGAATGCGGCTCCGGCCGCGACAGCTCCCAGCACAGGGATGGACATTCCCCCTCTGCTCTCCTGCGGGCAGGAAAACCCACTGCACTCCGTTAACCCTGCCCAGAGCTGTTCCAGCACTGCCCTCGCTCCCACTGCTACTGCAGCAGGACGAGGGGCCAGAGCCCTCGTGGGGCTGTGCTCAGCTCCCTGCCCGTCACAGCCCTGTGCAGGCAAAGCCCTGGGCGTATTTTTAAATCCCAAGATATTCTTAAATTATTTCCTTAATTAGGGCTTGGAATTTTTTGAATTTATTTCTGACTGCCTGGGATTCTTGATCATTAAAAAAAAAAAAATCTTTAAATCTGCAGTGACTTACAGTACAATTTTATTGACTTCATAGCTGAAGTATATTACCTGACTCCAACAAGGCTGCAGAGGGAATTACAAGTCAGGCCAGAACATATTTCCAGCTAAGACAAGCATAAAAACTTTTTAAAATCCATAGTTCAATACCAAATGCATCATTTAAAAAGAACTGCAATAATTAGCCAAGAGGGGAAAAAGCTGCGGAGCCATAGGTGGAAAACAAACGTCACAGCCCGTGTCCTTGGAGGGGCTGGAGACAGCAGGGCTCGTGTTCTGCAGGAGCACCAGGCAGTGTTTCAGGGATCAGCAAGAAATATTCCAGTAAATATTCGTGTATGGATGGACTGAAATATGATTGAGTCCATGTGTGCAGTCGCTGAGGATGAACAGGCTGTGCTCGGGGCTTGGCGGGGTCCCCTCCCAGTGTCACTGGTGTCACAGCCCCAGCTCCTGCCCACAGGGGGCTGTGCCCCACGGGGTCTGTGCCCCACGGGGGGGCACACCACCAGCAGCAGCAGCTGCACCCAGTCCCTGGCACACGACAGAGCCACCCTGGCCATGGGCCGGGTCTTCCCGTGGCCAGGAACGAGCAGCTCTCACACCACCAGCAGCAGCTCAAAGGCCAAGGCAGATCAGCACAAACTGCTGTTATTTGGGATGACTGTGCCTGTCCAGGAGTCACAGTTTTCATATTTTCCTTTTTTCCCCCCCAAAAAAAGCACTTGGTTGTGTTGAACGGGCATTGCAAACAAATTTCAGTCTTAGAGTTTTCCAAAAAACGACATTCTTGTGCTGCAGCCAGCCCTACTCACTTCTGCAAATACAGAATTTTGATAACACAGTGAGGGCTGAACAACAAATTGACCAAGAAACGAAACCGATTTTAAAATCCCCCTTTCTGAATAGATACCCTTTGGGAAACTCTTTATGGTCTCCTCAAACTTGAAGAAATGAGTTGAGTTTTTTATCACTTTTATAACTTGAGACAAGCAGAGAGAAAAACGAGCGTTTTATGGAGGCAGAGCCGCTCCCCTCAAAGCTCCCTCACCAACCTTCTCACAGAGGGGGAACGAGACTCTGCAGCTCTCTGGGCAACTGAAAGGTAAGGGAAGATCATTGGATAAAGATTTAATTGGCAGGAGGAGTCTGTGCTTTGCTCAGCACAGCAAGAAATTGGCCGCAGGTCCCAGATTTGGCGGCAGGGGAGCGAGGTGAGGTGGAGCCCCACAGGTGAGGACACACCAGGGCGTGAGGAAATTGAAGGACCAGGGAGGAGATGGAGGGGCCAGAAGGAAGGGCAGGGGAAATTCCCAGACACAGAAGGGCGGATAGCTCTAAGCACTGAGAGAGGGCTGTGAGGAACATTTATTTATTTATTGTCTGCTGTGTCCCCACATCCCCAGTGAGGGCCCGTCCCCCCCAGGTTTGGAGGGGAAATGCTTTCCCTGTCCCTCAGGGGTCTGTGAGCACACAAGGTGGGAGCTGGCAGAGGCTGCAGGGACAGATGCTCACCCCAAAGAAAAACTCCAAAAATAACATGGAGAGAAGCCCACATGAGGCTTGGAAGGTCAGAGCAGTGGGAACAACTCTGCAGAGCCCCCAGAAACTGGAGGCAAACCAACTTCCAGCCTCGGCTATCTGGAATGCAAGATGAGTTATAGAAACCATAAAACCCCAATGATTTATGGCCCATAAAGCCCAGGGATGCTCAGTTCTGCCTGCCCACATTGACTATACATGGTGGGGATCGGAGGTGCTGCAGACCTGCAAGGAGGGTGGGATTAGGAGAGAAAAAGAGACTTTGGAGCCGAGAGCTGTGAGCTCGACAGGGGTGACACTCTCCAGACTCCCGTGCCCCATCCCAGCAGAGATGCCAAGCTCCCGGCAGGAGCTCCAGGGGCTCCACGGCCCAGCACAGCAGATGAATCCTTCTGGAGGATGTACAGTACAACCCTCACTGCTGCCAAGGGGTGAGGTCATCTTGGAAGGAATCTTATTTATTCAGGAAATATTTCTGGAAATATTTACATGTCAAGACTACATGTTTAAATTCTTTGACAAAGCAAGCTCTAGGCCACTTGCAGAATTTCTGAAGAGCTCTGCAAGTATTTCTGTAGGTTTTTCTACAGACAAAAGGCTTTAGTGCATCCCCATTCCAGTGGGGACAACAATCCCTTTTTCGAAGAGAAGGAGATGAAGTTCTGTATGAGAGACTCCACTGTGAGCAGGAGGCTGCAATTCTTATTCTGTGCAAAGACAAGGAATGGGACTCACTTCCCATGCATCCAGAGGCTGTAAATACAGTGCAGTTCCTGCCCAGGAGAGGGAATCCAGGCTGCCTGCCAGGGCCCCCACCTCCAGCTGGGGAAGCCCCACTTGCCCCGGGCATGGTTAATATTTGGAGTTACTGACAGACCCAGGCAGAAGTATGGGAGAAGTTACTCTGTCTCCTTTAAACACACATATATATATATATATATATATATATAAAATAAAAAGAAACCCTCTTCCNAATAAAGTAGTTTTCAGCTCTGTAAGACCATTACCAGCACTAAGAGCAGACACTTCAGGGAGCACTCCTGCTCTGGAAAAGACATAATGAAGCCCTCGGAGGCAAGTTCTGTCCAGGAGAGAGGCTCTGTGCGTCCCTGGGTCACCGCAGGGGAGCAGGAGGAGATGAGCAAAGGTGTGAGAGAGCTGTGGGTGAGAAGGGAGCAGCCAGAGCGTGGCTGCAGGGCTGGGGAGGGGGCAGAGCCTGCAAAATGACAAGTGGGAAAGAGAAAGGAAGGAGCACACCTGGAGTTACTCAGCCAAGAAGCACCACAGGGCTGGGAGGACCCCAAGCTGCACAGAGGGCAATGGCAGCTCCTGCCCACCCTGCTCCTCCCGGGGACATTCCCTTCTTTCTGCAAAATAACAACAAGAATGTTATTTGAAGCCAGAAAATGAAGACAGCATGAACTGACAATCGTGTGTGTCGGTTCTGATTTGCCAACATGCTGCAATATCTACTCTGCTCTCCCTCAATTATTGCCTAATTCATGAGGTTGAGGTGAAATTCCCAGAAGCACAGAGGAATTATGGCACAGCACCATCTCATAACAGGCAGCAGTGGTGTTCCTGGGGTTACACACAGGATTCCTAAAGTTACAGCCAGATCTATAGTCTGCCTGGAGCATAAAAAATCCCAGGCTCATTAACTAGCAGAAGAGAAGACACTGCAAGGTAGGTGAGATTATTCATAGAGCTTCAGGCAACCCCACTTTATCTGGTTAATGATAAAATCACAGCCATCTGTGTGAGAAAGAAACGCACAAACACTTCTCCAGGCTGGAAAGCCTTGGCTTCAGCCTCACCCAGCCCAAACCCACCTTGAACAGACTCAAATTTATACAAAGTATTCACAGGAACCACTTTTTTGGGAAGAAACCCCAAACCACAACAAGCTCAGCACCAAAGTAACTCCCACGTTTTATAACGCCGGGGTGGTTTTGCTTTGCCCAGGAATCCTCAGGGAGGTACCCGAGCCTTTCCCACCGCAGGGGCTGCGGCACAGTGAGGGTTTTCCCCTCAAGCTGCCTTTGGAGACTGCAAAGAGCACCAGGCAATTCCTCTCTGTGAGGCAAAGTCACCTCTGGACTCCCTCAGGACGCTCAGGGACCCGCAGCCTGCTCCAGCCCACAGGAGCTCCAGCAGCAGCTCAGCCTTGTGTTAGCTCGCCCAAGGCAGGGCATCACACAGGAATGACCTGAAAGCAGCTCCCTCACACACCAACACTTTTCCTTTCCCTGCCTCTCACCTGTGCCGGTCCCGTCCCAGCTCCTCGGTTCCCACCTGGAGAGGAGCAGCTCTCAGCACCCCATTGGGGCTGGTGCTCCCTGCAGCTTTATTTCCTTCCCATCTTGCAAATCTGAAAGAGAAACATTGGGAAAACACCTTAGAAAGGCATTTGCTCCTAGGAAATGGGGTTTGGGCATTTGACAGTGGAAGCCCAGGTTCGTTCTCCACCCTCTCCGAGGTGAGCAGCCGGGGGAGGTTGTGCCAGAGCGGCCTCGGGTTTATAAAAACAAAGACATTTAAACAAGACTCAGACAAACAAGAGGCTTCTCTCAGCCTCCTGACACGCTGTTGCTGTTTTCTCAGCATGTTCAGCCCCTGGTTTTGCCAGCTCTGGCAGCGAGAGGCGAGGGCAGGGGGGTCCTGTCCCCGTGCCCACCCACACTCCCCGGGCTCCTCTCACTTAACCCAGCCCCGGGTGCGGAGGGGGAGGCTTTGGGTGGGGGTTTCCCCAGAGCCTGGGTGCCCACCCTGCACAGCTGCTGCACCCTGCAGGGCTGGGCCCCTGCTCACGCCCTCTTACAGCAAACGTGAGTTACTCAAGGGGCTGAGCTTCCTCCTGCTAAGTACACAAAGATTTCACCTTGTTTTTCTAACCAGCTGTTTCCTCCAGCTCTCCAAGTCCCTGCCCATAAGTCATTCCTGTATTTGAATTAATCCCAAAGCCTTTTTTCTCCACTGTCTTGCCCTGCACTCCACAGAGGAGTACCACCACTCTCTATATCCCACCACATCTGCAGACCTTTCCCACCCAAGTTTAAGGCTTAATTTCCATCAGCTGACCTGTCCAGGTCTGGGATCACTCCGTGGTTCCCTTCACACCTGCCTTAGACCTGCTTTCCCTTCCTAGGACAGTTACCTTGCTTACAGAGAGGAATGAAATTCCCATGTGCTCTGCAGGTGGAGCAGCTACCTGTACTTGCACTGGGGAATTTCTTCTCCTAGGCAAAGATGTTTTTATAATCAGAATTTACTTCTAATGTCAATTAGGAAAAAAAAAGAAAAAGACAAAAAGTAAAAGAAAAGAAATCTACATGAAGAAACAGAGCAGGGGTGGCCTGAAACAGCCTGTCCTGGATGGATGCAGGATGCCAAATGCACCACATACAGCTCCCCACACTCCCCTGGAAACTTCTCCTGACTATTGCTTGGATGCTCATCAGCATTATTTATGGGATACATATGAAGATAAACACAACAATATATTCTTGAAAGAATATAATTCTGATGAGATTGGGGAGATGCTGAAATACAGGAGCCCTGGGATTAACAGCCTGAACTAATATTGCGATTGTCATCGCATTAAGAGGCTCTCGGGAGACTGGAATAGTGATATAACTGTGGTGTGAAATCAAAATCTTGTCATTTATAAAGGGAAAAAAAATGTCCCTGGCATGCAGACAGCTGGTTAGGCTTGAGTGGAGCACATACAAACCACAGCGTTAGAAAAGCCCCAGGAGAGGCTGCGATTCCGCAAAGACAATAAAATACTCAATATATCCAAATGGAAAAAGTTCATCTTTACCACGCTCCTCAATCAGTTATTTACATAATTTTAGGGCTGTTATTCTGTTTTTCCTTTGATGTTCCTTCTTCCTTATCAGCACCATTTGTGGTAATTGAGCTGCATGCAAGACCTTAATGCAAAGCAAAGCTGCAGCCGGCTCGGCAGGGAGGGACAGCAAACCCGGTGTTGGTGCCACACACAGCTCCCCACGGTCATCCTCCAGCCAGGAGCCAGAATGTTTTCATTTCCCTTCAAACACAACCATCATGTTGGGCGGCACAACCAGCTCCTCAGACAGCCCAGAGAACAACACCAGCAAAGCTGCTTCACCCAAACACTCACCTGAACGTCACCTCGGTCATCTGAACGTCACCTCAGTCATCTGATCATCACCTCACTCCTCTGATCATCACCTCACTCACCTGAACATCATCTCAGTCACCTGAACATCCCCTCACCAGCCTGTGATTTCTACAGGAAAGAACCACCCAGGGAGAAGCTGCTCCTTGTTCCCTGTAGGTCCTGAGTTCCTGAAGTCCGGGGCTGGATCCACCCTGCTGCAGGTGCCTGGGCTGGGCAGTGCCCTGTACAGTGCCCAGAGCAGCTGTGGCTGCCCCTGGATCCCTGGCAGTGCCCAAGGCCAGGCTGGACGGGGCTTGGAGCAGCCTGGGACAGTGGGAAGTGTCCCTGTCCTGGCAGGGGTGGCACTGGACAATCTTTAAGGTCCATCCCCACCCAGACCAATCTGTGATTCTGTTATTCTATTCTGGTTGCCAATATCCTTGGTGACATTAGCATTATATTAACTATTTTATTTGTATTTTCTCCTTTTGGGAAGGAAAACTGATTTTGAAACTCTGATTTTTCCATAGAGAGGGCCCAGTGGACCTGGGAATAGCAAGGGCTAAGGATGGAGTAAAGTGCTCCAGCTATTCCAGGGCACTCTCATAGGAACACGTGGTGGGAAGTGGAAATGTAAACACCGTGTGCTTTTATTGAGGTTGTAATTGATGTATTTGGGAAAGGAACCAATGTAAATTATTTTTCATAACACTGAGCCTTTATATAGGGTTGGACTCTTTAAAAACCTGCCCACTGTGTACAGGCAGTGAGGGAAATGTCAGGCCATGTTTATGAACAGTCAAGGTTGAGTTGATTTTTGTCAGACTCTGCAGTAGTGGTTTCTAATTCTGACATGCAGGAGCTCAGGTCTGTGCCACAGCTAATAAAGCATCTTTAAATGCAGGTGTGAGTTACCCTCTGCACCCTCAGGGCTGGGGAGGGCTCACCGTGCCCATGCCAGGCCTGAAGACACTGGACAGGTTGGTAAAAGTTTTAGTGGATTTCCTGTTTGAGATCCTGGCACAGGCTGCCCAGAGAAGCTGTGGATCCCCATCCCTGGAAGTGTCCAGGGTGGGGACAGCTGGGAGAGGGGCAGCCAGAGGCACCCGCTGGGCTGGGTGTCAGCTCTGCAGGGAGCTCCATCCATCCATCCATCCATCCATCCATCCATCCATCCATCCATCCCTCCA
>VZRO01002376.1:211466-294804 GCA_013397915.1 Daphoenositta chrysoptera
TCCATCCATCCCTCATCCATCCATCCATGCATCCACCCATCCCTCCATCCCTCCATCCATCCCCCATCCCTCCATCCCTCCCTGCCCTCACTCTGGCACCGGATCCCTGTGCTCTGCTGTGAGGTGGGCACGGGCAGTGCCGG
This sequence comes from Daphoenositta chrysoptera, assembly GCA_013397915.1. Classification (NCBI taxonomy): domain Eukaryota; kingdom Metazoa; phylum Chordata; class Aves; order Passeriformes; genus Daphoenositta; species Daphoenositta chrysoptera. The sequence goes on from VZRO01002376.1 coordinate 211,610, forward strand.
GGTGGGAGAAGCCCCCCAGCAATGGAACCCAAAGGAGCAGATGATGCTCGGTGCTTCTCCTCATCTTGAAATATGTTATTGATATCAATTTGGTGAAATGTGGTTTTTGTAAGAAGGATTCGGTCTGCCCTGGTTCCACTGGCTCATGGAAGAGAGCCAGGGTTAAAATCCTGGTCTTTGCAGACCGAGGTCAGGTTCCAGCCTTCGGCCCCCAGGAAAGGCTGAGCCCAGCGTGGCCTTACGGGAGCCACAGCTCCCCAAACCCTGACACAGACTGCCCAGGAGAGGGGAAATCAGCATTAAACATTTCATGCATCAGAAGATGATTAATTTTCTCCTGACTAATTAATGAAATGAGATAATTTTCCACCTCCTGATCCGGCGTCCAGCAAGATCAGCAAAAAGACTCACGCTGACTTCTGAGGACTTTGCACGGTGTCATTTCATGGTTCACTTCAGCAGGATGATACATTCCTATTGGGAAAGGGAGGTGGTGGGCTTTGCTAGGAACAAGATCATTTTTCAGAAAGAAGGATGTTTACCTACATTTTCTCCGCTGCTACGGCAACTGAAAGAGAGCATTGTTGTTTTGGTTTTAATTAAAGTTTTTAGCATTCATCTCAACCACCATATTGACGTTTTAATCTATGAATAAATATTTAAAAATACATATATTTTATACTCCCTGCTCTGCATTTATTCACTGCGACTCACAGGATTCTTTCCAGCACCCTGAGTTACACATTTTCAGCAGCATCCTGCCACATCTTAAGAAGAAAAAAAAGTAGGGCAGAAAAACCACCACATTAACCCACAATGTCCCGAAATGAGCCTGTGCTCCACTCCCAGCGGCCTCGCTGGGTTTGGTGCCTATCTATAGCGAGGAGGCTACAGCATTTCCGAAACATCCTGCAAACATTCAGCCTCTGCACGCCCCCGGTGCTGCCAAGTGCCTTTTTTCTGTTTTCAGCCTAGGGGCATTCCCAGACATCCCAGACATGCCAGGTCCCACCGTGATGGGCCCCGAGGGGCAGAGCCCAGAGTGGCCCTCGTGGATCCACGGGCTGGGGGCTGCAGACAAAAACCACAGGTTGGGCTGGAAACACCACTTGGTCAGAACCCAAACAGGCTGCAGGCACCTGCTGGGTTAGAGACATTTCCCACAAGCTCCTCAGCCATTTGCCCTCTCTCCAGAGCTCCCCTGGGAAGAGAATTCCCCCAAACCCAAAACCCCCCGACTCCCCCCCCAAAGCCGGTTTGGGCATTGGGCTGCACCAAGGCACCCGGGATTTTCAGCCTGAGCTACCTGAACATTCTCAGAGCTGCTTCCTTATGCCTGCGAATAATGAGCTGCAGATGGATAACGAGCGCAGGAGCTCCAGCTTTCCCTGCCGGCAGCCCCGTGCGTGCCAGGCTGCAGCCCCAGCGCTGACCCCCGTGCCCCATCGCAGCGGTGTGGGGCCGAGCGTGGCGGTGCCAGCGGGGTGTCGCGGGGTGGAGGGGACAGATACGGCACAGAGGAACTGTTAATGAGGTGATAAGCTGGGGAATGGAACGGCTTCGTGTGGAAAGGTTAATTAAACCAGCCAAGCTCACCGGCAGACTTGCCACGGCTCTTTTCCCTTTAAGTATTCTGCATACTGAGGAAAACTTCCCTCCCCTCCTGCACACACACAAATAAATAAATAAATGGAGTGATTCAAGTCGACCATAATTCCAATTAGTCCCAGCTGTTATTTCTCCATCCTTTACGGCCCTGTCTGCAGAGCCTGGCAATCGGTTACACATGGCCTCGTGCAAGGAGACATGAAATAATTGCTTCAATCTGAGGGAAGAGTAACTAATTTTGTTCATGTTTTATTCAGAGTGACAGGGACATTACTGTAATAATTCCTGACTTGTTCCATCTCCTCGAGAATGGTGGATAAAAAGGCATTTGCAGCCACACGAAGGGGGATGAGCCACATCTCCGGCCCAGCCTCTCCCTGATCCCTGTTTATTTTTAACAACATTCCCAAATCACACGGTAATGATGCTGCTTTTCATAGCGAAGGTTCATTTTGACTGGAAGGATGAAGAGAGCTCTTCCTGAGCCAACGTGACCTGCTACTGATTTAGCAGAAATAGAAGATGCCACTGGAAATAAATGATTCTTTGGTATTCCTTCTTTTTCTCCTAAGGACAGAAAGAATGACTTTGGTAAGTCCGTCAGCAGTAAAATTAGGAAATGACTGTAGGAAAATCTGTTGGGAGAGGACACCTTTAGATGCCAGAAAAATTATTTATTGGCTGTTTATGGCCGTGCACATTGCAGCCTAACTTTAAAAAGTGTGTATTTTGATTTACTGACCTGGCAGCGAGTTAAAAACAAAGGTGGTTTGAATTGTCACTGTTTAAGAAAGGAGAAGAAGAATAAAAGCCGGGGTAAAAATAAAAGGAAAATATAAAAAGGGCCAAGACATGAAAGACGACAATGGGTGGACTTAGACATGCACCTGTGTGTCAGCTTTCTAAAGGAAAAGAAAATTATAGAAATCTTGCATAAGTTTCTTTGTATAAGCTTCCAAGTTGCCCTGATTTGAAATCTCTGGGACTGGTCAAATGTTGAGGTTTTCTCCTTTTTTCCCCCATGTATCCATTATCAGGCATTAGGAGCAAAAGACCAAAAGAAAGACCAAAATTATGGTTTTGATTACAAAACACAGACACAGTCTGAAATCTTGTCCAGGAAGGGTGACAAGGAGGCCCGAAGGTGTCCCAGGCCTGGGTGGTTCCTGGACTGGTGATTCCCAGCTCTGGTTGTTCCCCATGTGCAGCTCGAGCACTCTGGAACTGAGAAAGAGCCCACCAGAAGGAGTTTCCCGCTAATCAGTCTGAATATTTACTACGGTGTAGTTAATAAACTAGTAAACAGGTTAGTAAGTGTGTTAGTGAGCAAAGCAGTAAATAGATTAGTAAGTGTGTTAGTGAACAAAGCAGCAAATAGATTAGTAAGTGTGTTAGTGTACAGGGCCTGGGAAATCTGTCAGTGCGTGGGGCTGGTGGCTCAGAACTAACCCAGAGTCAGAAAAACAGCTGAGCCAAACCAGAAGATAAAGTCCGTTCCCCAAACATCAGCGTGATAAAGAAGTTAAGGAGGCATTAGAAACCAGCTGAAAAACAGCTCATTTTTTCAGCAAGCAGCAGAGCTGGGTGGGCAGAAGCGTCAGGGCCTGCGCTCGGAGGGTCAGGTGCTGGTTTCCAGCAGTTCCTGCTGACTAATTACAGCCTCTGCACTTACCACAGGGCTGGTATGATTCCTCAGCACAGAAACATCTTGTTCACTGAACGCTGAAATGTTTATTTACTTATCACATCTCTTTCAATAGCTGAGCAAGAAGGAGGCTGAGAGTGACCCACTTTTTGTCTCCCAAACAGTCAGATGGTCCTTCAGCAGAGAAAGGTCAGGAGACTGCTGTGAGAGCATCCCTGGTTTGTAAAACCTCATTCTCATCCACAGAGCTTGCTCACACCGGCTCAGGATTAGCTCAGTGCTAAAAGTTTACCAAGAGTTCTCTGTGGAAAATGTGGGAGCTGCAGGACTGGCGGGGCTGACGGACAGACCACCCAGCTGGGAATACTTCCCGCAGGTTCTTTTCTGCTGCATTTCCCAGTCACAGGGGTTTTGCTGCAATTTCAGGGCTGAAGTAATAGGTTAAAATGATACATTGTAGTAAAACCAAAATAAATTCCTGTATTGTATGATTCTTGGCAATAGAGCTGAGGAAAGCTTGTCGGCTGAGGAAAACACTGCCATGAAATTCCTGATAAAATCTCACAAGTCGGCCATCCCCAGGCTCCGTGTGGTCAGCGTCAGGCTGGAGAGCAGAGGTGCACCTTGCTGACAAACCCTTTCCCAGCTGGACGTGTCCCTGTTCAGACCCACGTCCCCAGGGCACAGGTCTCCTCTCAGTGGCTTCTCCCGTGGGGCAGATCCGGTTCCTGCACGTGCCGAGAGCTCTCTTTCCTTGTTGAACATCCCACGGGATATCACAGGGGATGAAACCTTGTGGTCAGGCACCTTCTATATAAGCAATGTCTCTCCTCTCCCTTTTCAGAATTGAGCAGTGACTTTGAGGGTTCCAGGCAGGTCCCAGGCAGCCTCCTGTCTCTCCCGAGCCCTCCATTCCTGATCCCGAACACCAGCCCAGCCCTGTGCCCCTCTCATGTGCCCCAAAGAGCAGCTCGGGGCTGAGCAGGAGCCCCCGGAGCAGCCCACACCCATGCGGGGTCTCAGGGCTGCTCGGGCCCGACCCGCGCGTTGAGCTCGGCTCCAGCGATGTTTTTTCTCTCCGTTTGTGCCTCCTGGAGCCAGGCCACGCTCTCTAATCCGGGCTGGCTGCTCGCTCCCAGGCCGAGCCCCGGTGGAAGGCAGCACAGACCAGTTGGCTCCAGCCTCAAAGGCGAGCTCGTGCTGGGTCGGGATCCAGCGATGCGGGACAGGCTGTGAAAGCCCCGGCACCGCCGGGGTTTCGCTGCAGCCCGCGCTGACAGCCAGCCAGGAATTCCTCACCGATGTATATGCAGCACTCTCATGTTCCCTGGCCTTGCATGAACCTCCCAAGTGTCCAACAGAACGAGCCTCTGGCACACCAGCCAGCTCTGCAGAGGGCTGTGGGGTCCCCTCTGCCGTGCCCACCATGGCCTGGGCTGGCTGCCACAAGGAGCGGGGCAGGGATGGGGAGAGGAACGAGGGTTTTCTCCCCAAAAGTACAGTTGGAGGCTTTTTCTCATGACCACCACAGCAGGGCTGTGCAACTGGCCCCTGGCTGGTTAAATCTCCATGGCAGGGCTCCAGGAGGGCCCCTCACGCTGTGGCTCTGAGCTGTGCCCCTCCCGTGGTGATGCCCCTCAGCCTTTGTCCACAGGAATATTGAGTTATGTTTGCATCCATGTGCTGTCACTGCCCATCTCACCTTGTTTCCGCTCTCGGCTGCTGAGAAGATTCTTACAGATTTGTCAGGTAAGGCCTTATTCCTTTAAAAAATAAATCAGAAAAGCCATCTGGAGGATTTTTTTCAAACCAACGCGAACTCCTCCAGCTGTTGGGTGACCTCATCCTTTATTAATTTCTGTAGACTCGCATTTACCATTGAGATCAGCCCTACAAGTGTATAATTTCCTGATTTCTTTCCAGCTCTTTATTAAAGATTGGGGTTAGAGATTCGCCCCCCGAGTCCCTCGATAACCCTCCTCTCTCGCAGGAGTTGTTAAAGAGCAGATGATGCATCACAGGTTCCTTTATAGGAGCAATAATTGTTCTGCTTCAGGAGCGACCGTGCCTTATATACTGCCTTTTCCTGAAATTGTTTTTCTTCTTTCCCATATTGCTGAGGAAGATATTGGCACCAAAATGTGATTTGAGAGCTCATGTTCCCTTATTTTCCCCGTACCTGGAGCCAGTGCAGATGCGGCGTTCGCGGTGCCACCGCTGACATCTGTGTAACCCAATCCTGCCTCATAAACAGGAAGCAGAAGTGACAGCAGCAATTTCAATCGGTGCTTTTCTTCTGCTGGAACCGTTACCTCGGACAGGATGTGTAAATCACGGCGTGTCTGATGTGGCCAGCTCCAGGCCTGAGGCAGTGCTGAGCCCCAGCCCTGGCCTGGCTGCCGGCCCCGAGGCGCCGCAGCCGGCGATTCCCGGGGCTGGGGAGGAAACGGGAGGGGACGGTCATTGCCAAAGGGACAAGATGGCTTTGGGGTCTCTCAGCTGGGGCCGGAGGTTTCTGCAGCAGCAGAAGATTCACACACTCCCAGTGCAGGTCTGGGTTCCACGCCCAACTTTCATCTTCCTGACAACCACTACAAACGGTGACATTTCACTGCTTCTGCCCTGCAGAGGTGGGAGAGGCAAAGCCACCTCATCCCGTAAGGCCACACCACAGTCCAGGGTGAGAGGTGCCTGAAACTGCAGCAAAAAGGGGCTGGGGGACGGTGTTAGTGCTGGGTGGGCAGAGGGAGGGGGAGAATGGCACTGGTGACACTGGAAACTGGCAAATGACTTTGATTTCATTGCATTTAAACACCTGCAGCTTTGAAGGGACCTTTTTCTTTTTTGCCAGTTCCATATTCCCAGTGCATCACAGAAAATTTTAGGAGGACGTCATCGTGCTCCTCTGAAAGGCAGGGGACTGCAGCCCCCATCCCAGGGCCTGAGCAGGATGGGGATGTGGGGGTGTGGGGATGAGGGGTGTGAGGGTGTGGGGATGGGGGATGTGGGGATGTGGGAATAGGGGTGTGGGGATGTGCTCACCGAGGCCCCAGCAGCACCAGCCTTTCTCTGTCCCTGCTCAGGAACGACGGATGAGGGGCAGAGTTTGTTTGGGCCTTACTGGAAACACAGAGGTTGTGTTTAGCATCTCAACGGGCAGAAAATAAAAGGGTGATTTATAAATATTTGCATCCTATAATTGTCTTTAGGAAAGATCAGCTGGGTTGAGGCGCAGCGGGGCCGTTTCTCCGGAGGAACAGCCGAGCTGTTCACAGGTTTCATTTCCACCACTCAAGCAGTTAATGGGCAATCCCTCAGTCTGATCACACTCCTGCTTCCAAATGGCACTCCACGAGGGAGCACCTCCAATCCAACATGTTCCTTCAGCCTTGTGTGTGGGAAATGACTTTCCAGACACCTGAAGGTTGCTGGGATGAGTCTTAATGTCACGGATGGTACTCCTGAGTGATGGAAGCACAGTATACAGCTCTTTGTGGGGAAGAGCAAGCAAACAGCTGGAAAACAATGTGGGCTCAGCTGCTCATCTGCCAGCTCCTGGTGGGAGCAGTGGAGGCAGCTGAGGGGGTCAGACCTCGTCACGTCTGCATGGTTTTCTGTTTTCTGTTCCATAGCACAGGAGAGAGCTGCATCCTGACCTGTGTTTAATTCTGAGTGTAACAAATCCACTCCAAACCGTAGCTGAGGCCAGTCTGAGGGGGGGAGCAGGGAAAGCAGCTTTGCAGGAGTTTCCCCTGGCTGGGAAGGGACGAACCTCTGAGACTGTCTTGAAGACACAAAGACACTCATGGACATGATAAAATCTTTAAATCTTCTCTAGCTGTTGTCTCTCTGTTGGGAGGGCCTCTTCCAAAATTTCAACCCCTTTGTAGTGGGATGCACACGAAGAGAAGCAAAAGGCTGTGAAAGAGGTGAGGACAAGGTACCCCTGTGGGCGATACGAACCCCAGGAACTGTGTTTGCCTTTAGACTCCAAAGCCAGAGGAGCTTCAACACAAACTACTGGCCCTGAGAGGAACTGGGTGCAAATGCTGTGGCTTGGGCTTGACATCAGACCAAGGATGTGCGATGAAGATCCTGTAGAGTTTGTCCAGTTCCCAGTGGCAGATCCTGCAGTGCTCACCCTGCACCGACCCTTGGCTGCATCACCAGGTGGGAAAACTCGGGATGACTTAGTGGATGGAAGAGCTGTGGTAATTAAGACCTTTCCTATATTTATACTGAAATCAGCTCTATGGAAAGAGGCCATAAATAATATGATATGTGGTAATAAAACAAGAGCAAAGCCTCCACCCTTCGGAGAATGAGCAAAATTTGCCTCCTTCAACAAGCAACAGGGAAAAAAGCGTCTCTTTTCCTAAGAAGGACTGAGTGCCCTCACTCCTCCTGTGCTGAGGGTCACCATTTACAGCACCTTCCCACATCATGGGGCATTTAATGGATCCAGGGCTTCCCAGCTGAGGGAAGAAGCTGCTCCCAGGGCAGCCAGTTGTGTTCTGGCCTCTCTAGCACAGCCAGGACCTCGCACTGCTCTGCTCTGACTCTGCAGAGCTGTGGCTCAGACAGAGAACCTGTTGTTGATGTGACTGTGGAAGCACCATGTGGGGTCGGGATAAAATATCAAGGGAAAATTGAAGGATTTTAATAATGCCTATTTTTATTTCTACTAGATGCCAACCATCTGAGCTAATAGAATGTAATTGGAAGACTCAATTTAGTAATTTTCTTTATTATTATGTCTTGATGTACTTCTGTCAACTCCAAAATACTCATTACATGTAATTAGGAGGAAGATTAGAGCGCCGTTAAGATGTGGAATAATGATGCAGCTCAACAAGGGCCAGTGGAAAAAACAACCCGCTCAGGAAAATATCTCCAAAGTGCCGAGCGGAGGATGGCATTAAAAAAACTGATAAAACTGAGAGCTGGTGCCAGTAATGAAGATGAGACTTCGGAGTGGGACAGAGTTGATCCACTGAATCAAAGCATTTGATGACTCTGCCTCCCTCTCAAGTGAATCCCCCATGTTTATTTGGACGGCTGAAGTAACATTATTAAGATAATTCCCTAAGAACCACCCTCTGTGTCTTTTTTATAAACTCCCACCCCAAACAGCATAATTAATTTTGCTGTTGTACAGAAGAATAATAAGAAAAAATCCATCCTTTGGGAGGTAGGTGGTAATTTCTATCTGATGGAAATTGAGATTAGACACAGCACATAAAACTTTTTGATAATTTATTCACCAGAAATTGCCGTATTATACCTATCAGAGAGCTGGCGATATGAAACTTAACAAGCTGATATTTCACTCTGATTTCCCTGAGCATGATCCAATTTATTAAATCAAAATTCTAGATTAGCTTTAATACGAAAGAAGATTTTTATATTCCAGACTAACATATGTCAGAATGTACGAACCCGATAATGGGAGCGCTGACAGGAGTAAAGTTTTGTGCGGCACCAAGAGACAGGTTCGGAATAAAAAGAAGAAATTTTCCGAAATTTGTGAATATTTCTGTCGAACTGGGGGATAAAAGACGAGAAAAGAGAGCAGGTCTGTGTCTGTAGCACCGCTCAGAGCAGCACACCACGAGGCATTACCAGTGGGGGAAGCTATTTCTGGTTCTATCATCAACTCCCCATATGACAGCAGAGGAATTATTTCAGGACGGAATCGCTTTTCCAATGGATAGGGAATAAATAGAAAAAGAGCTGCTGAGAAGCTGTTGCTGTTTCCCGTCTTGCCCTCTCCAGGGCCTCACTGCACGCGGGGTCCCAGGGGCCCAGCACAGCACCAGGAGGTGCCGGTGGCCACCGCGATGGGTCTGGTGGCCACCACGATGGGTCTGGTGGCCACCACGATGGGTGCCAAAGGTCCTTCCCAGTGGGTGCCAGTGGCCACCCCCGTGGGTGGGGCTGCCCAGACGGACCCGTGCCCCTCGCAGGCTCTGCACACCTCTTGCATTTTCTTTCCTCTCTCCTTTCTGGTTTGTTTGTGAGTTTGGGTGATTCTGCGAGGCCCTGGCTTTGCTCGTGCCCTCCCTGCCCCTCACTAGAGCAGGAGCAGGGGTGGGAGGAGGAGGAAGCGTGGCTGGAGCAAGGGGTGGGTCTGCCATGGGTGAGGGGGAGTCTCATGCCCAGCCCTGTGCTGGGGTGGCACCCACGGGCACGGCTTTGAGAGCTGGGGACGGAGAGGCTGCAGGAGCACTGGGCCATCTCAGCCCATTTCCGAATAAACGGTTCTGACTGCAGAGCCAGGAGGGGTCCGAGGGCTTGGGAGAGAGGAGGGAGACGAGGTTTCCTCAGGACACCTCCCTGCCCAAAGGTCCCTGCAGCAGCTGTGGCAGTGACCGGGGCGCAGCGAGCCAGCCCAGCTCCTGCCAGCGCCGCTCCTCCCGCACGGCTGCTGGAGCCCACGGGCAGAGTCTGGGGCAAAGGGAGCCCCCTCTGCTCCCAGGAACACAGCGCAGTGCCCGAGGGACCGTAACTGCCCTTCTCTTCCCCTGCTCGAGAGTGGAACAGCAGGAGCCAGCTGGTCCCCGCCTGCAGCCGCAGGGGCAGCACCCACGGGGGCTGCGCAGGGCACACGCAGTGCTGGTGTTGGTGACAATCACTGCACCAGGGCTGCGGATGGACCAAAATACAGCTGATTATCCCCAAAATGGCACCGGTGGAGCAGCCGCTCCGTGGAGCCAGCGGTGGTGCCAGCGGTGCTGCCATGCCCTGAGCCCTGCCCTGGCACTGCCAAGGCGGGGGACGGGGACCTGGCACTGCCGGGTGGCTCCTGCTGCAGCCCAATCAATCCCCTCGCCTTGTTTATAAGTATCTGTGACTCACAGACGTTTTTCCTGCTCCCTAATTGCCAGTTTCCTGAGAAACCATCGCAGGCAGCCAATCGGCTGCAGAGTTCTGACTTAGCGACTGGAGACAACTGGGAAAAATAAATCCAGCGTTATTGGTAAATTGAACGGCACTTTCCTAAGTACAGCACGTATTTATAAACAACACATCTGCAGGAACCGAGAGCCCCCTCGCTCTGCTGAAGGAGGTCTCTGAAGGTCTGGTGCTGAGCAGCAGCGCCCCGTCCCCTCCCTGCCCTCCCACGCTCTGTGTGGTGCTCGGAGCGGTACCAGTGGCCCGTGCCTGGGCAGTGGCTTTGGCCCCCTGCTCCCCTCCCTGCTCCCCTTTCCCTCTCAGGGGTCCGGGCGTCTTGCCTGGGGTGCTGGGGGTGCACACCTGGGCACAGCAGGCAGGGGAGGGGCACAGCTGCCTGTTGGAGCAGCATCCCGCTGTCCCTCTGTCCCTCTGTCCCGCTGTCCCACCGGCTCTCCCGTACGTTACTTAATCCTGATTTGAACCCTGCATCTCCGAAACCATTCTGCCTTCCTAAGAGCCCGTACGGATTGGTGCAGCAATTTTAATAAACAAATTGAAATCCTTGGAGAAGCCACAATACAGTACTGGTAATATTATTCAGCATTATTATAAAAGTGATGCACGAGATCTAAATAAGAGATCTCTGCACTCAGTATTAGTCACTGCTCAATTACAGCTCGATTCAAAGCCATTAATTGGTACAAAGAAATCAGCCTGTGTAGTCCCCCTAGCACAGCCTGCGCCTTCCTTTATGCTTTTAGTGCATGATGATGTTTGGGAAGCTCGGAAGTCTTTTTTAGTAATCAAAAAAAGCCATTCTAATAGTTGGTAAAAGGCTAGGAAACACAGAGCCGGTTAATTTTGGAGGAGTTCACAGGGAACTGGGGGAAAGGATATAAAAAATCTAATGGCATAGTGCTGAGGCTGAGCTGGAGGAGTCGCAGCACCTCACCAGCTGCGTGGCACACTCGTGACTCAGGTGGGCAGGGAACTGGAGGGCTGGGCACCGGGAATTTGTGTCCCCGGAGCAGCAGCAGCGCTGTCCCCACGTCCTGGCTCCCACAGCCCATGGCAGAGCTGCCTGTGCCCAGCACAGCCCTGGGGACTCCAATTATCCACCGTGAGCACCGTGGGCAGGGGAATCCTCTGCTCCCTGCAGCGCTGGGATCGGACCCGGACGAAACTGCCCCAAGCTCCTCGTGCTGCTGGCACAGCTGGGAAACTGAGGCAGGAGCCAAGGGACTGGCTGAGGGGCGGGCAGGCAGCAGCTCTGGCTCCGAGCTGCTGGGGTGGTGAGCAGAGGTGGGTGTTGGTGGGGACTGACCACCCCGGCAGTGCCGGACCGTCCCTGCCAGGCCTGTGCCCGCACAGCCAAACCCGACACCAGGGGCTGGGGACGAGGAGCTGGGGCACCCAATCCCTGCAGCTCTCCCTGGAGCTGCAAGTCCCTCTCTGTTGGGAGGAGAATCATCAGCCTAAAATTCTCATCTCTGCCTCAAATGCTCAAGAAACCTGTCTGCTTTGAGCACAGAGCAAGCAAAGTCTACTTGGAGTAATTCTAGTGAGGGGTCTTGGAAATGAGGGCTTCAGTTTCTTTCTTCCCCTGCAGCAAATCCATCATTTTTCTGCAGGGTGACACTTAATCTTTGTGTTTGCCCTCAGAGCCAGAGCTCCCACTGTAGTTCTGATCAAGATCAAACTAATTTCGGCTGGCCAACACTCACCATTTGACATTCCACCTGTTTGAAGCAAAATTGGAACTGGTATTTATGATGAAGATTAGCTCATGGCCATTAAGTGCTCTGGGCTGAAGATGGATATTTGCTGTCAAAGTGGTGGTGGTGATTTATCTCAGAGCAAAGTTCCCTCAGCTCTCTGAAGTGACTGCCACAAAGCTCTCCTGGCACAAGAAACCCGGGAATGTTCCTGAGCTGCATTTTTGCAAAGCTGGAGAACTGACCCCGAAATGCTTTTGCAAAGACAAGAAAGGAGATCTGGCTCTTTCCCTTTCTCAGCCTGAGCTGTCTGAATCACTTGGTACTGGAGCAGCATCAAACAGATGGGAGAAAAAAAGACAAGGAAATAAATTTTTTTCTACAGTCTTTGCTGGTCAAAGGAGACGAGGATTAAAACAAATCTGACAGTTGCAGAAAATTCAAACCAGGTCCCGAGCTCTGCATTTAAAGCGCGCCCTGGGAGTGGCGGCAGCCGCAGCCCAGCCACGCTGGGTCAGCCCCCGCGGCCCAGCGCTTCCAGAACCTTCTCTGTGCCGCGAGCAGGGGGTGGCGAAGGCTGAGCTGGGGCCCAGCGAGGCTGGAGAGGGACGTGTCGAGCTGCAGACCCTCCCCAGACCTCGCAGGGACAGCGGGGCCGTGCCCGCCGCGCTGCGTCCCCGCTCCCGGCAGCGCTGGCCTTGTTTCCAGAGTAAATCAGATGGGAGGGGATGGATCTCTCCACACTTTCCAAAGCCCGTTCAGTTGGAGTGTCTGATTTTCCACATCCCAGGCTGCCGGCAGTGCAGATTCCAGGGGGAGCAGGACACCATGGGAACAGGGTATTGATCACATCCTTCAGATCACTTGAGCAAGAGATTTCCAAAAGAGAGACTCTTCCCTTCTTTCCCACAGCAGCGTTTCTGAAAATCTACCACATTTTTCTTTCTAAATAAACCAGCCCAAACTGCCTCCAGAGGGTTTTGCCATCCTTACATTTACTCCAGCAGAGTAATCTTCTAGGAAGATAAAATACCAGAGCAACTCAGGGAAGTGCTGAGCAGACAGGCACAAACCTAAAGATGGATATCCAAGTTCAAGCCTTTCAAGCCCAGAAAATAAATCAAGATGACAACAGTCCCAAAACATCAGAAACCCTCAGACTTATGAAAGCCAGAATATCCTAAGTTAATACATTTCCAGCTCAGATGTCTGGAACCATGTGCTGTGTTTCACATTGCACGCAGGCTGCTGGTGCCTCCAGCCCCGTGCCGAGGGACAGAGGTGGGACCCAGGCAGGTGAGCGAGCAGGAGCCCCGGGGCGGTGGCCAGGGGTGCTGTTCTGCCCATGTCAGCCCTGGGAGGAGCCCACATCTCCTCCAAGGTTATGCCCTGTGCCATGGAGCACCTCTCCTCAGCAAGGGCTTCCCACCCTGCCGCCCTCGGCTTTGCCTCGCAGGAGGGCTCTGGGATCCTCTTCAGGATGCTGTGCAGAGCCCACACTGTACCTAAACACCCACCTCTGTTCCTGGAAAATTCTCTTGCAGAGGATATTAAAACTGTCTCTTCCAATTCAGTTCAGGGACTCTCTAACCAGTATGTCAATAAGGCCACATAATAATAATAATAATAATAATCAGATGTTTCAGCTTGGCCCAGATCAGTGAGCTCCTGGAGAGCAGCCAGGCTGCTCTCATTCATGGAGGTCAGATGCCAGCTTGGAATGAAGAGCAATGGTAAAAGCCAAATCTTTTCAGTTTTATCTTGAAGTTAAAATTAGGAACCAAACCAAAATACATGTTCTTGGGCAAGGTCGTATTGATTTAGTTTAGGTTTTGTTACGGAGTTTGGAATAAAACACATGAAGATATTTACTGAACGTAAACTGTATTCAGTCCTGTCAGGGAAGAACCCCCTGGAGTCCCATTTTCCTGCCACCTTTCCCAAGTCCTCAGCTCCGTGCCACCACCCTCGGCCCAGGCACCAGGACCCACCTGTGCCCCGTGCCTTGGCTCAACTGAGCCCTTCATTTGTCAAGTCCAAATGCTCAAAATTACAGCTGGTCTACAGGGGCCGGAGGCAAAACCTCCATGCAGAGCAGTTTGATGTTTACAGTCAAGTGGCAGCTACTGACATTTTAGTTGCTGAGCTGAGAATACGTGATATAATTGGGGTATTTTATTTCCTTTTGATTTCTACAGGCTCTGCACAGAGGGATGTGTGACTTCCCTGAGGGTCATCCTTCACAGGCCATGCCCTTGCTGTCACTCATGTCACCTTTATTATCACTAAGCACAGGCAGTCAAAGGCTCCCAAGCACCAAAGACTGGAGAACTGGGAGGAAACTGAGAAGAAGGAGTTCAGGCAATGATGTTCTGAAAGGAGAAGAAACCCCATTAATACAATCACCGGATTTTTCAGGGGGCTTAAACTGGAGGCACAGAATAATTATAAGGTCATACAGTGGCAATCAGTAAAAGTGCACCAAAAATTGTGTTAATCTCATCATTTGATTGCTTCTCTATTTAGACTTATACTAAATATAAACAAGCAAATGGAAGAGAGCCCTTCTGAAATTCCAGCCTCAGTATAAATTCACCATCAGTCACTAAAGCAACCAGAGCAGTGCAGGTGCCCCGGCCACTCTGAACTCTGCTTTACACCTCCTGCAGATGGGGAGAGTGCTGGGTTATATTCAGAATAAATGCTCAATGAACAGCAATTTCCATAATTTTGCCTCTATTCCATTATCACACCACTGCTCCCCACTGCTCAGTAGCATTTCCTTAGGCCTTTCACAGGGTACTCTGTTTAAATTACCTTTAAAAACCTATTTCTTTGCACACTTCGCACATCTTTTTATATCAACCTGGCTTGTGCAGATGGAAGAGGAGGTAATTCAATACTGGCATCAAAGGACGGGCAAGAGCTGTGGGTGTTGTGCCTTTGCTGATGGCAGAGGGTTGCAAACACAGCGTGTGACAGTGGTCTGCTCAAAGCTGAGACTAATCACTCAGCCAAGCTCAGCTAATTGCATTGATTAGCTCTGCGTTGACGAGCCAGTTACTGGGGAATTGTTTGTGTCTCTCCTGGAGCATCCCTTGGATTTGGGAGACAGTAACAAGTACTCAGAGCCAAACAAAGCTGTTTTCATTTGACTTTTACGCAGGCTTGATCCCAGTGCTGGGTGTCCAGGCAACAACTGTAAAAAGCAATTTAATGTTGAATTTTAACTGCCGTAAAGATTCTGCTGTAGTGTTTCAGTTTGGTTATTTTAGCAAACATAATTATTTAGATGATACACATCAATGTTATTTGTTACTCTGTAACTGAACCCTGAAGGACCTGTTACTTTTGCAGAGGGAACCTCCGAGCTCTGCTCCTCCTGTACAAACACTGACATGAAATCCATGTGGAATCTGCCTCTACACTGACATTACAGCTTGCAACAGAAACTGTCTTGGATTTGAGGACTGGGGAGAGCAGCAGTTTGAATAATCGTCCATCACACGGGAAAACATTCAGCTGTAAAGCTGAAGGAGAAACCTTCAGGCATGGAGCTGCATAAACACATTGGCTGAGGTCCACCATTAAGATTGTCGGAGTAAATATTAAAGAGAGTTTTGTATTCAGCTAAAATATCTGTTTACAGATTTCTTTTGCTGAAGCCGCATATTGTACAATGAAATGAGAGCTCCAAACCCATTTCTGTTCTAATAACTTTATAAACTCTGCTATATATTTTATGGAATTTGAATGTATGAGTGGTTGGCCCAGAACTCCTTCTGCAGGAGATTATTGGGAGAAAACATTACCATATGTCAGGAGAATGGCAACATCCCATCGATACTCGAGAGGATCCCAGCTCAGCCCTGCTCTGTGTTTATACTGTGGCAATATTTCCATACTTCATATATTGGTACCTCTGCTTGTATAAACAACATTATGGCCACGGTTGTCAAAGACACTTAGAGGATTCCAATGAAAATAAAAGTGAATTTCTTCTTCCATATTTTCAAGGAGTGCTGCTCCTGCTAGCACAGCTCTGCTGGTGAGGGAGCCCGGGCCAGCCCCCCTGTGCCAGCCCTGCTGTCCTGGCAGAGGCTGTCACAGAGCCCTGGCCCAGGGGTGTCTGTGTGTCTGCCCGGGTGGGTGTCCCTGGCACACTGCTGAGTCAGCAGAGCTCGCTTCCAGCAGCTCCAGGTGTTCCAGGGAGCAGTGAGACCTTGGCCGTGCCTCTGGCCGTGCCCCAGAGCTCTGGCGCTCGGTGGTCACCGATGGTCCCTGGGGGCTCAGTCCTTCTCCTCCCTGGCCGTGTGCTGCTCCTCCCCGCGCTGCCGCCCGCGCCAGCCCCGGCCTGCCCCGGGCAGTGGGCATCTGTCCTCCTGCCCCTGCTTGGCAAGGGACACAGAGAGCTGCTGCCACGGAGGGGAACGTGATCCACGGACTGCCTGCCCCAAAATGCTGGCAGGTGACAGCTCCGTGCTCACAGAGAGCAGATTTCCCGTGCACAGAGCACAGCTTTCCTTTGCTCAGCACTTTTTATGGCACTTCTTGAACCAAACCAAGCCATGCAGCTGCACATCATTCCAAATCCATTTGCAATTATAGAATTGCATTGTAGAATTGCAAAAGCCAGTAACAAATGGCTTAACCAGACCTTTGTCTCCTAAAGGAACCAGTGAGGTGTTTTCCCAGCTGCCCCAAAACACACCTGAGCACGAGTGGCCAGTGGTGTTCAGGATGCAGCACACAGACAGCTGGCTCAGGGTTGGCTTTGCTGTCAAAAAAGACATTTTCAATGACTAAAGATTAATAGTTACACAAGGGAAGCTCTGTCATGGAAGCACTGTAATTGCACAGCTCATGCTATGCCACACAAGAACAGACAGAAGCATTTATTTGGGAGTAAAACATCTATTTAAGAACCCTGAACATTGTCTGGGCAAGCAGAGCAGCTCTTCCTGAAAAACAAATACTGTAAAATGTCAAAAATTACAAGGAAGTAACTTGTGAAGTAATTTTTCAGCAAAGATATGAAAAATGTATTTGCTGATAAAATAGGATGGGAAAGCAAACCCCAAAAGGTGACAAAAGTGGAGTTCAGATTCTGGAGGAAGCAACACCTAAAGGTGTAGCAACACCTAAAGCAACACCAACGCCATCATGGGGGATTCACAGACAGCTCTTCCAGCAAAGGCAGATGGAAATTCTGAGGAGCTGCTTCATTTTGTAGGAAAAATAAACAGCTTCTCATTCTGGTAATGAAGGCCTGAACTTGGATTTTATTGGTTTCCATTGGGCTCATTTGAGATTGATAAGCCCAATTAAGAACTCTAATTAGTATCTGATTCTTTTTAATTGAGTAAAAGTAGAGACTGGGAGATGTTGATGTTATTAATTTGACCTTTCTGTGTAAATTCCATCAGTTCCCTGAGGATGGAACAGTGGCCACGGCAGTTCCATGTGGTTTCTTGGACAAACCCTTTTCTGCACGGGCAGTGATGGGGAATGAGCAGCCACATCACTGTCACCCTGAATCCTGCTGGAGGCCAGAGCAGAATAATCCAGGCAATTCTTGCTCCAAGCCTGACTTTCAACACTTTTCCATGAAGTGATTTCACTCCTGCGCTGAGGGCTGGGCACAGCACTCGTCTGTCTCTAGAAATAATTGTCTGAGGCAGGAGCCAAACAGGGGTTAGACCTCGCTTCCCGTGTAAATTATCCCTATTTCAGGGCCAGTCTTTTCTCCTACTTAGCATTCATTACTGGGCCAAAATTATTCACTTGAAGATCAGACCGACCGTGAAACCCTTCCACAGCTCCTCAGCAAAGCAACAATTAAAGTGTCCAAGATCTAATTGATTCTCTGAGCAGGACCTGCACCACCACTTTGGTACAACTGCAGGGAAGCAACAGAGTAAGTTATGTGACTAAAATCAGCAAAAATTTACTCAGGTCCAAATTCTGGGTGTTCTGGGTCTTTTATAAGAGTTTGTGTGTGATGCTTTACTCCTTCTGATGTAAATTGTTCATATTAGCTGTAGCGTTTTAGAGAGGAGGGAATTACAAGTCTCAGACCATTAACTTTTGTTCCTCTGAAATTTCAGAATCATTTCTTGGCAAGAAAGAATTTTTTTTGTGCCTTGCATTACGTTTCAGTGACAGAAATCCCGGAGAATGGTGTCCAGCCACTGCAAACAAGGGCTGATGTTTGGGCATAAATCTCCCACTGTCCTAGGGCCTGGCAAAGCTCCTGATCCAACATTAAAAGTGTTTGGAAGGTGAGAGGCGAACAACTTCAGCAGCAGCGTTTACAAAACTGTTTTGATCAAAGCATTCAACTTCTCCCCTCAGAGCGCACAGAATGCTGATTGGCAGTGCTGGTGCGGTACCCGGGATTTGGGAACGGGGATCATCTGTAACTCAGAGACTGCAGAGGTCAACACCGAGCTGCCCAGGGAGCTGAGGGGCAGCTGCTCCCTGCAGCCCCTCCCGACAGGGATCTGTCACCTCCCGACAGGGATCTGTCACCTCCCACCGCGACAGGCTCCAGGCAGGGGCAGAGCAGCCCCCGGCTCTGGTGGGTTCTGAGTGCAGCGGCTGAACAATCACAGATTTCCCCCGTTCTGCAGTTTGCTCTGTCCAGAAGGGCAAAGTCCTTTGAGCCTCGGGTGTCACGAATGTTTGGCAATCCATGGCACTGGATCCAAAGCAGGATCCCGAAGAAGCCGGCAGCCCTGGCTCCGTGGGGAAAGGAGGAAATGGGGGAAGCCTTGGAGGGAAGGCTGCGACAGGAGGGGGACAAACTGATGCTCAGGAGGCTGTGGGAGGAGCAGGGGTGACACAACCGAAAGGGCAAAGGCAGGTGAATGCTCAGTGTGAACATTTGCTGGTTTGAAAAACCCTGCGTGTTTCCTGTGACTCTCAGGTCATGAATTGTTCCTCAAGTGTTTCATCCTCCAGCTCTGTGTTGTGGGTAACCAGAGGGAACACCCTGCTCGTGTTTCCCCCGGCAGCTGCTTCTCACAGCAGCGACAACGAGGGACAGCCCGGGCACAGGGACAGTGGCCACTCTCTGGCAGCCCCATTGATCCCACAGGTCTCTTTTTGGCAGCCACCTGGGGTACACTGTCTGGCAGTCCCCCATGGTTCTAAGGGCTCACTGTCTGGCAGACCCCACTGTCCCCAGTTGTCCCCTGTGACCTCTGATCCCTGTCCTTGAGGGGATTTGGGGGGGAGTCCCTATCCCCATGGGGTTGGGGGGGACCCCTGGAGGGGCTTGGGAGGGTCCTTATCCCTGGGGAGGGTTTGGGGGGGTCCTTGTTCCCATTTTGGTTGGGGGGTCCCTGTCCCACTGGGGACAGCTCTCCCATTACACGTGAATGGAGCAAGTCTGGGACAGTGCAGAGACTCCCCCAGGCCGTGTCCTTCAGCTCTCTGAAGCTGCTCTGACTTTTGGACACTTTTCCATCACAAGCAGCTCTCAGTGTGTGCCTCTGCTTTCTGTGTTTTCAATTAAACCGGTCAGATCTTCCACGGGTTGTTTCCGTTGGCAGCCCCTGTGACTGTCCCAGATTTCTCCCTCTCTCTTCAGTACTGGCACAGATAACAGCTCATTTTTCACTCCAGCACAGAGTCCAAACACACTTTACATGGTGCAAAGACCACAGATTATCCTCAGCTAAGCATAAAAGAAAAGAATGACCAGAGAAGATGATGAAGAGCCCGCAGCATTTTAAATTGGCTCCCAAGCAGATACAAGAACCATCCAAAACCTGGCTCCTTTTGAACATTCCCTTTTACCAAGATGAGGGAGGAGCTGCCTTACCTGGGTGGTGCTGCACAGAAGGGGATCTTTGTTGTGGTGTCTTTGGATCACCCAAATGCAGACATTAGACAAGATAAGGATTTCTGTTCCTTGAAGTTGTCACCAAGAGAAATGTAATGGCTCTGGAAATAAGGAACAAGCGACTTGCTCCATTTCTTGCAGGAGATTAAATATACACTATCCAAAAATAGCTGATGTGCATACTTTTCTCTGGAAAATGGAGACAACTTCCAAAATCAAAGGTGTCAGCCAGGCATAGAATTGATGCTGCAGAGGCAGCACAGCCAGTCAATGGAGCTGGGAGCAATTTTCATAGCAACCCCCTGGCAAAACATCTCCCATTTTGGATATGATCACAAACCCAAACTCTGCTCAGGCTCGCGAGGTTTTCAGCCAAGCGAAGCCATATAAGAGAGAATTCCTGCAGGATGCTGCCTGCCTGGGCAGTTCTGAGCCCAGCAGATGGGAGAGGAATAGCTCAGCACTTCTCCACAGCCTCCCTTCTGTCCCCTGCAGCCACAGTGTCCCAAGGAACTGGTGGAGGCTCACAGACCCTGCAGGGCAGGACTTGCTTGGGCAAAACCCTGCACGAGTTGATCCCACTGAGCAGGATGGACCAGGGCCCTCTGCAGGTCCCTCCCAACTGAGGTTAGTCCATGATTCTGTAGGGTTTCACTCCTTTCCCTCTCCACTAATAAGTAAATGAGATCAGAAACCTGTCCATTACCAGTTTTTTGTTCCTGTGGCCCATTTCTCACCCAAAGCCACGGGGTTCAGTGAGCACACAATCATTTCCACAGCTGGGAGCTGAGATGTCACACACACGCAGCATGATGGATTCCAGGAGGGAAATACACGATGCTGAAATACCAGGACCGAGAAATCCATTAACAGTGTGAATCAGGAGAAGTGGTTTCAATCCCCCTCACATCTGCTTTCATCATTTTTTTCCCCATATCTGAGTGCCTGAGCTGTGCTGGGATGCCAGAGCCCAAAGAGCTCCATCTCAGGAGAGGCAGGGCCCTGACACGTCCTCAGATCCTGGGTCATCCCCTGCTCATTCTACCCCAAAAAAAAGTCTAAAAGTCTAAAAAAGAAGGTAAAGGGACATAAAGCTTTTCCAACACGTTGAAGTTTTTTGCAGCTGGAAAGATAAGGAGTGGCTGAAGCTTAGTTCTGAAAACCACATGCTCTGCATGGGAGCAGAATTATCCACAGTGATCCCCAGCACCTTTCCCAAGCCAGGAGCACAACTCCCCCACAGTGAGAGTTCTGCTGGATTCAGTGAAACTCTAGAGGGATGGAGCGAAGTGCTTTCAATGTTACATGGTTATAACCTTTACACACTCTTCCCTCTTTGCTTGGCCTGGCCTGGCTCAATGCATTTCATTTTCTGAAAAGCATCCTCGCCTGGAAAAGCTGCCATGCAATAAAACCCAGTGTGGTTTTATTTGGCTAAAGCTCACCAGGCAAGTTTTACACATCCTGAAGCCAAAATCACTTGTGTGGTTTGCCTAAATATTCTAATTCCAACTTGCAAAGTCAGGGGGATTTGGAAAGTAACTCCAGCTTTGGCCCACCTCTGTCAGGGAATACGAACTGGGGGAGCTGCTGTCAGTGCTGCAGATTTCTGTCACTGCCTCTGAACGGCAAAATTTCAACTTGAATGAAGTAAAATGTCTGAAAGGACTTACAAAGCTGTTTGAGAGATGGGACAGAATGACTTGTGATTCGAGGTTTGAACTCTCACAATGCCTGTGCATGTGATCTTTAGGTGTGAAGGAGCTATTTTCAGCTTGCTGTCTCTCCTCTGCCCATGCTGCAGTCAGACACACAGGAAGCAGCCCCAACACTGTGGAACATCTTCTGTTGGAGGCATCTTTATGCACAAGGCTGAAATGCTCATTCTGAACATATAAACTGTCACACACCCATATATATCTATACATCCATAGAGTCTGGAGAAGCAAATGTAAAGAGTGACTAATATAATTGCTTTTTTAAATTAGAAAATGAGCAAATTATACATTTCAGGGAGGTTTTTAAGGTCAAGCACATTATCAGCATTGTGCATCAGTTTTGCTGTTAGTCACTTCACTCGAGGAGTTAATAAAGCAGCCCTCAGGCAACAGCTCAAGGCAGAGCCCCCTCCTCGCTGCTCACTGAGTCATTTTCTGAATGCTCAGCTCTTCCTTTAACTTAACTTGAACAGTATTTGCTTAAAGCCCTCTCTGTTCTCATTCTTATTTGTGGAACTAAAAGGTTTGGCTCAGCCTGGCTCTGCACAGAGGCTGCAGCTCTTCCTTCCAACGCCATCCCCAGGTTTGGCTTCTCTGGGGAAACACCAGCTCAAGGCCACTCTTTGCAACACAACAAGCCCACCAAGCAACAGGAGAAGGAAAAGTATTTAAATATTTAAATAGTTAAAGAGGTGAAGCTACATCCCCAAGAGGTTCAGACCTTGACATGTGAGAAATTACAAATTGTGTTCAAGTATTTGCATGCTCAGTTGAAATTTAGTAAAAAATTCCCCTAGAAAGAGGGGAAGGAACATTTGGTAATACTGAACCATCTAAATTCAACTCTTTTTTGAAGAATTTCTTGGAAATAATGCAAAACAAGAAAGAAGAAGTCATCCAGTCCATTCTCTTGCTCCAAGTCAAGATCAATTATAGTTAAATCATTCCTGATAATAGCTGCCAGAATTATTCTTAAAGACTTCCCATGATGGAGATTCCTTAAGCTCTCCTGGCAGCCCAGGCCGTGCCTCGCCAGTTTAATCATTAGCAAGGTTTTCCTGATGTCTGGCCTAAACTGCCCTCGCTGAAATGGGATGTTTCATCAGATCTGCTCTCTTGAATAAAGAGCCTGATTATATTAAAAGGGATCTGCATACACAAATTAAAGATTTCATTTGTAGGAAACTGTTCCATCAGGAAAAGCGCTCACAGCTGCTCGATGCAAAACCAAGGAGCTGCATGGCTGATGCCAGGGCTCATCGAGGGAGCAAGAGGGTCCAGGGAGCCAAACTGCTGCTTTGCTTACAACCAGCACACGAAAGGAGTACGTTTCACATTCTGGAATATTCTGGGTTACTGTTTGGACAGACAGCCTTATAACCCGGCCCCAAAAGAGGGGTTTGGGATAGGAGAGCAAAATGAGCTGGAATTACTTCTCCAGAGTCCTGTAAAACACAGACCAGTTTCCTTCCAGCCAGAGGAACTGGGGCAGCCTCTAAGTGCAGCAAGGTCCCAGTGGGGACCCCACCACCCACCAGCTGCAAGAAGCAGGCAGTGCAGAGAGAGCTAGAGGGTTTGGGGTTCTTCTAACACAGGGATTGAGTCTGATTGTTCAAACTGCCGAAGCAAAGCAGATAAATACTATTTTAATCAAGATTTGGAACAAATGGTAAAATTAATGCTTTAAATACCATTTTGTGACTCTCAGCCGGCCCCCTCCTTGTTCAGTGCCTTACAAGAGACAGTTGCTCTTGGATTCCTTGAAATGAATAGAGGCTGCTTTTGTACTTTCAAACCAGTCTAGGAGAAGAAAATTGCAAGAACATTTTCAGGTTAATGAGTCTGAATTACAAAATCCAAGACGAACATGACACTAATCACTAAATCAATGCTGCTCAGAGCACAGTTTCACCCTGCAAGTCTCTTCTTCTCGTTATTGTGACAGCGTGCAAAGAAGCATTTGTCAAATAAATGACACTTTAAAAAAAGAACATGGATTTCAGCAAATCATGCAACAATTATTATGTTACCAGTCCCAATGAGAAACACTTGGGGCAAATTATGATGGATTTGGAGATAGCTGGGGAAGGATCTGGTCTTCTCTCTATCAGACCTATTCCTTGGGCTCTCATTTATGGCAGATCCCTCCCTGTGGAAGGATCCCCCAGAAAGCATCCCAGAGGATGAGGAGCATCCACAGCAGCAGGTGACACTGGCCAGGCTGGGAAGGACATCTGGGCCCTGAGCTGGCCAACAGAACCCCTTCACCAATGGTGAGATGTGGGAGAGAGGCCACTGAGGAGCTCAAGGGCTGGAGTGAACCCTGTGAGTGAACCCTGCAGTGCCACAGGCACGGCCAGGGTGGGACAGGCACGGCCAGGGTGGGACAGGCACCCCTGAGAGCTGCAGGAGCTGTGCCCCTGGGCAGGGGGTGGGGATGCCAAGCACAGACACAGCAGCACTAACCCAGCCCCTGCCCAGGTGTCCTCTGAACGCTGCCCTTCAATCACTGCAGACCCTGGCACAGAGACTCTGCGTTTCTTTCCCATTGCTGGAAAAGCCACTCCAGCAGCAGCACTGTGGGTGCCAGGGCAGGGGGACGCAGTGCCAGCGTCCCTCGGCT
Organism: Daphoenositta chrysoptera; assembly: GCA_013397915.1. Taxonomy (NCBI): domain Eukaryota; kingdom Metazoa; phylum Chordata; class Aves; order Passeriformes; genus Daphoenositta; species Daphoenositta chrysoptera. The sequence continues at coordinate 235,665 of VZRO01002376.1, forward strand.
CAGTGGCTGGAGCAGCAAACTCCACTCACATCCCCTCCTGCTCCAAAGCAGCCCAGGGCTCCGCAGAGCCCCTCTCCAGGGCTTTCAGGGATGGTGGGATCCGTGCACAGCTGGTGCTCCCCAGGCTCCTCGCAGGCCCTGCAGGCAGAACCACGCTGCACATTCTGGAGTGCCATCTGCTGGCACCGGCTCCAGCCCGGCTCGCCCCGGCTCACACAGCTCCCACCCCGCAGGGCGGCACAGCTCGGACAGCGAAATTTAACCCCGCAGGGAGAAAGTGCCCCAAACCCCAGGGATGCTGCTCCCACTCCCGCTGCCACGGCCCCGGTGCCCTGGCATGGGACGGGCAATGCTGTCCCTGGTGCCCTGGCATGGGACGGGCAGTGCTGGTCCCGGTGCGGGTCGGGGACAGGCTGATCCTCTGCATGCGGGGAGGGGAAGGGAAAAGGTTCTCTGGAGCAGCTTAAAAGACGCCGGCAGACTCTGCAGTGCTCCAGCCCCGATTTGCACAGATTTTTACAGCAGCGCTGTAACGCAGCCCAGGGGATCAGACGTGCACAAACCACCTTCACTCTCTGCAGATCCATGCTCTGCTCGGGAACCCAGTGGGAATTCTGCTCTCGGAGCAAATGGTTGCTGCGGAGCCACATCCCGGAGTGCCAGGGAGGGACTGACAGACAATCTTTGTGCTGAGGGGCCCCTTCTGCCGCATTCACACCAAAGACAGGCAGCAAAACCATCACACTCACCATCCCTTGGCAAGGTTGGAAACAAAAAGCCAAACCCAACAGATCTGGGGTGGCCCAGAGTCCCCAAAGTCATTATAGAGTTGGGGTTTTCCTTCCTAAGAGCTGAGTGTGGCATTAAAGCCAAGTAGGAAACTGTTCTAGGGGATAGTACCACAACATAACTTCTGCTGCTGCTCCACAGATTGCTGACATTTCCAGGGACTCTGTATTTTGAAAATATCATTCAATAAGTGGTATTTTCCATAAGTATTTTTTGCATCTTTCCCTCTACCCAGCAAATGTTTTTCTCCAGCACTTTTACCAGGAGAGAAGTGTCTGGTACTAGAGAAAATTCAGTTTTGCACTTTCAAATGCAAATATTAACACAAGCAGCCTGGCTTCTCTTGCTGCTTTTGGCAACACAACATGAATTTTTTCAACTACGGGCAGAACTGTCACAGTATGAATAGCAAATATTAAATAACCACGGAAAAATACTCAGTATTAACTCGAGGAAATAAAAATAGGGAAAAAATATTATCCTGGTATTACAGGAGGAGAAAAATAGAGTAAATTGGAAAAATTAGAGCAACAGAGATCAAGTTCCCTAGGTTAACTCTAGAAGACACTTTCCAGATTGTTAAATTCCAAAGGGCCCAGTAGTGTAGGTTGGAACAGTTGGATTCTTTCCCATTGGTTTGGTTTGGTTGGTTCTCCCTCTCATTGAGAACATTCTGCTCTTATTCCATACAAAGTGAATAGTTTTCAGTCTTTTCAGTCCCTTTTGTTCTACTCAAATGTGCTTCTGCAGCCGAGCACATCAATTTGTGTACAACAAGCTTTCTGCCTGTATTTTCAGTTTCTAATTACATACAAACAGCAACAAATAATTCCCCCAAGGATGAGCTGAAAGATTATGTTCCTGTGGAGATGCATTGTGATCATCTTTTCTCAGAATCTGGTCATTTTCAGTGGCTCACGGGGTAAGAACTGGGTTAAAGGAGGGACCACGGTGGTGCTGGAGCTCCTCTGGCACCGCAGGACCCGAGTGCTGCCCCTGAAGCAGCACCAGGGCACTCAGGGAGCTGCTGTGCCCCAGCCTGGGCTGCGAGTGCCCAGGACTGACCTCGCCCTGGGGCTTTAACCCCAGGAAGGGACTGCACACCGGGTGCGGGTCCTGCAGCCCCCTGCCTGGGTCTCTTCCTAGAAAGGGAACGGCGCCAGGGGCACAGGGACACTTTTGTAAAGGAACCACTCAAAGGCTGGTTTGCCCCATTTGCTGTTGCCAGCCTCCCCTCCCAGCTCTGGGTGGATCCTGTGCTCCTGAAGAGCCCCACCAGTATGTGCCAGACTCTGCATTATTTTCTTATTTTCATCCCTGACGCTGCTTCTGGGGCTTTTAACAGTGGGTTAGAGGGGAGGACACCTGAACCCAGAGATGCAGCAGTGCCTCCCCCAGGGCAGCAGGGCAGGGACCTGCAGGGACTGGTGACAATCATCACACTGCACTCAGGGGTGCCCAGGGGATGGCTGGGGGTGCCTGGCGAGGGCTCTGGGCAGGGGGATTCACCTGCACCTGGAGCCTCAGCAGCTCCTCGTCCCCAGAGCGGAGCTTGCACCTGGGCTCTTCAGAGCATCCCCTTAAGATTTTCAAGTCAGGCAACTGCTGGCCCCAGCTCATGTGTGTTACTCAAAATGTCCTGTTTGGTGAGGTCTTTGATGAAATTTTGTGAGGGAAAAGTTATTTTCAGAAGGCAGAAGATAATACTTTTAAACAATAATTCAAATTTTGTGCTGGAGTGATACATTTCATGTGTACGTCACTCTTACATAACCATGGAAAAGCTGCTCCAAGCTGAGATCTGTTGGTGGCTCATGAACCTCAGCTCCTATGCTCCCAGCTGCAGTTTCACACACTCAACACTCAGACTTAAATTGTTGATGAGAGCAGCATTTAGTGTCGTTTTGGCTTTTTCAGCCGTAATAATTTTAACCACAGATTCACCCTCAACTCACTTCTCAGGACTCAGCCAGAAGAGGCCAGAGAGGAGCTCTTCCCTCTCCACAGCAGCACAACCTCCCAGCAGAGCCTGGCTGAGGGGTGGAGCACTGATGGAAGTTCACTCAGTGATCACCTGTCCTTCAGATGCTTGTAATGGAGCTTAAAAGCTTGTCCCCCACTTAAAACAAATATTGTGCTTTGCTTTTGAAAGAATTCAAGTTGGTCCAGAAGAGTGAAAACCTGGGAACAAACATTCATAAAACCATCTAGAAACTCAGATTTTTTTCCCGGTGTATCTATTTATGATGAAATAAAGACCCTGGAATCTGGAGATGCAATTTGAAGAGTTGGGTTCATGGTCATAGAGGAAGAAACATGCCTTTCTATTGATTGCCACTGTTACTCATCATCCTTTTACTGTTATCAACAGGACAGAATAGAATGAACAGACAGCTAAACAATAAGGCAAAGTTCTGCAGCTGCTTAAAGCCAATAAAATAACTTTTATTGACGAGGTTATCAAAATGTCAGATGTGCCAGCTCAGCTGGCATTCTTCTCTGCCTTTTTATTAAAATCTCATAACAAAGTAGAACAGGCAAGCAGAGAGTTCAGCATTCAGAGCCTTTCCTGACCTAATGGTTTAGGATCTCTTTTTAAGGATTAGTTTTCTATTTGCATCTGTACATAAATAAAATGCACAGACAGGCGTAGTGATTTATTTTGGGGGTTTATTTGGGTTTTTTTGCTGTGCAAGAATCACGTCTCTGCTGCAGAGGCACATCCCCACTGTCTCTCCCCCATGGTCCCAAAGAAACAGCAGGATTGGGGAAGAATTCTCTGTTTCTGGGCTGTTTGGAATTGACATTGCTGCTGTGCAGACACTCCTGAGATGGAGAGAGGTGAGGGAAGGATGGATCACACTCCTGCCCCTCTGCCCAGCCCTGGGAGGCACCTCTGGAGTGCTGCCTGGCTCCTCCAAGGAACCTGCCTGGCTCTCCCAAGGAACCTGCCTGGCTCTTCCCAAGGAACCTGCCTGGCTCTCCCAAGGAACCTGCCTGGCTCTTCCCAAGGAACCTGCCTGGCTCTCCCAAGGAACCTGCCCGGTTCTTCTTCGCTTGGTCACCACCCTTAACTAAATAAGTGAAAACTCCCACCAAAGCCCACCCAAGCACCAGCCCTGCAGCACATCTGAGCCGACACGAAGCTGCCAATGCCAAGAACCCCATCCCGCCTGTGCTGCTCTCGTGAAACCCCAAAATGTGCAGTCCCAGCCCGGGTCTGGCTGCGGCGAGTGGCGGCTCCGGCTCTGGCATTGCCTTGGCAACATTTTTTATGCTTTGATTAAGGAGCAACTGATGCAATATTTCAGGAGACAGGGGAAAAAAGGGTTTGATACTGAGAAAAACATTCTGGCTGTTCTGTATTGTCCTTGAGGACTTCGGCGTGTGCCGTCACCGAGTGCTTAGCAACAGATTGGTAGTGGCTGCAAATCAATCTTTTCAGAGCAGAAAGCACAGTTTACAATGCAGCGTGTTCCAATTCAAGAGATGCTATTGGGGAGCTATATAAGCATCAATTATGGTTTTTTAGATGGAGTTAATTATAGCAGGGAGAACTCTGATCAGAAATCAGCTTTCCATACTCCCCCTTCTGCCTTTTAAAAATCACAGGAGAATTACTATAGATTAGCAAATTAGAAATCGCAAAAATGTAATTATCCAAAATTAAGATGGGTTGTCAGGCTCTGTTTCTGAATGGAATTGTGCCAGAAAAGTGAAGAAAAATAAACTTGCCATCCTTTAAAAAGTTTTAAATTGAATTGTAATTATTCTGCGGTTTGGTTTTTGATTTCCTTTAATGTACTATTAAAAACTATTTTTTATTAAAACTATTTTTAAATAAGGCTCTATTCCCAAAAATATACGCAGACATCAAAATAGAAAAACAAGTGGACAGCGCAAGTAATATGGAATGAAGTTAGGGAGAGTAAACCCGTCAGAATCAGACACGTCCATGAGCAGCCCCCGGGGCAGGGCAGCGCAGGGACTCTCCCCGCTGCTTTGCCCAGGGATGAGGAGCTGGAGCAGGCACGGGCTCCATCCCAGCAGAGTCACGCGTTCCCACCACACAGTTCTGAGCAGTGCCTTGATCTGTATCAACCTTTACCTTCAAATGGGAATTCTCAGAGCCCTGGAAGAGCAGCAGGGCAGTGAATGAGTCCCTGTGCACAACACGGAGCTCCATTGTCCCTGGGCAGTGCCAGGATCGGCATTTTGGGTTTTCTGCCCTGGCTCGTTTGGTGCAACTCCCTTTGTGCAGCTGAGGAGCTGCTGCGGGAGCAGAAAGGCTCCTTCTTCCTCCCTCGGGAAACCTCGGCACCGCAGGAACCCAGAGCTCAGACACAGCTCTGCCCTCGCTGCCTGCAGCGGGCTGGGGTCACTCCAGTGGCAAGAGAAAGGCTTGGAAGGAGAGGCTGGAGAGCCTTGGGGCCGTCCCCGGGGTCCCACAGGATGGGCTGAGGTGGGGTCCCTGCTGCCCAACACCTCCCACAGCCCCATGGACAGACCGGGGCGCCCACAGCCCCATGGACAGCACAGAGCACCCACAGCCCCATGGACAGGGCACCCACAGCCCCATGGACAGCCAGGCACCAAGTGGGATTTCTCATCCCTCTTGTTTTTGATGGAGTGAAAATAATGGAATGGTGTTTGACACTTTGAAGTCTCAGCCAGTACCTAAAGAACCCAACAACGTGCAAGTTACAAATACTCCCGTGTGACTTTCATTCCCAAAGGTCAGTTCACATTCTGGCTGATTAACAGTTTGACAGAAAGAACAAAATAAGTAGAAATTACAGTGCGTTAACATAAAGGAATCTCACTTGTGCACATGTATTCAAAGAGAATTTAATTTCTCTTTTGGAGTTTCTCCTGGTTTAAAAGCTTGAAATGGAGATTAAAAGCTTCCCTTTCCCGGCTGCATCTTATCAAACACGATTTCATATCTCTGCAGCTTTCTGGAATCCCTCAACTATATCCCTTAAATTCTGTGCTAATTGAATTTAAAATTAGTCCCCAGTGGGGACTAAGTAGAAGCCAAGCAATTTAATGGTCAGACAATTAACAGCTCTGCATTAACCAGAGCTCTGAACAACAACTGTGTTTGGTTCCGCAGGCAGGCTCACACTGGGCAGGGTCTGCCTTCCTTCAGAGGAGGGACACTCACAGCTCAGAGCTATTACTGGAAAATGCCACTTTTACTGCCACAGGATGATTAAATGGTGTTTTTTTCCCAAACAGAAGCAGCTTTGTGGGCCCCCTCAGGTTGATTTTATCTTAGCAACTTCTTGCTCTGTTTTCATGTCTGATAACCATATCTGGGCCATTTCGAAGGGTTTTCACTGCAGGCTGGGCAAAACGTGCTTTTGTAGCAGGCAAATGTCTGGTCATATCCTGGTATTAGTTCCAGTCAGCTTTGGAAATGGAGTTTCCATCTCCACTGAGCCTTATGGAGCCATGGAAATGTCAGCATTTTTAAAAACAGAAGACATCCCACATGGATGCAAATATACCAACATCACAGACCCTCATGTGGGTACACAAAACCACCTCTAGAACTTCAAATAAACCCTCCTGGAGAGGCTGTTGCTAAGAGCTGCTCCTGCAACAGAGGCTCCCTCACATCTCTCAGGGACCACGACTTTCCACACCCTCCATTCACTCCAGTTACCACCAGTGAAACCCAGCAAGGCTCCAACCGCAGCCCAGATCTCACAGCGGACGGGACCATTCCTTTAAACCCTGCCCTAAAGGTTTCCCCATTTGAGGCACGACTTAGAATCTCAGACTGGTTTGGGTTGGAAGAGACCTTATAGATCATCTCATTCCACTCCCTTATACCTGTATTTAGATACATTACAGCAAAATATTATTTCCTACCGTGGTTACAGCTCTATTTGCTGGGCACTTGGGCTCAGTATTGCAGCCCCGGGTCTGGGACCCAGAGCAGCCCAGCGGGGTCCAGCCCTGCAGACCCCTCAGACCACGCTGTGCCAGACCCCCTGGAGGCTGCAGCTTTCAAACACACCCAGGAATTTCACTTTTTCTTTCATTACTGCTTTCATTTATTTGGAAGCATTGAAGACAAGACAAGTGCTCAAGAGCCTGAAGGGTGGAAGTCTTGCAACTTAAAGAGTTATTGGAAGTGAGTTACAGCCTCCTCCCTGCCTGCTCCACAGGAACACCAAATTCCCTTCCCCTCTTCCCAAAGTGTCAGAAACACCTTCAGAAAGCTCCTTTCCAACACAAGGATCCAGCAATAAAATGGGCAAAGCTTCAACACAGTCATGTCTGACAGCATGGGCTGCCCCCGATTATAACCCTCCAGTTCTGAACCACAGATAGCAAAAGTCAAAATTACGGAGAATCCTTTCATGAAATACATTTTTTTATGTCCCATTCACTGCATTATGGCTTCACCAGAGTGAAGGTGCCTTCCACACACCCATTTTCCCCCCACTGACACCCCTGTTCCCATGGTTTGGCTCTTGCTCGGGGTGTGTTCCCTGCCTGGGAGGGCAGACACAGTCCCAGGGGAGCAGGGAAAGCTTTCCAGTTTGGGAATGGCTGTAGAAATAGAGGTGGGAGACACCCGGTGACATTATCAAGGAGAGCAGCAAAACCACAACCTCTTCAAGCTGCACAAGAACTTGTCAGGGCAAGATCTCAACTGCCTCAATGCCAGAACGAGAACGTGACTTGCATTATTTTATCCAGGTAAAATAAAGCTCTCTTCTTTTCCTGATACTCATTATACTGTGAGAAACACCATAATTACTGATGGCAAAATTATAAATAACTACTCCTTAGGGGGGGGAACAAAACAAAACAGAGCTGCCACCTCAGTTATTTCACCCTCAGAGCACACATAACATTTGTGGTGACCCCGCAGCAGGATCACCCTCTGTGCAGGTGCTTTTGGTTTCAAAAGAGGCAGGTTTGGGTGAACATGGCACTGCCTGAGTGTCCCAGGGTTTGGGGACACCCACACGGGCAAAGAGCTGCGGTGGGAGAGGCTGGGGACACGTGGGGAGCAGGGCTGGGGTTTGTACAGCCTTGTTGCAATCTAAAACATGAAATGCCATTCCTCAGCCACCACCAGCCAAACCTCTGCTCTGTCTGGGTGCCCGAGCAGCCGTGGCACAGAGCAGGGGCTCTGGTGGCACAGGTGCCTGAGGGGAAGAGCTCTGCAAGGCCAGTGTCCCACGCAGCCCTCGGCCACATCCACATCCCACACTGTGCTGGAGGAACAGGGCACATTCGGCTGCTGAGGCAGATCTGGCAGTTAACTGCAATTATTCTTTAATTAGCTTAACACCTTACATCCATAATTAAGCAGTGTGGTAGGGAATGGACTTTAAGCTCCTAATTGTGCATGTTCACAGGAGGGGAGATAATTGAAGCACAAATGAAACAGGCTTTCCTTTAAAAAAAAGTAAACAACTATTTTTTGTTAACCAGAAGCCCTGTCAAAGTCAGAACATGTGTTTTCTAAATGCATTTCTTCCCTAAAAACTCTTCAGTGCCAGCTTGTGAAGATTTCTTCTTTGACCAGGCACAAGGAGCCATTCCTACATCCTGGAAAGGCAGTTCTCCTTTCTCTAAAAGTAATTAGGACATCCCTTAGATACGGCCACAGAGCTGATTATTTCCCTTGCAGACCCCACGCAGTGGCAGGAGAAGGAAGAAGAGGAGGAGGAAGGAGCAGCTTGGTCCTGCTGCCCTGGACCCCCCTGCCACCTTTCCTACATCTCTGCACACCACCAGTCCTCGAGAGAGGGGACCCAGCCTGTCCCTCCGAGCAGGAATAACCCCCCAGCCCAGACTCGTCTGCTCGAGGCCACCCCAGGGAGTGTCCCCTGTTCTGCCCCCCTGCCCTGTATTTATTCTCCCTGTATTTATTCTCCCTGCATTTATTCTCCCTGCGTTTAGTCTCCCCTCTGGGATTTACAGCCTGCCCCCTGTAATACACTTCACAGTTACAATGAAGTGCTTCCATCCCAATTCCTCACAAAACACGAGAGCACTTCTCAGCTGCCTTGTAGGTCTGCGTGCCCCCTTCCAGCCCCTCCCAGCACGGATTTCCATGGTTCAGTGACCCTTATTCCCTGGTGGCAGCAGGAACAGGGAACAGGGCTGGCACGGAGGCCCCTCAGGGAGAAGCTCTGCACCTGGAGTGCCAGGAAGATCCAGACAGGTGTGCCAGGGCTGGAAATGTTTTTTTCCATAAAAATCTGCTGGGATATTAGAAAATGATAAGAAATTGATTATTACTCAATAAACGCCCCATTGGTCAAATCTGTGTTTAGGCAGAGCCACTGCTGTTCCCCATTCCCCATTTCCCTTCCCCATGGCAGGAGCTTCGTTCCTCATGATTTTTATCCTACTGGCAGCAAGTGCCATTTATAACTCAGACAGGCTGTTTCCATTTTTACTTAGACCAAACTCCATTGGTTTCTGCAGAGAAATCCCTGAACTACTTAGGCAAAAGGAAAACGGAGCATCTCCAACTCCAGAGATGTCAATTTACACAACCAGAGGATGTGACCCCCACTTTCCTTTCCCTCTTTCATCCCCTGGGCTCAGGGCTGAGTTAAACTCTTGGGTTTTACTGAAATGTTTATTCATTTCCCCCAGTGCCGCATCTTTTGAATGGTGCAAAATGCACATCTGAGGAATAAGAAAAGGCAAATGGAATGAGCTGAGTGCGAATGTAGGAGGTGATAAATGGGCACAGCATCAATTTTGCAGAAGGAGGAATGATCTCATGCGATGCTCTGTGCGGACCCACGTGGTGCAGCTTCATTTAAACCGTGCAAAGCCCTCCCTCCATCCCCCTGCAGTGTCCCTCACCCCGCTGCCTCGGGGTGCAGAGCAGCATCCCCCCGGGACGGGCACTATGTTTGGGTGGGGAAAGGGCAGTGCCACCAGCGGGTCTGGCCTGGGTTTGTCACTCCCCCAGCAGCCCCCAGCCAGGCTCTCGAAGCAGCAGCCTGTGGTGAACACGAGGTTCATCTGCATCTCATTCTCACCGAATTCTGCATGGGCACCATCCAACTCCCAAAACTGCCTTTGAAGCTGAAGCCTCACGATTTTATGAGAGAAGTTGGAAAAAATTGTTTCACTCCTTTGAAAATTAATGAAGATTTTGCATTTCATGCTAACGCTGGGTCTGATCAGTGTGTTCCCAGCCTCTGATAAACAGCTCCTGGTGTCCATTCACTGGAAATCACGAAGATTTTGGAGCTGCCCCCAAGTGGGTGGCCCTGCAGGGGGGTCCTCTTAACCAACGGGAAAGAAGGAATTGGGGGGAAGGAACTTGAGGGCTTTCCAAGACCTTCATAATTGTTTAATGCTTAAACAAGCTGAGTGAAATGAGCTGGGAAATCAAGAAGGAAACCAAGCTGAGTGTGCACGAAATTAAACAGGACCTGGGCTTTCTCCCCAGATCTGCTCTCTCGGGCAGAGCAGGAGTGGAAGTGCAGCTCCCCGTGGTTCTCACAGATAAACGGCAGCAGCTTTCATTATCGGAATGACTACATGCCTTGGATGGAGATTAGGTGCTAGTGCATTAAAAATAACAGAAAATATTTTATTTAAGACACTTTTCCAGGTGAACTCATTTCCTTTTGCATGGCATTAATTTTTTAATCTCTCTGCTGCTGCTTCTCTTCCACTTCTCTTTACAGCACAGTTATTTAAAGCTTTAGTTTATGGTTACAATCCCTATGCAAAATTTTAAATAAATATTAATGCATCATTAAAGACCAATTAATAAATTCTTTCCACGTATCATTGCTATTAACTTCCATTTGAAGTTAGTTCTTCCCCTCTCTGCATGTAGCAAGATTTTGCATTGCAACAGCCCTGACTCACATACGGAACCATCTGTTTGTGCTGCTCCATTCGCAGTTGGACTGGGAAGAAAAATCCTGCAGGTTCAGAAAAATGAGGAGCCTGAGCACTGGAAAGCTCTGGGAGCCTGTTCTCACTCAACATTTCAGCCCAGAACATTCCTCGAAGAAACACCCTGTACCTGTATCCTTGTGCCTGAACAGACAGGAAAAGTTTTCCTTTCAACTGCATCGTAGTGAAACATTCTGAAATTTCCATGCCTTGGCAAGCCAATCGATCCAGAGAAAATACAGCTTTTGCAGCCAAAGTACGAATTTTCCCCTAACTGCAGGAGAACCTCGCTCCCTGAGGGGAGCTGGGACACCTCCAGCTCTCGGGAGAGCTCGTCCAGCCCTCGCAGGGTCCCAGGACCGGAGGGTCCCGGACGCTCCCTGTAGTGATGACCACGCACAGAACCACTGACAGAAAACGTCTCTGATTGCTGATCAGCCACAAAATCTGCTTCAAGAGTTCTATTCTTAGCACCTCTGCTGCCACGCTTTATGCTCAAGTATCTGTTCTGTTTGCTGCCTCCCAGCTGACAATCCATCAAGGGCAGCGGAGAAAATCCTGTAGGAACTACAACAAGCCTCATGCCAACAATAATTGCTGTCTCTGTTAGCACAGGCAAATAATGCTGCCATTCATGCTGGGAAATGCAGACTTTCAGCTGCTCTTTAAGAGAGGTGCCTTGCAGAAGCTTTTTCTGCTACACCAGTTTTTAGTTGAGCTACCAGCACAAGGAGATATGTTTGCAGGAGTCACGTTATTTGTACTCCAGGGATACAACATAGCCCCATGAAAACCTTCTCCTCTCCTCTCCTCTATATTCACATCCCCATTTCACAGCGCTGATTTTNNNNCTCTCCTCTCCTCTCCTCTCCTCTCCTCTCCTCTCCTCTCATTTATATGAACAGCCACATTCCACAGCGTTGACTCTGTAAAGGTTTTTACTATTTTATTCCCTTTGCTTTCCTCCTCCTCTCCACATACAGAGAGATCAAAGCTGTCCTCTAAGATAAATTATGGACAGTTGCCTCTCCTGTTACAAACGCACAATTTCTGAGCAGCAGTGACTGATGTGTCACTTACACTGTTGACAGCTCTGAGAGTGACACTACTTCAGGAATTCCTCACGGGCACACGGTGATGGCTTGGGGAGTTCTCCCTCCTCCAACATCCAGGATTTCAGCCACTGTTTTCACTTCTGGTCTAATTAATTACATCCAGTTAAATGGACCTCAAACCCTGTAGCTGTAATTTTTAGTTGTTTTGCCTTCTAGGAATGTGAAGCAGAGCTGGTTGTCTGTACCTGCCATGGAGCTCTTCTCACAGGCTGTGGTTGGGATTTCAAAGTTTGGATTTCAAAAGAATTACCCACGGGGAATAACTCCAGCCTGAGGACTCGGAGAAGTTACTTATTTTTAAGTGAGGTGAGACTGTATCTGTATTCGTTCTGTTGCCCTTGGTATTCAGTATTTTACAATTATATTTTGGAACAATCTGTGCTCAGTTTACATGCACACAGCTTTGGGAAATGATATTTTCTAAGGGGATGTTTTCAGCCTTGACCAGAGAAACCCCTTTGTGCAGTGACCCAGAGGAAATTCAGGGTGACATGGAGACAGCGAGGCTTTGTGGAGCTCTCCCTGGTGCCTGGGTATCGAGGCCAAAGCACATTCAGCCTCTGCAGGGCCCAGGTAACTCCAGCATTTCTTTTCACATGATCTTGAGCAGCTGTGAATTGGGAAAATGCAGCAAAGAACGTGGCAAAGCCCAAATGGAAAGAGCAGTTTCCTCTGAATCAGAGCAGGGGAACAGAAAAGCTGCTGAAGGGTGAGAAGGAGTGAAAAGGGAGGTGTAGGAACAGGGCTGCAGTGACCTGGGTGTTCTGCAGAGGAACTGGCCCCACAAAGGTGGGTTTGGGGGTAGGAGGTCGATCAGGGATGAGCATTTGAAACAAACTCCCAACAAAAACGAGCCACAGGTGAAATCAAGCCCTGGCTGTTCCTTGGCCTCACACCCTCCCCTCCCAGCTGTCGCCCTCCAGAAGGAAAGGGCACAAGGGAGGCTGCTGGGGCACTCCTGTCCCCGGGCCAGGGGAGGTGATGTCCCTGTGCCAAGAGGGACACAGCCACATCCCCTGGGATCAGGGCAAGGCAAGCAGCCAGCCCCCAAAGCCCAGGGAGACGGTGCAGTGTGGAACAGAAGTGGTGCAGAAGTCAAACCCAGCAGAGTTTTGTGTACCTGCTCTCTGTCAGAGATAAGAGACTGTTTGCTGATAAGACAACTTCAGATAAAGGAGCTGTGCAGCCCTGGGGTACTTGGGAAGCTCGGCATGATTGGAAATGATCTCAGGGGACTGTAATCCACCCCGCAGGGGCTGAGGGGGCACTTGGAGCACGATTGCCACAGTAAAAAGAACGCACAAGAAGTGTTTTCAAACCTGAAAAGAAATGGGCACATTACGGTTACCTAAAACTGCAGTGGTTTCATTTGCTTTTAAAGACTTTAAAGGCCAGGTACAAGTTGAGGATGAGGTACAAGTTAAGGGTGAGGTACAAGTAAAAGGTGAGGTGCAAGTTAAAGGTGAGGTACAGGTATTGCAGGGTGCCCCATCTAACCAAGCCACGAGCAGAAGAGGAAGATGAAGCTGGAGAAGAGCCACAGAACTCCTGTCACTCGTTGAGTGGCCCAGGGAGATGTTTAAACATTTTACAGCTGCAGTCACTTAACCAGGAGGGATAAATGTTTGCTCCAGATCTCACGAAAAAGTCAACAGCTTAGGACAAAAATCCAGGTCTCCCTGATTGCTTTGTCGTCAGCTCCGGGATCAGAGAAATCCCAACCTGGGCTGCTGCTGGAGCAGGGCCAGGGCTGGGGCTCACAGCTAACGAGCTGCTCACAATTAGCTCCGGGGAGCCTGGGGCTGTGCTGTATCCATGGCAGGGAGGCAGGGACACCTCTGCCTTCCTGGGTTTGCAATTCTCACCATCACTGGGTGATGACTTTTAATTTGAATTAAATACTTTATTTGACTATTTATTTTTCAAACTTTAGAATCTGCAGTTCTAAGTCCCAAACAGGTTTTAGTCTCTTGAATAGAAACTTTCCACCTGAGTTTGAATAGATATTCATGTATTTCTATATACTATGGAAGAAATTAGTTAAAAATTAATTCAGGCTTGTCCATTTGTCCTGGAGGGGGATAATCAAAGATTTTAAGAGCAAGGAAGGACCTTTCACACTTCAGTTTTTAAAATCTTTTCCCAGGAAGGACAAAGTAGATTTTTTCAGCAGCTCAGCCTGGACACTCCATTGAAATCAAACAAATAATATAATATGGTTATTGCTATATATATGGTTATTGCTCAGCCTGACATGAATTCTGTACAAGGAATTGTGAATTTAACTCGTAAATAATGCTCCGGAGAGCCACCTTTCCCAAGTCTAAGGTACACACAGCAGGGCAGGATATAAACAGAACATCTGGGAGACACAGATAAACTCCTGGTCTACAACACATAAATAAACTTCTTTTGGCCTTGGAAGCCATTCTTTCCCTGTTCTGCAGCCTTAGCCAAGGATCTGGGTTGTTTAGAACACTTCAAACTAGAAATCAATATCCTTTAGGTAACCTGAAGACATTTTGATGCCAAACCCTGTAAGAGAGAGGCCCTGGCAGCCAGTCCTTTGGAAGGGCTTGGCACCCAGGCTGGTTTTCATTGCATTTTTGCTGATCAGTAAACACAGTGTAATTTGTGTCACAGAGATGATTTGCAATTAAAAACTTATTAACAAAGTGCAACGATAACAAGAGGAATAAAATGCCAAGATGTGGAATTGCTTAATTATGTGAAATAGTTCTACCAAACCCAGGGCTCCATGGAACATTTTTTCCTCTCTCTGATGAACAATCAGTTCTCTCTGAATTCTAATTAGCCTCAATAATGTTGATCCCGCTCAAGTATTAACGGCAGAAAATGCAAAGTGTTTCATTAAACCACTGCCTTCAGGTAGCAGGGGCTGTGCAGAGCTACAGCCAGGGCAGTGATGTCCCCGGGCAGCTCCCAGAGCGCCCGGGAGGAGCAGAGTTCTCTTCCAGGCCAGGGGCACCTGTGATCTGCAGGGAGCCACTGTCACGTCGGCCTCTTGCCCAATCCGTACCTTCCAAGCAGATTAAGTCTGTGAGCTTATCCAGACCTGTTTTAAAGCCTATTTGATCTTGAAATAGGACTGAAGAATCCAACAAGAAGAGGCTTGCAGGAGATTTTCTTGTTTAATCGACACTGGAAAGGCAAGAATTGGAAACTCAAGAATAGACCCCCTTCAGCACCTTCCTTTTGCCAAGATTACAAAGTTCTGAAGCACTTGAAAACGAGATGACAACTGCTCTGATCTGCCAAGCCCGAACTGCTCCCCAGCCCCAGCAAGAACGAGCACAACAAAAACCACTCTGGAGAAAGTTCTGGGAATTTTGGCGTTAGGGATGCAGATCCCTAATCCCTCTCTCTGTGTCACGTCCCCTCCTTGCTGGGGGCGACGAGCTCTGCCTCTCTAATTCTGAGAATTCCCTTGGCTTCGCGTGTGCTGCATCACCCTCAGCCCCTCCGCTGCCCTTCCCTGGGACCCTGGGGCCAGGCTGGGACCCCCTGGGTCTCCTCGTCCCCGGGGCTCCCAGGGATGCTCCCACAGCCCCACACCCCGGGGAGCACAGCACGGGCAGTGCCAGCAGCCCCGGAGCTGGGAAGGAGCGTCTCACACATTTGTGCTCACACTTAGAGCTTGCACACGCAAAGTTCCAGGCCAGCCTGGGCAAAATTTGCTGCTGAAAAGGAATTTCCTTCCTCTAAAGCCCTTGTTGAATTTGAGAGTCCCTAAATTCTCCTCATGCCTTAGAAAGCAAAAGCCTCGCCCCCATTCTCCCGACCTCTTCCTCGTGTCTCCCCACAAGGACGGAAAATAAAACGTTGTATTAAGTAAGAGAGGAGATCTGCAATACAGGCTGCAAGAATGAGAGAAGCAAGAAATAATTCATCTGCTCCTGTGCAGTCCAGCACTGGTTTATTCCTGAGAGCAGGAGGGAATTTAATTAATATTCAGCTGCCAAAGTCCAGTGTCTCCATCTGCAAAGCACAGCACCCATGGGCTGTTGGTGGTGTCCATGGCAGTGAAGGCTGAGCTGGTGTTGAGTATCCTCAGGAGCAGAAGAAAGTTTTCATTTTGCCAAATTTATTACTGTGACCACCTGAGCTGGTGTGCAAGACCATGGATGGAGCCCCACACACGGGAATGTTTGTGGAAAGGGCCTTCCCACGTATTGTGCTGGTCACCAGATTTATTAAACCCCAAACTGAGCCAAGAGCAGGTCCCATCCCTTTAACAGAATTCCTTGTGCCTGCAGGAACAGCTGAGTCGCTCCCTCATCCCTCAAGCACTCCAACTGGAACAAAGCTCGCTCTCTCTCTCAATCTACTTTCTCCCACTCCTCCTTGCCAGCCTCTGCTTTTTTTAGTGCACTCAGGCATTAACCCAGTGCAGATTTGCTGCTTCACATATCCCAGCAGTGAAGAGAAATGAGCCACGTGCTAAACGAGCAACAGAACCCGCTCAGGCACAAGTCTGTGAGGGGACTTCAGTGTTTAAAACCAGGGGAAGGAGGACCAGCCCCTCTTGCTGTGCCCATCTCCAGTGGCTCAGAGGACAGCAGTGGAGTGGCAAGAGCTGCAAGTCCCCAGGATATGCAAAGACTTGACACAAAGCTGGGAAGGAGCTGTTTGTGTCTAATGTCAAACCAGCCCTGCCTGCCCAGAATTCAGCCTTTGTTCTCCAGCCCAGCTGCCTCCTCCAGCCCTGAAATGCTGCACCAGCCAACATTTTTAGTTACGTAACCACACCAGTGAGATGTAAAGCAAAGTAACTCTTTGCAAGGCCAGTGGTGGGGCTCAGAAGCAGCACGAGATGAAGCCGTGCTGTTCAAAGCCAGGGGATGATGGAGAGATACTTGGGAAGGTGCTCCCAGGGCGTTCGTCCTCATCCCTGAGGCTGCAGGAGACACAAGCTCCGCCGTGGGGTCATTGGCATCCTGCACAGACTGCACAGGAGCTGACAGGATGTGAAAAAACAAAGCCAGAGCAGTGGCTGGGTCCTCCCCAGCTCCTGCTCAGAGCTGGAGTTTCTTCCTGCAGGGACTGGGAATGAGCTCAGCTCCCTTCTACGACGGGAATGATTTACTGAGATGGGTCAGTGCTCATTTCTTTGCATATCATTCACTGAGGCTTTCAGACTTCAGACATCCACTCCTTCCTATTGCTTTGCCATTTCAATCCCAAGTGCAATTTTCTTCCTCTCTGGGTTTTGTCCAAACCTCATAAATTAACGTGTGTTAGCACCTAATCTGTGTCCACCTCCCCCAGCCTATTCACACTCCTGATTACCTCACCTTGTCCAACTTCCAGCTCATCTCCCTTTCCAAGCCCTTTTACCTTATTTACCTTTCCCTTTCTCATTTTTCTTCTATTTTAAGGCTCAAGATGTCTTTGCCATTCCCAGTTTTACTTTCAACAGTGACATATGAGAAATGGAAGATCTCAGAGAACCTGCAATTTCTTTCACTCCATGGTATTGGCTCAGTCCCCTCCTGACTCCCCTATATATATATATCTATATTTATATATATATACCAATAAAATCAGACTATAGTGAAAAGGAAGGTGAAATGGCAAGGAGGAACATGAGGAAGCCTTTTGTTCTGGCAACGCTGTACACATCTGCCAAGGATTTAAAACCGCTGTGACTCCTGTGAACTCACACATCAGCAATGAAACAAATCCCTGGGTCGCCGACTTGCCCGGCAAAAATCTGTGGAGCCAATTATCCAGGAGGTCGGCAGCTTTTAATTTTCATGTTGAAAAGAAAAAAAAAGGTGTGCAAACAGTGTTCAAATCAATTATTCATATCTCTTGACTGGCCAAGTCAATACGCTAAAACATTCATGTTCTGCAGCGGCAGTTTCTGACGGAGGAAGCCAGAGCAGGGCCCGGCTGTTGACATTGGCTCGGGAGGAACACCCCGGGAGGATTCAGCCCCGAGCACGGGGTCGAACACATGCTCCCAGTTCCTTCTCTGCTGTGGGTGCCACCCTGTCCCCGCTGTGAGCCCGGGTGTGGTTGCGGGGGGACAGTCCCGCAGAGCAGCCGGCGCTGCCCGCGGCCCGTGCCGAGCTGTCCCTGGCACAGCGAGCACGGCCAGCGCCGGGCCTGCGCCCGCTGCACCTCTCTGCCCAGCCAGCGCCGGGGCCTCTCGCTCACCCGAGTCAGCTCAGCAAAGCCGAGCGTTTCCTCACAATGCTTTTTTTGTAATTTTAATTTTATTTTGAGGTCTCACATCCTGACCCCCCCAGCAGAGGTTCCAGGAGAGAGCTGGAGGAAACTCCTGTGAGTGAGTGGAGACACAGCAGCGCCGGGTCCTGCAGCCCCCTTTCCTCACCCTCTCCTTTGCTACACGACAAAGCAACTCCCACACTGCTGAACCCCTTCCTGTGCTTCTTTGCCTCCCCCTTGTTTGTAAGGATCGTGCTGGACCCTTCAGTAGTGGCAGCAAATAAAGGCCTGGCCAACGCACGCTGCCTTTCCTCCTGGGCTCTGTTTTCATTGAGCACCGTGATACAAAAGTAAACCAATAACCAGACCAAAAATCAATGACAGCAAATCCATTCAAGACACGAGGTCACCACCAGGGCAGAAGTTACATTTGGAAAGTCTGTGGTGCTGCTGTGAGGGTGCCCCAGCCTCGCCAGCCAGGTCCTCCCAGGCCGAGGGGCTCAGAAGTTACTGACGTCCACTCGGAAAGATTTTGAAAGGTCACGGTTTCAGGTGGCAGAGAAAAACAGGCACCAAACTTCCCCCAGCTGGGCATCGGGACACTGCCACTCAGTCTGCTCTGCCAGGGGAGGCCTGGTGTGCTACAGCCCCGGAAGGTTTTGGGCTGGAGGGACCCTGGAGCTCAGCACGGGCGTCTCCCGCGTTCCAGCTGTTCCCAGCAGCTGTCCCAGGCTGGTCCCCGACCAGCCGGGCTCCCTGCAGGGCTGCCAAGGCCTCGCTGGCCCTGTGTTTGCAGCAGGGCTGCAGCAGGGAGCCCGTGTCTGCAGTTCTGCAGGGCTGCAGCTGCAGCGGCGCTGCCGGAGGACACGGGCAGGGCGCTGCCACTGCTCTGGCAGACGCTCAGCGTCCTCGGCGTCGCCCACGGAGAAAAGCCGACATTTAAACGCCAAGTAATGCTTACAGGGATGTCAACGATGCAGACTCCCGCTCTGACACAGTTTCAGGCAGGCTAATGCTGAGTTTCCCAAGATTTGAAGCTAAAACTTTGCCTGGTTTCTCCTGCTTATGAATCTTTATTTTTCCCCCCTGTGCGTGGCTTTGCTGCGCAGAAAACGAGTGATTCTCCACCGTGGACATCATGCAACTTTATCTGCAGTCTGAGAGCTGCCCCTGCTTTCATGCCACGTTGGATGAATGAGAGTCACTAAAGAGTAAATTGGTCATTGAATCAGGTGGCATGTGGGACCCAAAGGAGTCCCAACAGTGGGGGGAGTGCGGGGTCCCCTCGGGGGTCACTGACCCCGTCACCCCCTCGCTGCGCGGGGTTTGTGAGAGTCGGAGATGTTGATCAGGATTCTGTGCCGGGTTTCAGTGCTTGGTGGGACAGGGCCCTGCTTAGAGACCACGGGCACAGCAGAGCAGCAGCACTGCCCCAGTGGGGTGGACTCTGCTGGGGTGTTTAACCGGGCTCAGCCCCCTGCAGCAGCCACCGTCCCCCACGCCAGGGGCTTCTCCCTTGCTCCAAGGACTTGTTTCACTCGTTCAGGCAAAGCCAGCCAGTTTGCAAAGTTCCTGTAGAGGTGCTGTGAGGGATTTGCAGAGGTGCAAAGCGACGAGCATCCCCTGCTCGCTGCTGGCCCATCCAGCCCGTGGTCACCCCAGTGCTCAGGTGCCTCAGTCCTGCTGATTTCTGAGCCAGGGCCCTCTGGGCTCCTTCCAGCAACGAGCTCAGCTCTTCACACTGATGGTAACCTGGGCCTTGTTAAGCAGCGCTGTGGCACTGGGGACGAGGCTGTGTGACACAGCCGGTGTCCCTCACACCAGGGGTGTTGTCCCTATTATCATTCCTAAACTACCCAAATCTTTCAAAGTGTATTTTTAACACAAAACAAAGGCTGGTGCCTGCAGCCAGCCCTGCCAGCAGGGACACAGGAGCACAGCATGTGGCACTGCTGGGGAATTCTCCCACATGGTTCTTCTCTGGTTATTTCCTTTCCGAACTGCACAAACCAGTTGGTTCACAGGGAAGCACACTGAAATCACAACTGGCTGGGAAACTCCCAGCAAAATGCACTCACACGCTGCCCGTAATCTCACACATCCCCTTGGCAGCCAGACAGAGACTTTTCAACACGTCTTTCATGCACTTATTTACTTTAATTAGGGGCTACGTGGCCGAATGTGAAAGCAGGAATTAGAGGGTAATCCCTAAATGAGGAGAAGTCAGTTTCTCCAACACCTGAGGCTCTCCCCTCTCACGCCACTCGCGTTTATCCCATCCCACCGTGCCCACGGAGCCTTTGCTGGGCAGGGATCCCGAGGGGTCCCAGCTGTGCCCCCTCCCTGCCAGCACCGCAGCAATTCCCACATTGTCGCTGGCTGTGAGCCCTCCCTGCCTCCCAGGCCCGAGGAACCGTGGCTCTGCAGGACGGGGGAAAGACTCCAAGGTGGATTTTGTGCTGCTCCACGGCCCCTGGGTCCGGGTGCTGCCCTGGGCAGGAGCACAAGCACCTGTTGGTTCATTCCAGCAATCACTGAAATAAAATCTAATCACTAAAACTTTGACATGACTTTAACCAATCTTCTGGAAATCTTGTAATCCCTTAATCTGATGAAGCATTTTGACCTCGGAGTATTGGGTGGATTAATGCCACCTCTGCCTTTGCAATAATTACTCCTCAAAGTCTCACACAGAACAAAAAATCTCAAAATGCCAAGTTTAGCCTGAACTTTTGGGGTTTTCTCTAGAAAAAGCAGCCCTTACTGGGTTTTTTCTGTGGTAAAAATCAATTATCATGGATTTTCAACACATTTTTCCTTACATGTTACTGCCTACTGTGCCAGAGAAATTATCAAAAAAACCCCACATACTCATTACTCCTCTCTTTTCACTTCCATCTTTATTTCCAGGTAAACATCTGGATATGACTGGATTCAAACTCATCATTCCTAACAGAGGGAGCTTGGTTTCACCAGCAGTGGGTGAGGCATTGTTAGCAGGATGCCCTTGCCAGGCTTTTGGTTTTCACCAGCTTTGCCCAATGAAAATATTGCTGTGATTTGGATACTCACACAAAGGAAATACAGAGCATTAGCAGCATCCCACTGTCTGGAGAAAAATCCAGTGATATTACCTTTGCATGGGTTTGGTGCAGCCTAGAGAAATGCAAAGCTGTAATTAAAAAATGTATTTAATTTATATTCTCCTTCTTAAACAGGCCTAAAGGCTGATCTCAAAGGGAGAGAGTAAACCCCAAAGGGAGAGAGGACATCCTCGAGGGAGAAACTCCATTCCTAAAGTGGAAGCTGCATCCCTAAGGGAGAAACTACATCCCACACGGAGAGTGAAGCTCCCCCAGCAGCCCGTGCCAGGCATCTCCTTTCAGGGAGAAATTGTGGAATATGCTGAGTTCCCAGCCCTGTGAGCTGGTGTTCATCACCCCGATGATCCCATTGTTTTCTCCTCCACCATTCCCTCGTTCCCAGGGAGGAGGGACCATGTTTGAGCACAAACCACTGCCGTAACCCTTGCTCAGCAAAGGCCTGGTGCGCCTCCTGCTCCTGGCTGTCCACCAGCCCTGGCCCCTCTCCCGTGCCCCCAGGCAGCTTTGGCCGCCTGCAGCAGAGCTGTGGAGATCCCTCGTGGATGCCTGCACAGGAGTGAGTGTGGCCACCCTGCCGTGGGCCGGGTTCTGGGCTGTGTGATGGATCTGCAGAGCACCAGGCAGAGCATTTCACCTGCTGTGCTCCAGCTGCTCCCCTCAAAACCAACATCCCTGCCATCAAAAGGGCTTTGGCACCTCCAAAGAGAAATAGAGAACATGATAAAATCCAGGCATTGCCAATGCTAGCCCACCCTGAGGGATGGCTTTGGGGCAGCCCCCTGCTGCAGCACCGTGGGGAGGTGGGGACACAGCCCCCACTTCTTCCTGCCTCTTGTGCCTCTCGTTACCTCGCTGTGCTCCAGGACCCAGCTGGAAGCTGCCATTTCCATTCTAAATTGCCAGGGTGAGCTGGGACTCACCAGACTATTCCTGTCCAGCAGCCAGAGCAGCAGGGAGGAGCTCTGTAGTCTCTGTCTCCACAGCCCTCAGTACCCAGAGAAACACAGAGGGAGAACCCGCCCGGCCCCTCGGCCCAGCCACACACAGCAAACAACAGAGAGCAAATCTTGCCGTGGCCCAGCCTCTGCAGCTGGGCTGGTCCTGCTCTGAGCCACCAGCTCTGACCAGGACTTTTCACTCATTCCTATTTACACCATCTCATGCCGTTTATAGCATCCCTGGACTGCACCCTGCAGTAATGAGGTTCTGTTTGCCACAGTCGTGCCCATGGTGCCCAGACACGTTCCAAGACCACAGCCTCCTTCCCAAATCAATTCCTTGCTTCAATAACTGTAAGGATTCCTCATGGGGAATAGCAGCTACAGAAGGATGATCTGATTGATTTCAGCTTGATTCATGTATTACAGTGTTTGGAGAACCAAATACACAGCTCCAACAAAATGAAGGTGCATAGAGCCCCAGCCTGTTGGATAAAGACTCACAAAGGGGCTTTTGTGTTATTTTGGCATTCTGCTCATCTCACACAGACCTATTTTCTGTCTAAAGCACTCTTTTATCCTGATCTGATGCAGCACACACAACATCTGGCTTTGCTCGCATGCCTAGACGTTCTCAAGGCAGTTTTTCACAGAAACATTTGCTTTGCAGCTCTGAGAGCAGTAGGTGAGCATTTTCCATTCTTACTATCCACTTTTCAGCACAGAAAGTAAGACTCAGATCCATCCTACCTGAATGTCTGATTGCACCTGGAGACACATCGTCTGTCATCCTTCAGGGATCCCGTAAAACCCCGGGTGCCACGAGCTCAGTCCTCCCAGGAGCCTCACGCAGCCCTTCCCTCTCCTCCTGGGCACAGGGGTTGTTTTCCACCTCTGAAGATCGTCCTCACCTGGGCCAGGTCTCTCCTGGCTAGGTCAACACATCAAGCCCTCTGTTCTTGCTCCATGTCTTTTTGGGAGCTCCAGGAGAGGGCTGGCAGCCAAATCCAGCCAGGAAGCTCCTGTCCCTCGGAAGGCAGGCTGGGATCCTCACCGGGCCACCCCACCACGCTGGCTGGATCTGGGGACTCGTCTCAGCCCCAGGCGGGTGCTCGGAGCTCGGTTGCAGGCCAGGGGAAGGTGACCCCTGCTCTGGCAGGAGTCGGTGCTGCAGATGGCTTCCCAGATTCCTGCTGCGGGAAAAAAAGGTCAAATCAAACTTTCCCATCGCAGTGTCTGTAATTTGTGTTGCAGTGCCCTCACCAAAAGCACTTGGGAGGAACGTTCACAGGTAAAAGGCATCGAGTACAGATGCTCCTTAAGGAACTTAAGGGCAGAGGGGATTTTTTCCTCAGTGACTCAGTGGTGTTTCACAGGTGGATCTGAGATCATAAATGAAATCATAACCTCTATTGTGAAACCCCTCTGCACCTCGGGGTTATCATATTTTGGGTTTTCTGTGTCAGTCAGTGCTGAGGAAATCTTGTTGCTGTTCTCTGAAAACCCAAAGTCCCCAAATTCATTATTGACATCAACTCATCTCCTATGCGCACTAAGCACCATAATTCACTTCTCCAGGCCCCACCTGGATTGAGTTCATAGAAGTAAAACTTTGAGGAAATATCTTTTAAAATCAAATAAATTATTGAAGATGGTATTTAATTTTTATTGCAAGTGGTGTCCTCTATTTGTCAAATTGGGAAGTATTTTCACCTGATACTTCAGAAATGAAGTCATGACCTTTAATAACTCCATTTAGCCTAAATGAATAAATAGAGCTGGGAGTGAATTGAAAGTCTTCCCCAGTGCTAACCGGAGTGTATCCTATATATCTTGCTGTCATTAATAGCTGATGAATTCAGCTAATAATGTCAGAGGACATTGTCAAGGTTGATGGACCCAAAACTTGTCCTTGTTTTGACAGTGTTTCCATGGAAGAGGGTTTTTTAGGGAAAGCCATTACCCAGACAGTGAGAGTGGTCTCCAAGGAGCAGATCTGGATGGATGGGCACTGGGAGATGGATAAAACAGGATTCTTTTTTTAAAAAAACCTCAAATTATGGTTCACCCTAATGTTCAGTTCTGGTTATTTGCCAGGACTCAGTCACAACCAGCTCAGGCCCTTACGACTCCCCGTGGTGCCATGAACAGCAGAGCAGAACAAAGTCCTCCCAAATTTTGTCATTAATTGTTCTCTGCTCTTCCTTTGCTCAATCTTCTGTCACCAGGTCTTTCCTGCCAGGCAGGAGCCCTTCTCCTTTGCTGAGCATTTCTTGACTCACCCCTGGGGGTATTTGCAGAACTTTTAATACCATTGCAGAGCCAGCCAGGGGCCGGCACTGGGGAAGTCCTCGGTGCAGGGTAAGAAAGACAAAGTCCCCACAGAGACTCAGCTGAGCCACGGCTTGGAAAGGCTGCCCTGACCCCTCTGCCAAGGGGAGCGAGAAATTGCAGTGCCAGAGACATCAGCTCGCCTGAGAATGCCACCAGGGCAGCGCCTGCTGGTCTGACTTGCTGTGTTTGTGCCGTGACCTGGCTTCAACGGAGTATTCCCAAGCCAGTAAAACCAGTGGGAGCTGAGCACTCCCCTCAGGGCTTCCCTGACCAAGGGGCTGGTTCCTGTTTTCTAACGGGACTGTGTCCTAATCATTAGATCAGGAACTATGATTGGAATATGGGCTTTAAAAAAACTTACAGTAATCTTTAATTCTACAGAAGAAATACATTTATTTTGCCAAACTTTTAATCTAAAGCCACTTTACATGTCAGGGAAATAAAAATTGTGGCTATAAATCACTCAGCATTGGTGTGGAGAAACAAAGAGATACTGGATATGCTTTTATGTTTTTCATATTATTCTGTGCAAGATAAGGTCTTACTTTATTTGGAATATCTCTACCTTCATCTCCCCAATGAAATAAAAAAGCTTGGTGAAGTCAGGAGGACAGATGTATTTGTAGGGTGACTGCAGATGGAAATGAAAAAAGAACACAAAGAATAAGGAGTGTCAGCACAAACCTGGGTTGGTGTTTGCTGCTTTCTGCCTCCCAGCAGAGGGTAGGGAAGGGAAGGAGAGAAGAATATTGAAGTGCTGGGATTCGTTTCAGATTTGCAAATATCTGTGATTTTGCAGGACCCCACAAACTGGGATTTTTTTTTTTTTTAATAACATCACAGAATCCCAGGATGGCTTGGGTTGGGAGGGACCTTGAAGCCCCTCCAGTGCCACCCCTGCCATGGCAGGGACACCTCCCACTGACCCAGGGTACTCCCAGCCCCAATGTCCAGCCGGCCTGGGACACTGCCAGGGATCCAGGGGCAAGCAGTGATGTCACCTAGGGTGGGGTCACACAAGAAAAAAACCCACACAAACCTGGGAATTCTGTCCTTCTAAGGTGGGGATTCTCTCACATTTTCCCTCCAAGAGGGCTCTCTATGGAGCTTTGAATTTTGTGGCACCAGCTAAACTGTGAATACATTATAAAGGGACCTTTTAGAAATTAATAATCATTAAATAAGATGCTGTGAACTGTTAAACACCATTACACAACGTGCTAATTATTTAAGTGATAGAGGCCAAACTCTCATCTCGATACCAGAACCAACTCAAAGCAAATCCATTATTTAGTGGGGAATTACTTTGTCTGACATGAGCACAGCTGAGATGGAAACCTGGCCCCTGGTTTTCCAGCTCTAATGAAGTTCAATTGTGCAGAGCACTTGAAAGCTTTTTTTCTCCAGTCTGTAGTGTGTACAATCAGGAACATTGGTCATTTAAAAGATAAAAAAGCTAAACACCAAACCTGAACATATGTAGATGTTTAGGCCACCGGGAATAAAATTCTCCAATTAAAATACTAATGAATGCAGAATATCCCCTCCCTTAATTAATTGGTTAAATAAACAGTGAGACTAGGTGAAATACTGCCATGATTATTTAACACAGAGAAAAATCAAGAAGGTTGGCTGAATAACAATTCCTCAATTAACACACAATGAAGAACATTTGAGTTTTAATTAATCCTTATTGGCACTGCAGTAACTTCCACGGAGAATCTATTCCGACTCATTTCATAGGCAGGCCTTTCAAGTTTAGGTAATTTTAACATTTGGTGTCCAATATAAATCTCCTTATTAAACCTGATACAAATACAGGGATTAAACTCAGACCCCGAGGGCACTTTGGGAGTTATTTCCTCACACGGAGCGTTGCTGCTGTTGACAGAACACGGCTCCATTTCCTGCCCTGCTGATGATAAATGTTTTGCAGCATTATTATTATCATTATTATTATTACTACTATTATTAGTAGTAGTATTATTATTATTTTAAATCCCTTCTTGTGAGTGGTCAGGAATAGATAAACTGAACTTGACAGAGCAGCTGTGGCTGCCCCTGGATCCCTGGCAGTGCCCAAGGCCAGGCTGGACGGGGCTTGGAGCAGCCTGGGACAGTGGGAGGTGTCCCTGCCCATGGCAGGGGTGGCACTGGAGGGGCTTTAAGGTCCCTTCCAACCCAAACCAGTCTGGGATCCTGTGCAATGAATAATTTTAATTTCTGGGGTTTGTTGACATGAACGTGGATAATCTAATGGAAAAAATATTTAGACACACTCAACGACAAGGCTGTTACAGGCAGGACTGGGTAACAAATACTTTAAAAGCTCTTTCAGATAAGATCCAATAACTCTGTAACTAAATGTTGCTTTTATGAAAAGCACCTGCAGCAGTTTTGCTGTTGTGCTGCATTTCAATCCTCAAACCAATTTCTGAGTTGTGAGTGAGGGAGCTGACAAATAGCTCCTTGTCCTGCAGCGATACCACGGACATTTTAAAATTTTATATTCTGACCATTCATAACCTTAAATTCTTTCTCTTGCTCAACGAAAGTCTTTATGTTTGGATTTATAGCTGTCTCACAGAATTATTTTTGCATTCTAGAGTGGATAAACAAAGGGAATCTCACTGAAGTGTGGGATGGATTGTACAGCTGAGCCCATCTAGAGACAGGACCGTGCTGGGCAGGGCTGGGAGAGTCTGGACATCTTCCTATCTCCCAGAAACACAGCAAGGTGAGGGTTGTTCCCTGCTCACAAACAGAGAATTCCTGTGTTTTCCTTGGTTAATCTTGGTTTTTACCATATGTTCACTTAGGGCCAAGACACGCTCAGACTATTCAATAACACGTGGAATTCAACACCATTCGAATTTCATAAACAAGAGCAGGATGGGCAACAGAAGAGCAGAGAAAGTCTTCAGGAAAGCTGCAGAGAGCAGATTTTCCCCGAACTGGAATGCTTGGCAAAGAGCCCATTTCAAAATGAAAATCTCTCATTTCTTCAGCCCCCGATGATGCAGCCCAGTTGCCCCATTCCAAACCCTCTGTGGAGAGAAGCTGCTGCGTTTACCCCGGGGTCTGATCCCCTGTCAGGGAGCAGAAGCTTTCCCTGGCCTGGCTGCCAGCCCGGGAGCACTCAGAGCCCTGTGCTGGTGTGCTGCTCACTTGTCCAGTTCCACGGAATCATGGAATGGTTTGGGTTGGAAACGACCTTAAACATCCTCTACTTCCACTGTCCCAGGCTGCTCCCAGCCCCAGTGTCCAGCCTGGTGTTGGACACTGCCAGGGGTCCAGGGGCAGCCACAGCTGCTCTGGGCACCCCGTGCCTTGGGCACAGCCTTGGCTCCGGCTCCAGGCCCTCTCTCCTCAGCACGGGGAGATGTTGCTCGACTCCCAGGGCAACCTCTGCGTGTTCTGGCACTGCTCAGGGGAGCTGCCCACTGTCCCTGTCCCCCCAGACCCAGCCCGGTGTCCCAGCCACGCTGCAGGAGCTCTGGTGGTGGCAGGGGCTGTGCCAGCCCTGCTGTGTCCCCGCCGGGGCAGAGCCTGGGGCTGGCTGCGTGGGGTGGAAGCGATGACACCGGGTGGATTTCAGTTCACTTGTTCCAGGCAAAGCCTCGTATTTGCACAGCTGCAGCTCTTTGCTAAATACGAGCACTTTCTGAGGGGCTCAGCATTTTCACCTCACCCTTTTTTTTTTTTTCAGGAAACCTAACGCCTAAATGGGAAAGATGAAATTATATCCGTAGTGGGGAATGGAAATGCATGAATTGAATCGCTCCTTCCAAAAAAGGGGCTTTTGTACAAGAAATGCCACGGCAGAGTTATGTTATTCGGGCATGTTTACATTAGAGATGAAAAAGCCTGTCTCATAATCAAATGGGAACCAGCACATGGCTCTCTCCAAGGCTTGTCTAGACAGCCCAGCAGCGGCCAAACCACAGCGGGGCCGTGGCAGCTGCGGGGCTGTCACTGCGCTGCTCAGCCGTGGGGCTCAGGGATCACAGGAGCTGCAAGGGACCCACAGGGACCGTCCAGTGCAGCCCCTGCCCCGCACAGACACCCCAACAACCCCACCCTGGGCATCCCCGGGAGCTCCTGGAGCTCTGGCAGCCTCGGGGCTGTGCCCATTCCCTGGGCAGTGCCCAGCACCCTCTGGGGAAGAACCTTTCCCTGATATCCAACCCAAACCTCCCTGGCCCAGCTCCAGCCATCCAGCTGCTGTACTGAGGGGGAACAGGGGTGCCCCAGAGTGTGAGGAGCTCCCTTTGCCCCGGCTGTTGGGGCAGTTTCTCTGAGATGGGATCCCAGCATTGCTGAGCTCACACACTGTGAACGCCGTGCTCTGGGCTGGCAGCAGGACCTCAAAACCTTCTCCAAAAAGCTTGAACTTTGTTATTACACTTCATTAAGAGCCCTGCAAACCTACAAGGAGAGGTGTGTGAAAGGGTTTGCAAGCAAAACGCTTGATGTCCATCCTTGACTGACTTTGGTAAAGATCAGGCACGAGGAAAGTCCCTGGCTTCTCTGGGAGCACAGACCTGTTAGGAAGGAAGGCTGGAGAAGCTGCCCCATGCTCAGAGCACTCTCAGCCCCCAGCACGGGGCAAACCCCATCCCAGTGTCCCTGTTCCCGACCTGCCTGCGAGGGGGGAGCTGGAGTGGCCCCAGCCAGGAGCTCTGGCGCAGGGAGCAGCAGTGGGACGAGCAGGTGCTGCTTCACCCAGGCCCTCCCAGCCTGCTGCTCTCAATCCTGCTTTTTTTGGTTATCCATATGCAACACAGACTGATTCATTCCACACCCTGCTCTGCATCCTCATCCTACCAAGCTCTGGGTAGGATTTTTACCAAGCACCAGCAGCAGCCTGTGTTGAATTACCGAGTCTGAAAGAGCCTGTTCAACTCAATTTAGTCAAATCAGTCCAAAAACTGCACATGCTCTTGGAGTGGGAGCCTTTTTTCACCCTGCTTTTGCCTTAATTCTGCTGGATACCTTAATTTTGAAGTTTGTTTTGCTTATCCTTAACTCCCAACTCTTGCACCAGAACATTCCCCCTCCCCAGTCTCCATCTGGAGCTCAGTGATTTGTTCATTATCTCCTGTCAGTAGCAGAAGTGAGAGCTGAACCCGTGCAGAGCTGTTTCCCCAGTTTAGCACAGTTTGGAGAACGTGAAGTGATAGATTTGTTAATGTCTCCTCTCATTCTGCCCCTGGTAAAATGTCTTTGTGCACCCTTTAACTGTTCAATAACCGGAATATGAGGTTAGGCACATCCAGTTTGGGGGCCTTGAAAAGGGAAATAAAGTCACAAAACTACCTCTAAAAATCATCTTAAGGTAGTTCTAAGCAAGTGAAGAGATCCCAGGGATTGTGCTCTGTGTCCTGCCCAGGCTTCCCAGACTGCAGAGGAAATGGCTTTGTTCCCCACAAGCACAGCACCAACGCCAGCAGTGAGGGATCGGGGCAACTCGTGGGGACTGGAGCAGCCAAAAACCTCCTCAGCTGTTTGCCCAGGGTAGTCCATCATCTCCCTCTGGTTTGCACAGGCTGGGGCTGAAGGAACCCGAGGTGATGGGGGGTTCTTGGGCTCCCCAACAGCCCAGAGCTGCCTAAACACAGGCCTGGCACAGGACTTGTGCAGGTCATTCCCCTGAGCCATGGAAAATACCCTTTCCCTGTTGAGAACACCTGGGAGTTGGGAGGCTGCAGCACGGAATAACCCTGTTCAACACCCACACCCCTCCCAAGGAGAAATCCCACTCCTCCATGCACAGCTGGGAATTGGTGTCACGGGCTCCAGAGATTTGCCAGCCTCAGTCAGGTTTGGGTGATGCGTTTTGGGGTGAATTTGGGAGCAGTTTGGGTGTGCAGAGCACTCTGCCTTTTGCAGGCAGGCTGCAGGAACAGCCTATGAAGAGAACATGAAAGTCAGACCCTGGAGATGGAGCTGTGAGGGAAGATTAAATTCCCTTAGTACTTAGTCATGTGCAGGAGGAGGGAGGGATGCTCCCGAAGTTTCAGAAACATTAAAAGAACCTGGGTCCAGGCCCGGCAGGGACCTGTCATTGCTTGCCCACTGAACACAGAGGGCAGGAAGGATTTCTCTCTATCTCCCAGCCGTCCTGATAACATGAAACAGCTTGTGGGGAGGATTCTGTTTTATTTAGGGTGTCCTCCAGCTGCTCGGCAGCGGCAGAGCCGCATTCCTGCGAATCCTGCCTGTAAATGATGCAGCTCCTTGCGTGACCAGAAATTGTAAAGAAACCCATGTAAGGGCAGGCAGGCAGCACTGAATGCACAACAGCAGCACCAGATTTTATACCCTGGTTTAAGGCAGGAAGGAGCTGTGCCTGGAAGAACTTTGTTTGCTCGTGCAGAGCTCTGATTGCAGCGGGACACGGGACACGGGAGGAGGACACGGGACGGAGCCGGGTCCGGGCACAGCCCCGCGGGCACCTCCTGCCCGCCCGCGCTGCTGCTGGAAGGGACAGCTCTGTCCCCGCTGCGTTCGGTGTCAGCAGAGCCCTGGCCCGGCCGAGCCCCCCACACTGCAGCTCATTGTCCCCAGGCACAGCACGGCGGCCAGGGGACACTGGGGGGACACTGGGGGGTTACTGGGGGGCCACCCCCTGCAAACAACCCCACCGGCTCTGACTGGGACACCCGCACAGGTGGCAGCATCATGGCAGTTCGGTGCCAGGTGACAAATGACTCCCGGAGGAGGCGCATAAAAGGATCTGGTGTTCCATCAAAAAGCTCCAGCTTGAAGAAATATCCCTGGCTTTCTCCAGGGGTCTCAGTGTGACTTCTGCACGTTTCCGTGGGCAGGGGTGTTTATGACAGCTGCATAAATCAGAAATAACTGGAGATATCGCAGTGCTGAAGCTGAGGAATGAGGTATTTGACCTGGGTTTGAATGCCAACCATCACATTTAATAACTGCAGGGAGCCTATTTATTCCTTGGGCTTTCCCAGCACCCATGGCAGCGTGATCCATCCTGTGTAGAAAAAAGGGGCATGTTTGTGTAGACTCTCAAGCTGTGAGCGGGCAGATTAAATTATCAACCTCTCGTTTTGGCACTGCACCAAAAACGTGAATACTTGTTCCTTCTCCTGTCCTCTCGCCGGTTCCCAGCGCCGGGCCGGGGGCAGGCACGCACACAGCTGCCTGCATCTGCACAGAGCCAGCCCTCCCTGCTGGAGCGCGGGGACGCGCGCAACAGGAAGATAACGGGGGTTGCCACATCCTTGAGCTGTGTTTAATGTTTCTGCAGAGTCAAGAAATCATGGGGAAAGAAGTTGCGGCTCAGATCCGGCAGCCCCGGGCGCGGCTGCCCCCGCTCACAACCTATCGCTGCATCTCCAGCCTGTCGGTCGCATTCTGCTGCTGCACACACTGTCAGCGCATCAGCGTGTGGCACTTCCTTCTGCGGTTTGCAAACCCCAAGTCAATTGGCTTTCTCAGCCTCCCTCAGCAGCATCTTGCCCCCGAGCAGCAGGGACAGCATCCCCCTGAGCGCCGGTGGCGGCTGCAGCATCCACAGCAACACGGCCCGGGAGAAAAACCCTCTTGGTAAACAGGGCTGGGTGACTCATTCCTATTTAAGCTTTAATTTAAAAGGAAAATAAATTAAACACCTCCTCAGAAATTAGGAGGTTTGAGGCCCTAGCAACAACAAAGTGCACACTTGTGTTTTGATGTTAAAACAATGTTGGGCTCCATCCTCATCCTTTCCTGGTTTTCCTACTCCCAACCTCTGCAGGTTTTGCACCTGAGCACTCTCAAGGCACCTCTGAGCGCTGAGCTGGAATTCCTGTGAAATGATCTCATGTAGCCCTGGGACAGAATCACAGAACTGGTGAGGCTGGAAAAGACCTCGGAGATCACCAGGTCCAGCTGTCAGCTCAGCCCCACGGCCCAGCCCGGAGCTCTGCCCCTGCAGGGAGCGAGCCCAAATCCCCCCTCTGTGCAGCCGAGCCCCGCCGTGGCTCTGGCCCTGCGGCGCAATTCCAGCAGCAATGAAATGTGAACTCTGCAGATTTACACCTCTTCCCCAATGTCATTCTGTTAATTGGACCTTACGTCACCACAGCTTAAATAGTTCCGTGACAGGGCACATTCATTGCTTCAAAAATAATTATAGAAATTACACAGATTTCCCCCCTATTACATTTCTTGCACACATGGTGATTTTAACTCTCTGGCAAAACACACCTCAGGAACTTTACTGCACTGGTTTGGCAATACTTGGGGTCAGATAGCAATCAATCAATCAATCAATCAATCAATCTCTCCCCTCGGGTTCCTATTGATTTTATTGGACAATTTATGGCCTCTCTGTCCCAGCTCAGTGCCACCACCGTGCTTGTCATTGTCCCCCAGCACCAGGACCAGCAGTGTTCCCTTTTATCCTACCAACAACACACTATCAGTGGCAGCAAGGTTAGTTTTTTTTTATGATTGGATTATACAATCCCAAATTAATTTACATACATTATCCTAAGCCAAAAAGGAAAAATGAAGCAGGATGTCTTCCAGCCAGTTAACAAAGATGATTAATTAAGGAGCAATTGAAGAGTAGGGAAACATCTTTTTGCTAAATATTTTATTCCAGCTGAGATTTTAATCAAGATCCTAAAGAACATCTCTCCTAAGGCTTCACAAGATTTGCACAGGTAAAACCCACCAAAAATAGTTACATTTACCTGTCACTAATATAAATATTTTCATTCTTAGCCTTTTCTTTTTTGTAAGGACAAATTTTTGATGTTTGTGAAACTATTGTGCTGTGCTTTGAAAGTCAAGAAGACAAATCCGCCTCTAAAAACAGCAGAATAAAAAAAATCTGGCCTGAGAAAAGCCCAAACACAAACCAGCACAAACAATTCTGGAGTCATCCTCAGGTACCAGGAAATTCCCAGGTCAGAAATGCTCCCATCCCACCTCTGAGCCACGGGAAAACCAGCCCTGCCCGAGCCAGAGCACGCTCTGTCCTTCTGAGAACTCACACAGCCTTCCATGCTGGTTTTGGGGCTATTTTTGCAGAAAAGTTTGAATTCCCCACAGGTTTTAGACATGAACGTGCAGAATTTCTTCCCCAGCATTGACTCATGAGCTTTTATAGATCCAGTGGCAACACTTCAAAATAATGGCCAGGCCATTATTCATCACCATGACATTTATTTTAATAACATTAATCATAATGAACTCATTTGGTATTAATGCAGGTGTCACAAGGCCTTTTATAGAATTCCTCGGGCATTCATTAGGTTGGGCCATTATTTTTATTATTTTTCTAAAAGTTAATTTAAGTGTGCCTGAAAGGTGCTGGGCTGGCAGAGCCTGGTTGGGTTCTCTGTTTACCCAGGGAACAAATATAAATCACTTCCTAAAGCGCAGAGGCTTTTTGGCCGGGTTTTGGTGGGACATGGGGCCAGGAATCATTTCCCTGCCCAGTGCCCGGTGTCCTGCTGTGCCCCAGGCCCTCTGTCACCTGCTGGAGCCTGGCACAGCCCCTGGCATCCAGCAGCTCCTGAATCCATCGCTCTCTGTATTAATAACCTTTCCTCCCAGGCAGGGCCACGTTGCCAAGGAGCTGAGAAATGGTGCCAAATGCTGCATCTCTGCAGGAAGCTGTAAAATCACAGAATCCCAGGATTGCTGAGGTTGGAAAGGAGCTCCAGGACCATCGAGTCCAAGCTGTGCCCCATCCCCACCTTGTCCCCAGCCCAGAGCTCTGAGTGCCACCTCCAGGAATTCCTGGGACAGCTCCAAGGATGGGCACTCCAAATATCCCTGGGCAGCCCCTGCCAAGGCCTGATATTTCCTGCCATGGAGAAATTCTTCCTGAAAAATGAGCCTCTCTTTCTCTGGGCTGCTCTTTAGGCAAGCCTGTCCTGTGGAGTCAAGGCTGGGATGGTGTCTCAGAGCACAGCCAGGGCTCCTCAGAGTCTTCCTCTGAACCAGATAAGCAAAGCAGCTGATCCAGACTCTTCATTCCCTAATCCAAACACTGCCTTGTCCATAAATATTTGTGTTTTAAAGCTCCTCAATTTGCCAGGAGCTTGCAGGGAGAAGGAAAACACTATAGACATTAAAACTACAGACTAGAAATCCTGAGAGAGAAACCTGCTCCTCGGGGAAATCCTTCTTAAAGGAAAAACGTCCCATTGGAGCTGGATCCCTAAAGAGGAGGGTGCAGCCAGCTAATGATGGAAAACTCACAAACACAACAGGGGCAGGAGAGAGAAATGAATGTAAAAGCCACAAAAAGAAACCCCCAGTACTGCTGAAATCTCTTCCGCTAAATTTTAATTCAACAGCCACATGCCCCTTGGATGACAGCTCCTGGAGGGTGTAACAAGGAAATAATGTGAATTCTGGCTTCCTTTGCTGCTTTATGGCACATTTCAAGGGAGAGTTTATAACCACCCACATCCTTGAAATTCTCGGATTGTCATAATCTTGGAGAAAGTACCCAAACCTCCCAGCAGTAGCACATTAAAAGACTGTTTTTCAACCAGAAAAGAATTAACTGTGAGGAGAAGGCAGCCTCCCGACTCCTCTGTGATGAGAATCTCAATTTTGGCAGTACCAAGAACACTGACATGGGAGCAGGAACGAGTTCAGCACTCACTCCTGCTGCTGCAGTTGTGGAATTACTGTTGCACAGACAGGCCCTGCTTTTACAACAGGCTTGGTGTTATCTGAGGCAGTTTACAATCAGAGTATTTTCAGTTTTATATTCCAAGCCTCTGCAGAAAGAACTTTCCAGTAATAACGCAGTGAATAAAATGCCTACATAATCCTGGAATGAGTCACCCCGAGAGCAGCAGATGATAACACAGGAACCCCAAATGCTCCGTGGTTAAACCACAGCCGGGCTCCACCTGCCCCAGCCCGCCAGGACGAGGAGGAGGAGGAGGAGGAGGATGCTTAGGAGGATGCTCGGCAGCCAGACATCGCTGATGGCTATCAGGCAGTGGGGACAGCCCCAGCTCAGGGATCTTCCTGCCAGAGGACAGCAGTCCTGCCCTGGGAGTGTGTGGCAGTGGCACGGCAGGGGCACAGTCCCTGGCACAGCAGTGGCACAGTCCCTGGCACAGTCCCTGGCACAGGGTGCCCAGAGCAGCTGTGGCTGCCCCTGGATCCCTGGCAGTGCCCAAGGCCAGGCTGGACATTGGGGCTGGGAGCAGCCTGGGACAGTGGAAGGTGTCCCTGCCCATGGCAGGGGTGGCACTGGATGGGCTTTAGGGTCCCTCCCAACCATGCTGGGATTCTTCGATTTTTAGCAAAAACAAAACACAGCTCAGCCCTTCCCTTCTACAAATGTTTTTCTTCCACAACCAAAGCTGAGCCTGGAGGGTCACGGATCAAACCCCAGGGGTTCCCATTCTCCCATTTTAGGGCCATCCACAACCCCTTCAGTATTACATGAAGAGCGAGAGGAATCACAGAGCAGGGAAGAACAATAATCCACTGTCACCTCGTCTGTACCCCAAGGAGTGAGGAGCCTCCTCCAGCTGCCCAGGGCTCAGCCTGCCCTCGTGGGCTGGTGTTTGCTCCTCAGGATTCCTGTTTGTGACCCTGCTAACAGCAACCTGTGGCTCACACGGCCTCTACCAGACACCATCCAACAGGAATTCTCTCTCAGGCAGTGCAGGGCAGGAATCTCCTGTCCATCCCATCCCGTGGGCTCTGCTCAACACCATGGCAAGGAAAGGAACCCCACAGTGCAGGGTACAGCACTCCCAGATTTTAGACATCAGGAGAGGAAGCTGCCAGCTTTGGACGACTAAAAACCTCTTTTTCACTCTTGGAATGAAGAGATCAAATACTGGAGGGATGGAAGGAGGTCTGAACCAAAATTTCAGGAAAGGCAGTTTAGTTTCCAGTGCTCAGCTTTGAGCTCTGACTTGGAGCTGATGTCTGTCAATGCTGTGAGAGGCTTAGACTGGTCTAACACTTAATGGGATTTCAAAAATTCCAACCCCCATGTGCCCATGCAGACCCCTCAAAAAACATCCCTCAGGAACAACCTGTGGCACTGTGCTAATTCGGGTTATTAAAGCAGAGGGGCACACCCATAAATCATTACCAATTTTGTACCCTTCTTTGCTGTGGAAGTAAAGATACCAGTTTTTGAACTTGCAGCAAGCTGGCAGAAGTGGTTGAGCAGAACCATCAGGCCACGATGAACCCGGCCGTGTCATTTCCAAGGCTCGGCAGGAAAGCCAGAGATGCATTAGGTACATTTATGTCTTACATTACAGGAGGATCAGTATTCTCTGGCTACAAGACTCCCAATACTTTTAAAAACTCTGTCCTTGAAAAGGTAATGGCTGTGTCAGACAATGAAGTTAAAATAAGAAATGTGAAAGTAATAAAACACTCTCCATACGGCGCAGCAGGTCCCAGCCCTCTCACCCGCTGACACACCAAAATGTCTCTTTCCCCCAGAAGATAAGCTGAGAGAGATGACTATTCTGGAAATTACATTTTAGCTCCAATGAATCACATTTTCCAGCTTGAAGTCACTCACAGTGAAAGCACTATGTGCCCGAGGACTCTTGATTTCCAGAAATAATGCTTGGAGTGGCTGGGAAAGAACCCCAGATTGCAGTGGCTGTAGGGATGCAGGGGTGCTATTTAGACGTGCCTCAAAATTTCCTCCAAGGACCACAATCATGCCTCTATTTTTAATCCTCCGGGGTCTTTAGCAAAGGACATTTGTGCTCATTCTTTTAGCATGGTGCCCAGCACAGGGTTATAAATACCCGGAGGTAACGCCAGCGCTGGGGAGAGAGCGAGAGAGCCTGGGCAGAGGAACACAGACAAATTGTCTCTTCTGGTGCTCTCACATAATTTACCTTCCCACTTTCTCTCCATACTTTGTTTTCTCTTTCTGCTGCCTTCTCCATGTTCTGCTGGCGATGGTAATTATGGTTTTAAATGCAAGATGAAAGGGATGAGCTGGTTGCAGAAAATTATAGCGCTTTATGTACTCACCAAATTGAATGTTTTCCTTTTCTTGGATGTTCACATGAGCTATTAATTTTGTTTTCTTTTAGGTATGGAAGTTGGAGCTTCAAAATAATCACTTGGCTTGTTTATTTGCAGAAGATCCTCTGATTTAATTACTTATAAGAATTATGAATTAAGAATGATGAATAAACATGCATGACAATTAATGAATTCTTTGTTGAATTCTCCTATGGAACCAGATGGTCTGACTGATGCATGTAAACAGATCATTTATTTCATTTGGAATTCTGAATATTGAATAAGAAATGAGATATTTGCAGTTGAAGACCTTACCAAATGTTTAAGCTAATTCAGAACAGAATTGGGGAATGGGTTGTACATGGAAATAAACCCAGGGGCCTTACCAGAATGACCATAACAGGAGCTCATCACAACTGCTCAGCATGCATAGAAGGGAAATATTTGTCTATCTGCACATTTCAGTCACCTCATTTTCCATCAGAAGTATTTGTTTTGTCTCTCTCCAGCCACGGGCTGCTAATACACAAATTTTGGTGGTGGTGGCTGCCCCTGGATCCCTGGCAGTGTCCCAGGCCAGGTTGGACGAGGCTTGGAGCAGCCTGGGACAGAGGGAGGTGTCCCTGCCCGCGGGAACAAGGTGGAATTTGGGTCCCTCCCAGCCCGGGGGGGGCTCTGAGACGCCCCAGCTCCGGCACCGGGGCGCGTCCGCCCCCGGCCAGCATCGCTGCCGTGCTCTGCAGGACAGGCTTTTAAGGAAAGGAAACCACCACGTCTGTGAGACCCCGAGGATGCTGCTGGGACCCGTTTGCAAAGAACCGCAGCAGCAGCAGGCGGCGGGCAGACAGACAGACAGACAGACAGACAGCACCGCCGCGGTGGAACGGCCCCGCGCCGCCGGAAAACGAACCGGGGATGCACCCGGGATAAAGGAACCGGGGATGCACCCGGGATAAAGGAACCGGGGATGCACCCGGGATAAAGGAACCGGGGATGCACTCGGGATAAGTGAACCGGGGATGCACCCGGGATAAATGAACCGGGGATGCACCCGGGATAAAGGAACCGGGAATGCACCCGGGATAAATGAACCAGGAATGCACCCGGGATAAATGAACCAGGGATGCACCCGGGATAAGTGAACCGGGGATGCACCCAGCGCTCCTGCCTGCCCTCCCTCCGCCTGGAAAGAGGTAGCTACGGCTGTGACCCTGCAGCTGTGCAGAGCAGCTCCAGCACTCTAATTAATTGGCCTGGCTGATTATTCAGAGCCCGTTCTGGCGGTGACCCTGGCCGGGATGGAGGCAGCTCCCGCCCTGCTAGAGCCCGGTGGATGGGGGGCAGAGGGGCTGGGCCGGCGGGGTGCACCAGCAGCGGGGCCCGAGGCTGCCGCCAGAGCCTGCCCAGCCCGGGGAGGGACGGACAGACACCCACGGCCCCTCCAGCCGGGAGCCGGGGTGCTCCCGTCCCGAGGGGCTCCGGGACAGCCCGGCAGAGGAAGGGCCCCCAGCAGACACCCCTGCAGCAGCCAGCAGAGTGATCTGCTCAAACGGAACGGGGAGGAAATGACTCCTCACTAAAGCTTTCTGCAGCCCATCTCCAGTTTAATATTTAAAATGGTCCATTCCAGGTGTATTAACACCTCTCAGCCTTCCCCGGGAATAAAGCTGAGGCTGCATTTGTAGCGTAGCAACATCCCTGAGGGCACAGCAGGCTGCCTCCAGCGCAGACCAAACCCTCACCTCGGCTTGCACCAGCTTTTTCCAGGGAAGTGAACAGATAAATGCCACTGGGGGGTAAATCTATATTGGCTCCACAGTCCATCACGGTTAATCTGCCTTTTCTCTATGACCAGCATAAAGTAATCTTATTTTCCAGGATTTCTTAGCACAAGGGTTTGGTACCTGGCACCTTGTAAAGAACCAGTGACTCTTTCTTGAACGCTAACTCCTGGAGAATTCCTCTGTTCCCACGGCCCCAGCAGGAACCGCCTGCCCTTCCTCAAAGACTACTTTTCCTTCATTTTCTGTGCTGTTTTGTCATGTAGGTTAATGCCCACAGCAGAACAACACCCAGTGTCAGAGGCTGTTGCAGCCCTTTCCTTCCAGCTGCCCAGAGCATCACATCTTTACATCCATCCCCTCTGGTGGCACAGCCCTGAGAGGGGAGGCCAAGCCCATGTCAGGGTAGAGGCTGTGCTGCTCTCCAGGGGCAGGAAGTTCACCCCTGTGTTACTGAAAGTGTTAAATCTTCACTCAAAGCCCTTGCAGTTCTTCCATCCCTAACTATAAATCACATTTTATCACACTTACTGGCTATAGCAGCCACTGAGATTCGGTATCTCCTTCCTCAGGTCTTGCCTTTTGCTGCCAAGGCAAAAGTTTCTCTGCATCAGGTGGGAGGCAGCTCCTGCAAAGAGCTTTTGTTGCGAGGGACTGGGGGATGCCCTGTCCTGGGCAGCTCCAGCTGTGAGCCCTCAGGAGCCCCTGGGTGCTCCCTGCTGTCCCTCCCCTCAGGGCACAGCTCCTTTCTCAGTCACACGTGAGGAACCTGCGTTGGTTTTGCCACAAGGACCTTTATTCCTGTGCAAATCTCACAAATATGAGGAACAAGACCAAAGCTGAGACCAAGCCGACAATTAAACTGATATTCCCCCTTTCCAGTGAGAAATTGCAAATGGCACAAGAGTGAGTCAAGTCCCCCTGATTAGGGTCTGTCCTCTGCTGACAACGTGCAGATCCTAAAAGGTTTATTTTCAGCTTTGCTCCTCATCACCACGAGCTTCGTCTGCTCTTCAGCCCCAACCTGCACTCCTGTCATATGCAGTAACATTTACCTGCTTCAAAGACAATTATCATGTTTAATTAAGGACTGTTGAGCCTTTAGATGCTCGATGGCAAAGTTTATTCTTTATTATCAGAATAATCAGCTCTTAATGAGGAAAAAAGCAAATTTCTGCCAATAAATTCACACATGCAAGTCCTTCAAGCCTTTCTCTGATATAATTATTTTGCAGTAGTGCTGAGTGAAGCCTCCTCCACCCCTGGAGCTCACCCACAGCTGTCACTACCCCGGGGGTGCCCACGTTCCCCACACCCTGAAGGGAGCCCTCCCAGCCCTGCCAGAGCCTGGTCCATGTTTAACAACACCCCTGGGCACACCTGAGAGGCTCTAAAGTGCCTCAACCGGAGCAGCTCCAGCCCAGACACAGCTGGGGAGGTCTGAGGCCAGCCCTGTCCTTCTCTCCACGGCAGGAGCTGACCACACCACCCTGGATTGGGGACCAAGGAGGATTTTGCCTCCCACAGCAGCAGAAATCTCTCCAGAAGCGTGGTGGGCTCTGCACTCACACTGAGCTCAGCCAGGCCAGTCTGGGGAGGGACGGGGGATGGCAACTGGAGAGCCAGGACAGAGCCCTGGCAGGGCCAGGAGCTGCTCCCGCTGCCCACAGGGGCAGACCTGCTGAGCAGCCACGGCCCAGAGCCTCCCTGAGCAGGGCACAGACACTCTGTTCCCATTCTGCACCGCTCCAAAGCACTTTGGTATCGACTGTCACAGGATTTTCCCCAGCAATTACTGCAATGAAGCCACTGAAAAAGCAAGGATTTAGAAACAAACTCCCCAGCTGTAAAAAAGGTAAGATATCAACTAGTTAAAGTATCATTAGTGATAGAAATCACAAAGGTTTTCACGGCTTTTAACTATAGATGGAAGAATGAAAACCTTGTCTCTAATTTTGAGGTTTGGGAGGGCCTGAGGTCCAGCTGGGATGATTGGAATCAGCAGCACCAGTGGAAATCAGCCCCTATTCAAGTGTGAACACAGGTTTAAAACAGCAGCATTATTGTTTATTTGACAGCTCATCAGCCTTGGTTTTAAAATTCTAGGAAAGTCTGGGCACATGCCTGGAAGCCCCTGCTCCTGAGCCAAGGAGATCTGCCTTTGTAGGTCTGTCTGGGCAGGAAGAATCCAGCGCCTGGCACACGAGTGGTTCGTGCAAAGGGATGTCCTGGGGTGCTCCTTTCCCCCTCCCCACGTCCAGCACCCCCAGTTACACCCCACTCTGCCATCGCAGAAGAAAGCCCAAGCCCAGTCTTCCTGTGGATTTCTTCTGGATTATTTTCAGCTGTGCAATACAGACGGTGGATGGCAGTGGCAGGGGCTGCAGGTGGCACCCCCGAAGGGTGGCTTTGCCCTGCAGTCCCACACAGGGTCTGTGCCCATGGGGAGCAGCAGGCAGCAGCTCCCTCCAGGGCTGTGCCTCGGGGCACAGATCCCAGGATCGCTGGGGCTGGGAAAGGGCTCCAGGGCCATTGACCCCAGGCTGTGCCCCATCCCCACCTTGTCCCCAGCCCAGAGCTCTGAGTGCCATCTCCAGCCCTTCCCCGGACACCTCCAGGGATGGGCACTCCAAACCTCCCTGGGCAGCCCCTGCCAAGGCCTGAGCACCCTTTCCATGCAGAAATTCCTGCTGGTGTCCAGCCTGAGCCCCTCCTGGCACAGCCCGAGGCTGTTTCTTCCTGTCCTGTCACTGGTGGCCTCGGAGAAGAGGCCAAGACCCACCTGACTACAACCTCATCTTAAAGTTCCTTAGTCCAGCAAATGGAGAAGCTCAATGTGGGGTTTTATTTTCATCTTTGTTTTAAATTTCTAACTTTCCGTCTTGCTTTCTGAAGAACCTCAGTTCCCTTTCAAACACGGAATGTCCCAAGCAGCCCTCGGGGTCCTGCAGAGCCCCACACCAGCTCCCGGCTCCTGCTGCCAGAGCAGGGCTGAGCCAGCAGCCACAGCCTCCGGAGAAACCTCAGGACTTCGCTGAGGATTAGCTGAGGTGACATTGGGATTCAGCAGCACCTCAGCACCATCTGTTTCCTGGAAAACCCTCCCTCCCAGAGGGGAAGCTCAGCGCCCGGCTCTGACCTCTTCGCTCCGAGCTCCCACTGCCGGGGGTCCTGCCCCGACCCCCGCCCTTCGCACGGCATCGGTGCCTCCCCGGGGAGAGGGAAATCTCCGCCGGGCGCTGGCTCCTTGCCAGGCGTGTTGCCGCTGTTGCCTTGGGGTTTTTGGAAGCCGAAGGCTGCAGGCAGCGGCGCTGGGGGTGGAGCGAAGCGGGGCCGCTATCGGAACTGAAATCATCGGCTGAGCTCAGGAGGTGCCGCCACCTCCGAAGGACTGTGAATATTCAGGTAAATATGTTCAGCTGAAATATTGAGTCATCAGCAGACACTACATGCACAAAATGTACTCCTGCCTATTTGTCCCTAATTTCAGCACTGGCACTGCTGGCAGCTGCAGAGAGCTGCACTCGGGCAGGTTTGCCTTCCTCTGGCACTCACAGAACGCAGCAGGCACCAGCTCCACACACAGCACCCAAACCTGCAGCTCCACAGAGATTTACAACTCAAAAGTGGGGCTTGGAGCCCAAGGAGAGGAAGAAGGAGTTGGATATCCTGGTTTTCCTTGCAGAGGAAAGAGTTGTTATTGTTATTGTGTATATTCCTCCCAGATCTCTCGTGTCTGTTGCATGGGATCTGTGCCTTTGCCCAGCTGTTGCTGTGGGACCCAACCCGTTACACCGGCTCTCTCCAGGCTGAGCAGGGCCCTGGGTCATTCCCTGCTCAGATCCCCACAGGAGAACCTCTCCCTCTGTGCAAAGCCTGCCCTGCTCTGGAGAACATCTCAGCACCTCAGCTCTGCACTGCTGCTCCTCCAAGGGCAGGTCGAAAACTCCTGCTCTGCATTTTCCCAGTAAACCCTTGGAAAGGCGACACCAGCAGAAGCAAAACCACTCTCCTACCTGGTGTCACCT
This sequence comes from Daphoenositta chrysoptera, assembly GCA_013397915.1. Taxonomy (NCBI): domain Eukaryota; kingdom Metazoa; phylum Chordata; class Aves; order Passeriformes; genus Daphoenositta; species Daphoenositta chrysoptera. The sequence continues at coordinate 278,860 of VZRO01002376.1, forward strand.
TTTAGCCCAGAACTTGCCTCAGGTGCCGCTGGTGCTCCCTGGTTTTGGAGGAAGGGAGGTGGGGAGGAGAGGGAGGCTGATGCAGTCTGGATTAGAAGGGGATTGCTGCAGAGCTCCCATTTCCTTTACCAGTTCCTAGCACAGAAATCCAGAGTTAGGAATACCAGCCTGGAGAAGTGTCACAATCCAGACAAATGGTTAAAAACAGAACTCGCAACAGAAAAGGGCAAAGCCAACACCTAAGCACATGCAAACTTCCATTAAAAGTCAGGATTTGATCCAATAGCTCGTAGAGATTCAGCCAACAAAACGGCCAAGGAAAACAAGGCATGGGTAGGACCGGCTGCGGTTTTCCAAGCCCTGGTTTCAGTGGAGCGGATGGATAACGCGGGACGGACTGGAATCTCCTCCCCTTGGCAGGAAAGCTGATCCCTTTTCCTCCCTCAGCTGTCAATATACACGTCCTGTCCCTTTTTACATGTCTCACATCTAATTGAATGCCTGTTAAGTGTTCTCCATCGGTATCATCTCTGTCACTCACGGGGCAGAGCCACATCAAACACGGTTGGTTTGGTCACAGCACCAAATCGCAGAGGGAATCCCAGAGCAGCAGCTCCTGGGGGCTCCCACCTGCTCTGCCGCTGGCTAAGGGGGAGCTCTAAATGCCGCACAAGTCACACTTTAAACGTAATACTTCGGTTTCATGCTTTTCCTTTTAACTTAACGATACGGGAGAGGATAATGCCCTGGTCCTCACCCCGGGGAATCAGCCTGGTCCCCGCCTGAGCTGCCCCCAGTGACCAGCGCTGGGAGCACGGGGGGTTTGGTGGCCACAGCATCAGCCGGGGCCCCGACCGCCCCTGGCAGAGCTCAGAGCACAGCCCCAGCCCCCGGCGCTCCCCGCTGGGACAGGACAGCCGGGGAACGCTCGGAGATGCGCCGAAGCCCAGCGCCAGGGGCACAGCACCGCTCCCAGGCCATCCCTTCCCTGGATCCCCATCCCTTCCCGCCGGGAGCAGCCTCTCTGCTCCGTGTTTGCCATTTTTCATGCTGCTGCAATATAAACAGCCCCGACTCCGGGTAAATGTTAGCTCTCGCTGACAGCTCCTGTACATATAGATTGCATACAGTTTACTCTGGCTGTTTTGGCTAGGTCACAGGAGCGCTCAAATATTTGGAAGAGGCACAAAATTTATAGCACATCAGAAATTACAGCACATGGTAAACACACATACACCTATTTATGTGTCTATACACACAGAAACAGCACAGCCTGGGCAGGGAATTCGTTCCTGCTGGCAGCAGGAGCCAGGCAGGGAACTCCTGCTCCTTGGCAGCTCCTTCCCTCTGTGGCACACAGCGAGCCGATGCAGAGCTCTGTTTACATTATCTTTATTTAATTAAATGCTGCTTTTCATACACACATCCCATGCAGCTGACACTCACAGCTCTCCCTCTGTACCGAGGGAAGTTTCCTCTCCGTGGCCCCTTCTGCAGATGTTTGCCTTTCAGAGGATGCAGGACTCCCCCGGCTGCGGGAGAAGCCAGAGGGGTGCCCAGGACCCTCCCGGCTGCCCCCTCCCCTGCCAGGAGCGTGTTCCTGCCCCGGGGCTCGGCAGGGAGGGGCAGCAGAGGGGCCGAGCTGTGGCTGGCACTGACCCCAGCATTCCCATGGGATAGGGATGGAAGCCCGGCCTGCCATGGGAATTGGCCAGACCCACCCCAGTGCCCTCCCTGCCAGGGCTCTCCTGACCCCCCGGCTCCAGGGAAGCTCAGTTATAATTAATAAAAGGATTGCAGCTGCAGCTTGGATTTTGGCACAAACCCCTCCTCTCTCCAGTGGTTCCAAGAAGGAGTGAAGTTCACTGATCCCTGCAACCCAAACGCTGGCCCTGGGCAGCCCCAGCAGAGCCTGGGGGTTTTGCAATGAGAGCAGCTCTACTGAGTGAGACCACCAAAGCAAGACTGGGTGCTATTGTTGGCAAGAGAAAAGACTCAGTTTCAAGAATTGTCTTTCACAACACAGAACGAGTGGGAAAAGGAGTCAAAGCTCCCAACCTGGGTGATGAAGGACAGGGAGGGCAGCCAGGTCTGGACATCAGAACAGTGCAGCTGCATTAGAATACCCTGTAAAGCCACTGGTTACAATGCCAAAATATAATTAATTGTTACCCTTTGCCTACACAGCCATCAGCCCAAAGCCAAGTCCTGCCCCAGCACTTGCAGGTCAGCGAATCCCAGACTGGCTCGGGTTGGAAGACACTTTAAAGCTCATCCAGTGCCACCCCTGCCATGGGCAGGGACACTTTCCACTGTCCCAGGCTGCTCCAAGCCCCGTCCAGCCAGGGATCCAGGGGCAGCCACAGCTGCTTTGGGCAACAGAAACTAAGGCATGGAACAGTTCCTGCTGCTCTGCTTGGTCCCAGATTCCAACGGCAGGATTTGCTCAGGTAGGTTTTTAAGTTCACCTTAAGATGAAGTTTTTCTCTCAGATGGAGTTTTAGGACTGGGACATTCAGTTTCTGAGCAGGACCCCCACAGATGGAGCTGCTCTCTGTTCTCTCCCAGCTGCTGCCCAGGGCTTCTAGAAACATCCCTGCAGCACCCAGCCCTTCTGGGCTCAGAGTTACAGACACAAGCAAAACTCACACATAAACTTCAGAATTCTTCACACAAAAAGCATTTAAACCTCCTCATAATTAAAATAAAATGTGGTCATTTTTATGTACATCATCTTTTTCTCCTTGGTCTATTTTTAGAATTTTAGTTGCCATAACAACATATTTTACCATATAGCACATCCTGAAATGAGTCTGGGCTTCCTCCTGGTGTGCAGCAGAGCCCTGACCACCCGCACAGCCCGCGGGGAGGGAGCTCCCCTGTCCCAGGGGACCCCCAGCACCAGCACTGGGCCCACCCAGAGCAAGCCCAGGAGCCCAGACTCACAGGGAACACAGCCAGAGAAACAGCTCTTGTCTGGCTCAGTCACTACTGCACAGCCCCAAGGAGCCCCTCTCACACCCCAGAAAAGCTCTTACCTGCACCCTCCCTGTGAGCAAAGCGACCCTTGGAGGAAAAGGCAGAGCCCCTCTGGTGCACCGATAAGCAGGAAAGGGTGGCTGGGGCACACCCGGGGCAGGGGGATCACTGTGGGGATGGGAGACACTGGGAACATCTGTGGGGATGGGGGACACTGGGAATAGCTCTGGGGATGGGGACATTTGGAACACCTGGGGGGATGGGGACATTGGGAACACCTGTGGGGATGGGACATTGGGATCACCTGTGGGAATGGGGACGTTGGGATCACCTGTGGGGATGGGGGACATTGGGATCACCTGTGGGGATGCAGTCATGGAATCACTGCCTGGTTTGTGTTGGAAGGGGATGATCTGCAAGGTCCCTTCCAACCCCTGCCTTCCAACCCCTTTTTGCAATGACAAATGACAATATTCTTCTCAAACCAAACAAACCAGAGGCAGTGGCAGCAGGTAAACCCCCCTGGCTGCTCCTGCTGTTCCAGGTCCCTGTGGAAAAGCTGTACCCACGGCAGCTCCTCACCCCGTGGGGAAGGACGTGCTCAGACCAGCACAGGGCTGAGGGAAGCGTGTTCTGTGTTTGAGCAGCTGAAGGGCTTTAATGAAAACCAGGGGAAAGAGTTTTAAGTATAGAAAACACTCTTTTCTCCAAAATTATTTGCTCTGCTTGAAAGCTAATGCTCTGTTTAAAGTCTGGTTTTATATGTCTCTTGGACTTGAGTTACGGCACATTAATTATGGCCAGAGGCAATGAAGAAGTGTTATTTCTTTACAAAGGAGATGGAGAAATTCAGTTAAAAATAGATTACAAGGCAGTGCTGTCAGGCACAGGCGTTTTCCTGCTCCACTGGATTTCTATTTTCCATCAACCAAGGAGGAATTTGCTTGCAGAATATAAGGAATTTTTTATATTACTCAGCATAATTAAGTGTGGCTGGTTAAATGACTGTGGAGGTCACTAGAACAGCCAGTAACTTTTCCCTGCTAAGGGAAGTGGCAGTTGGCCAAAACCCATTATCCTCTCCACCCCTTTCTGGTTTTTAGCATCGTTGCACAGGATTTGGAGCTTCTGTTGGGAGGACGAGGAGGAGCCGGGTGCACACAAGCGCTGTGCCCCAGGGCTGCACCCGGGGCGGCACAGAGCTGCCAGGGGCTGAACTCACACCCGAGCGATCCTCGGGGCCCTTGTAGGACCTGGAGACATCGCTGAGCTTTGGTCAGCAGGGACAGAGCCTGGGGACAGAAAATGCCGAGCATCTCCTTCCTTTTCGTAAAGAATGCCACCCCTGCATCAGGTGGGAACTTTGGATAATTCACAGACCAAAGGCAGGATTTCTTCCCTTCCGCTCTGGCCTGTTATGAAATGTCCCAGTCACATCACCAGTGAGTACCCAAAGGCAGCCCCCGGCTCTGGGTCTGTCTGCTGGGCTGTCCCCGGCCCTGCTGGACGGGGGCTCTGCCTCGGTGCCCCCTCCTCCTGTGCCCCGCTGCCAGTCTGACAGCAGGGAGCTGGGAATGAGCCCAGCGAAGGCAAAGCCGAGCCGGGCGCTGCAGGAGCAGCTCCTGGCGGCTCCCGAGCCGCGCTCCGGCGCTGGCACCGCGGGCAGTGCCCGGCAGGCGGCACCGGCGCCGGGAGCGGGTCCCACCTGCAGCCCCCGGCAGCGCTCGGGATGCCCGCTGGAGCTCTCCGGCTGGGATTCCCCCGTTGGAACGCGCCGATTGCCATCTAGCGGCACCCAAAACTGGGCTCCGAACCCCTGTCCCCGGCTGCGGTGGCACAGGCTGGGTCTGTGCCTCTGCAGGGCTGCTCTGAGCTGCTCCCGGCGTCCCCCCAGCCCCGGAGCGGTGACCCCGCCGCTGCCATCCACAGCTCGGGCTCCGAGTTCCATTTGCTCCTCTCTCTTCCTTGTTAATCCCGTCTTTTAAACGTTCAGGGTATTCGGCAGCTCTGTCCCTGCTCCAGCCCCGGGTCTCCTCTGCCCCGCCCGAATTCCCAAGGGACCGAGGTCACCCGAGCTCCCCTCCTCGGTCACAGGGGTGCCTCCCCTGACATCAGGGCTTTAAGATAAGGAGAGAGGCACTGCCTGTAAACCTCGCATGAGTTACTCATCTATGGACATCTGCCCTACACATCTCTGCCTGACCACGGGAATCCCGCTGGAGATGTGCTCAAATAAAGCCTGGAAACAGTGAGGAGTATTGAGAATCATAGCAATAAAAAAAGCAGTCAGAAATAGCTTCTTGGTTCAGAGAATGATGCAGTTGAATTGCTAATAACGGGATTAATGAGCAAAAGCTAAAGGTACTCTGCTGTGCTGGGGTTGTTCTCCCAGCAGAACTGGGGGCCTGGGCCAGGGTCCTGCTCAGTGAGCTCCCAGCAAACGTTCCCCTTCTCTGTGCCTCAGTTTCTCCCCCTGGCATGAAGAAATTACAATGACAATTAACCAACGCCTTCCTAAGGTGCTTTGCAGGGAGAGGGCTCAGTGCCCAAGGGCTGGAGGTGCTGGGTGAGCTCGGGGCTGTTGAGGCTGCCCCAGGAGCTGGGCAGGAGCTGGGCAGGAGCTGGCAGCGTTCCTGCACCTCCAGCACCTCCAGCACATCCCTGCCCGGCTCATTCCCCAGGGAACGGGCCCGGCCCGGCCCCGGCTCCCTGCGAGGGCTCCATCAGACGGTGTCTGAAGAGAAAACAGGGCCATGGCAACCAGGCCAACAGAGCTGGGTGGGATCTAAACACCGAGCCCGCCTGCAGCAGAGTGCAGGAGTTGTTTGGGGGATCACACTGCAGGTTTCCATGGAAAAAGCTCCCATAGAACAGCCTTCCAGACAAATTACTGGGTAAGCTGCAGAGGTTTCAGAGCTTCAGCCTGATGTTTTTAATGGGTGTTATCTCGCTGCTGCCAGCACTTTACAGGTCCAAAATTCAGCTTTGCTGCCTTTCCTCCAGGGTCCAGAATTGTGCCTGTGTTTGCTCTGAAAATAATGAAGGCACAAGAAAGGGCCTCTGTGGTTATTCCATCACCTGCTCAGCAATCCAGGAGAAAACAGGGAAACGAATGTGCAGGGGCAGAAGCAGGGAGAGAGCCGAAGCAAACCCTGCTGTTCCCCAGGAGGAGACTTGCTCTGTCTTGTGGGTGACCCCCACAGCTCCCTGGGCTTGCTGAGGACTCCCCCGGCCCCTCCGTGCCAGCCCCATGGCTTTATTTCCTCCTGGCACCCTCTAGGCAAACCCCTGTGATGGCAGTGGACCTGAGGAGCAGGGTGGGATGCAATCCCGTTCCAGCCCTTGGCTCCATCCTGGCACAGCCTCCCCCCATCCTCCCAGCCCGTGGGAATCGGGGCCCATTGGTGGCAGCACGGACTGGGGGGGAATCTGTCCCCAGCTAAGATGTAGGCAGGAGGATCATTTTCAAATTTGAGCTCTACATTCAGGTCTGAAACAACACTAAGAATAGACTTGAGGCAGAATTAGGCCTTTTAAGCTCAATTAAAGCTCAGGCAGAACATGAAGATCATCAGCACACAAGTGAAGATCTCTTGATTGCTGCAAATTTATTCTGAATTAACAGTGGTGGGAAGGAGGGAAGAATTAATCCAATGATGTGGGGTTTGATTGATCAATCATTTGTAATTATTGTCTTCTCTTTTGTCAATATGCACACTGGAAACTTAATTCTGATGCTGTATCCAGCAATGACAGGGAAATCGCCAGGCATGAAGTGAAATCAGGAGAGGCCCATGCAATTAAAAACCAACACCCTCCCAGCCCCCCGACCTTGATATTTAAAGCAGATAATTAAACAAATGAACAGAAATTAACTACCCCATGGTGTCAGAGCTGTCATCATGACTGTGCAGACATGTGAATACATCAATGCATTCTGACTGAAGATGCTGAAATCAACTTCCCTTGAAAGTCTCTCCAAGCTAATACTGACTTATTGGGAATTCCCACCTCCAGATCAAACCTAGTTTAGAGAAAAGAATTTAGAATGTAAGAATTCCGGGAGAGTATAAAATGTCCAGAGAAAACATTACAGGCAAGTGCAGCTAATTGAGCAGATGCTTTTTATGGAACCATTTCACTGCTTGACAACCCATTCTGTCAGGAAGCTCTTCCTGAGAATCCTTCCTGAGAGCTCACCTGCCTGTGTCACCCAGAAGCTGGAAAGGCAGTGATTTACCCAGGGAAAAATAAATTTATGCACAGAAAACAAAGAGACTTTCTGGTCAGGTAAAGATAAAGCTGGTCAGAAATATTCCCTGTCATCCAAAGAATGAGACTTAGCAAAGGTTCCCCGTTCCCAGGAGGGATCCTGGGCACTGCAGCATCCCCTTCATGGCTGGAATGAATCCCTGCCCCTGCCAGGGGCAGAGGCTCAGCTGGATCCGTGCTGTGACCACCTGGGAATGTCCCTGCTGTTGATGTGGGACACCAGCAGGAACGGCAGAGGAGGGAAAGGCTTCCCAAGTCCTGCTAGAGCACAGCAGCAGCTCTGAGTGCAGCAGAGAGCTCGCGGTACCTCCGGTGTTTGTAGCACATCATCGCACTGACGTGAATCCAGGAGGAATTTCTGCATGGAAAGGGTCCTCAGGCAGTGAAAGGGGCTGCCCAGGGAGGTTTGGAGTGCCCATCCCTGGAGGTGCCCAAGGAAGGCCTGGAGGTGGCAGTCGGTGCTCTGGGCTGGGGACAAGGTGGGCATCGGGCACAGGCTGGACGCGGTGGGCTGGGAGGGCTTCTCCCACCCGAGCCACGCCGGGGTTCTGTGCCCAGGCTCGAGGCTTCTGTGCCCAGGCTCGAGGGTTCTGTGCCCAGGCTCCCCGGTTCTGTGCCCGGGCTCCCCGGTTCTGTGCCCAGGCTCCCCACGTTCTGTGCCCAGGCTCCCCGGTTCTGTGCCCNGGCTCTGTGCCCAGGCTCCCCGGTTCTGTGCCCGGGCTCCCCGGGGTTCTGTGCCCGGGCTCCCCGGCTCTGTGCCCAGGATCCCCGGTTCTGTGCCCGGGCTCCCGGGGCACATCCCCAGTCCTGCAGGCCCACCCTGTGGAGAAGCTGCGAACAGCAAGCCGCGGCTCCCGCAGCCCGCAGGCTCTGCTGGATGCAGCAGCACAAGAGCACCGCGGCATTCCAGAGCATCCCGGTGCGTGCCCGGGGCAGGGGGGGCTCGGCGGGGCTGCTCTGGCTCTGCCCCCCGTGTCTGGGCAGCACCCGGGCTGTGCCACCCAAAGCCCGGGCAGTCCTTCAGCTCCCACAGCTCCCAGACGCAGTGACAAACCTCGAAGGCCGGTGTTGGCAGAGCCCGGGTGCCACAGGGGCAGCAGCCGGGGACCCCTCCCCGCCAGGCCCGGGGCTGTGCCCAGCCCAGCCCTCACCCCTCGGGACACGTTCCCAGCTCCAGCCCTGGGAGCCCAGTCCCAGCTCCTCCATGCAGAGAACCCGCTGGGAATATCCCCGAGCCTCGGGGTATTCCAGAGCCACACGGGAGCTCACTGAAAACACGGGGCTGGCACAGGATGTGCCCTGGAATTTGCTGGTACAGACAGAACCAAACGGAACCGGGGGCAGCAGCTGCCTCACAGCACAAGGGACCTGAAAAACAGAGCCACTGTCACTCCATCAACAGCCTGGGGTGACACACGGACAGACTGGGAAAGGTGACCCTCAACTCTTGCAGGGCAGGAGACGATTCCAAGTTTGGGGGGATAACAAAAGTGGGTTTGAAAAGGCAACTCCAGCATTTGTTTGAGTGCTTTAAGCTGAGCAACATAAAAAGAGCCAAAGCAGGATGGGAGACGTGGTGCTGGCACTTCATCTGAAACCCAGTTGAGAATGGTGGGGGACAGACTGTGGGGGAGTTCAGACGTGGAAAGAAAAGTCCTACTAATTCTGAAAGGCAAATGTAGGAGTACAGAACCACAGCCTCCAGTCCTGACATCCTGTGGGGTGGGGAGGTTGAATCATCTGAAATGTAACTAAAATTGAAGCAAGAACTAGGACAAAACTTCATTACAGAAAATCGATGGGATTGATTTTGGAAAGGCAATGAAGAGTCAATGCAATAACATTAATTAATGTACCAGAAGTTTGGGATATTGAAGACAACCACTCTAGACATAACACTGGTTTTTATCACATCCTCCATGAAGTCAAGTGTTTGACCTCCTGCTCTCATCTGCTTCTCTCTGCTCCCCAGAGACCACTTAGAAATCCAGTTAGGAACTGCTAAATTCTGTGCTGAGGGGCACAAAATGCTCCTGGAAACTCCTGGGTCAAACCTCACTGCTGGAGTAGAAAGTGCAGTGTCCTCCACTGCTGACATTGTGAGCATTTAAATCTAAATAAATCCCTTTCCCTATGGTTTGTCCAAACTCAGCAGCTCTATTGCCAGGGCAACACTGAGCTGTTTTTCCTGTGCTCTGAAGTTTGCTCATGCTGTGGTGAAAGAAAACATTACCTTTAACAGTTCAACACCCAGGTGATCACCCTGGAAGGTACCTATGGAAGCACTGCAAGGCTTTAAGAACTTACCCCTGGAATGTGCAGGATAAGCTGAATTAGCTGTTCCCAAAGTACAATATTGGAGTGTTAGAACCTGACTTGCTCAAGCAGCTGAGGGAGCTTTTCTATGTCCTAGAAGATCTGTGTTTAATTAGGCTCCTTGGCAATCAGTGCCATTGATCTCCAAGGACACAGGACAGGAGCTCCCTCCAGTTCTTCACTGACTGAAGCAAACACCAAATCCACCCAATGAATTCAATTTTAAATGTGATTTTGTTTCAGCATGGAAGTTTCTATTTTAGTCAGTGAACATCAAAAATAAAGATTAGGAAAATCAAACACCTTTTTCAAAATTTAAGGAAAATTTAATCAATACGCCTTAAATTATTTTACAGTAACTACAATACTGACAAGCATAACGTTTTCCAAATGGTGTTTTCCTTGGAAGTACTGCGAGAGAGATTCCTCTTCATCCAGCAGAACGTGCACCATGAGGGAAGGAACCTCTGTCGAAGCCCTTCAGAAACCCCAGTTAACATAAAGCTACAGACACCCCAATGTGGTCATGTTTCAAGTGTGACAGAATTACAGATCCCTTTCACTTTTAAGCATCTGTTTTCTACTTCATAATTTAAGTATCTTAAATCCTGAAATACTCTCACAGCAAATGAACAAATAATTGAGACCGAAGAGCTAAGGAGGATATTGGTTAAAACACAGGAAATACTCTAATTACTTTTGTTCATTTGTGCATTTTTGGTGAGAGGGGTCAGGAAAACAGGTTCCTCATTCCTGCAGATTTATCCAGTCCCCCAAATCCACAGCAGCTCCTTTAACTGTTTTGGATAAAAATCTACCAATTACAACTGCAACCCTTCGCCCTCCCCTACAAAACAAAACGAACAAAAGTCACAACCCTCAAAAAAACAACCAAAAGTTACTTTTTCTAAAGATCTAGGAATGGGAAAGAAATCACAGGAACTTGATAAGCATGAACACGTATTAAAGCTCTGGACTCCCTAGGTCATTGAAAACAGTATTCAAAGTCCTAAAAAAGTGAACACGAGACATTTTCCATTGTTCCAGGTGATTCAAACAGGTCTAAGTTTCATGATAGCAACACGAGACAGTTGTTTGCAGCTGTTTCTGGTCCAAGTCCATGTTCCAAGCTGGGAATTTCCTTTTGGCCCCCTGGAGTCCCCCAGAGTCTGTTCAGAAGACGGAGATGAGGGCGAAGACTCCGTACAGCAATGCGCAGGGATAGGCTACGAGCAGCTGCTGGCCCTCCATGGCTAAGGCAGAAATGAAGATCTTGGAAGCAGAAAAGCTGCACCAGCCAATAATTCCAGCTGTGAGAATGATCCCCATCATCCCCCTGGAAAGGCAGAAAGAAGAGAACTCCTGTGGGCCTTGTGTCCATCCACCTGTAGGAGTCACACCTGGACTCATCCAACAGCTTGTGCAGGTTCTGGGTTGAATTTCAGCATTTGGGAGTGCATGAAATATTCCCACTAAAAGCACTGGGAAAGCACTGGCACAGGGAAGCTGTGGCTGCCTCATCCCTGGAGTGTCCAAGGCCAGGTTGGACGGGGCTTGGAGCCACCTGGGACAGTGGAAGGTGTCCCTGCCCATGGCATGGGGTCGGACTGGATGAGCTTTTCCAATCCAAACCAGTCTGGGATTTTAAAACTCTAGAACAGTATCAGTCAATTATGACAGTAGAAAGCCCCCTCAAAATTAACTCTCTGCATATGAAGTGTCAAAGCACTGAGTAAAAGAACTGTGCCAAGCTGTTTCTTTCCAGTCTCTAAACTCACTGAGCCAAGAGGAATCATTCTCATTTTCTTCTATTTGTAAAATCCTAATTTGCACCTTCAATAATAATTATTTTTAGACTTTACAGGTACGGAGACCTGTCAGATTCAGAGCTGGCTGAAAACAAACCTGAGATTGCTCTTGGAGTCTACGTATTCAAAAGCTGTTAATTGACTTAGAGGTAAAGCCAGGATTCACCCCCCCCCTTTCCCCAGCAAATACCTGAAGTCATTGACAATTAATTCCTGCCCTTACTAAAGATTCCTGTCATATTCAAACCATCCCCAGCTTCAGCACCGAGGGTGGCAGTTCCTTTCCGGGATTTCCCTCCCCGCCTCAGGAGGAATCTCTGCCCGGTACACAGGCAAGCACTTACTGCAGGGAGAAGAGGATGGCGAAGGAGGAGAGCAGGATCATGGGCAGCAGGCAGTAGCCCAGCACGCTGGCCACGCAGCCGAAGGACACCCCGGTCATGCTCATCAGGTTCAGGAGGCAGAACATGCCCAGGCAGCCGATGGCGCTGATCCCGTACACGTACCCGAACTGGATCTTGCCAGCCTGCAGCCGGGCACAGCACGGGGTCAGGAGGGAACCAGCACCGGGGAGGGTCAGGGAGCAGATCTACCCCCCTGGCACACAGGAGGGGTGGGCACAGGCATTGCCCCCAGCCCCCACTCCCACCCCACAGGGATGCTTCCCCCAGAGCCCCAGGACACCCCTCGCTCCAGGAGCCTGCGATTTCTCCTGCCTGCATGGATCTTAATGAACAGGTTCTGACCTGATCGTTACTCTCTGATCTCAGCCCAGGAACTGTTCAGGGTTTAATCAAGGACTTCTCATGCTGATTGATTATTTGCAATAATACTCTTTACAGAACTGGTGTGTAAAGACAACAAAACTGTAATTCAGGAACTTCTTGACAAACCCAGAGCTGAAGTCCTTTAATTTGTGACAGAATGCACAAAGTTATGGCACAAGGAAAATTATTTTTAAAATCCCAGAAACAGCTGAAGCTGAACTGCCAAGCATTGGGTGTGAACTCAGGATTAGCTCAGGGAGATTTTAAAAAGCCAAACCCAAACTTTGCCTGTTCACAAGCACACAGGAAGCACATGTGGGTTATGTCCATGTATTCAGACCATCTCCTGGTTTTCCTAGGCTGAGACTGATGCTTCCCTTACAGCACCTGCCAAGGCACCCCTGCAGGACATGGGGCTGTGAAGCTCCCAGGGTGTCTCCCTCCAACAACTTCCAAACTGAATGTACTTAGACCCAGCTCTCCTCTTCCCCAGGCAGCACAGGAAACAATCACACCTGCTGCAACTTTTGTGCCAGGCTCAGCCCACTTCCTTTCGCTGCATACCATGGATTTTTTTAAAAAGCACACAGGAGAAATGAATTCTTAGAAAAAAAAAACTCAAACGTGTCTATAATAAACATGTTCATTAATTTGACTGGCCTAGTTTCCATAAATAAAAGTTACTTATTAAAGTAGGTTTGAAGTCCCCTTGGTACCAAAGTGTGTTTTAGCTGTCACAGCAATGTGAAATTTTAGGCAGAAATTAAAAGCAGTGCCTGAAGCGTTTAAAGCTGAAACAGATTAAAACCCCTGAAGCTTTCAATGCCAAGGAACACTGTTTGCTGTCATCTCATCACTGACACTCATGAGTCATTAGAGCACAATCTTATTCCAATTAAGCTCAATTAAAAGAACTCACCAGGCTTCAGCAGTGCCTGGCCCATGGAGCAATACAAACAGTGTGAAGGCAGGTTTGCTCCAGAGCGCGCTGACACTGGCAGTCACACGGGATGTGTCAGTACTCATCCATCCCCAGTGCCAGAGGCCCCCTGCCTCTTCCATTCACACACAAACTGAGGTGACCTGTGCAAGGTGAGGAGCTGGACTCTGATGTCCCTGGGGGTCCCTTGCAGCTCAGGACACTCCATGGAAAGGATGTGCTTTCTTGGCCCCCACGCCAAGAACTCCAGCAGCCCTGCAGGTGAGCCAGCCCCTCTGCCTGTGTCTCCCAGGACAGCCCTGCCCAGCAGTCCCAGCAGTGTCTCACCAGCAGCAGGGTGGCCCCAAAGGCCAGGCAGAAGACCATGGGCCCGGCCAGGTCCGTCTCGTTCATGATGCTGCCATCAGCCACCTTCAGGGGGTGCAGCACTGTTAGTGTTTTCTGCCAGATGTGGTCGAAATTGATCCCCAATTCTGCAAGTGAAGAGAATGTGGATTTCATTTCTTCCCTTCCTGGCTGCCCCCTTGCTCCACTCTGTCTTCCCAGCCTCTCCATTTCCCTTCTCCAGATCCGTGATGGGCACCAGAGAACTGAGCCATCCCCTCGTTCCTCCTGCTGCCTCCACACAGTCTGGGTCTCAAGTGCTGGGAAGTGCCCAGGTGGTTTCTGAAGGACCAGGTAAGAGCCCGAGCGCAGAGGTCTGGGTTCACAGAGGTCCCTTCAGCCCAGATCCTGTTTTATTTACATAAGTACTGTAATATTTTTAATAGAAAAGCCCAGAGGGTGGAAGGTATCATGCCTGGGGACAGGTGACAGGCATGACAGATGCCTGTCTCTCCACCCGGTAACAGTGAGGGTTTATTCAGTTGTTTGGAACCAAAAAATAACAGAAATAAGCTGGAAACTGATCCCAGCAAGCCAGACTGCAGCTGAATATCCAACCTGGCACTCTGCACAGGCTGTGCCCCACACAGGCATTTCTGCAGTGTTTAGCATTCCTTGTTAGCAATGAAACATTCCAGTTCTAACCAAGAATCAACTCAAAGGACCTGCAGCCACTTATTTTACAAAGTGGGCAGTTACAATTACTATTTGCAACAAGAGGAATATTGAGTGTTTTGTCACAAAGTCAGGTCTTCCAGTTAATGGATTTAATCTGCCTCAGAGCAGCTGGTGTGGAGCAATAAAGCACGAATTTACAACTGCAGAAGTTCGCACAAGAACAAGGATTTCACATGCCAAAATACAGGTTAAAAAAAAATCAATGGGGATTTCAAATCCACTGAGCACTCCTAGCAGCAGGGAATCCACACACTGCTACCAACTTATCCCCAAACTAGGAGGAGTTTTGGATTTAGGCCATAGCAAAGTTATACCTTCTAATAGCGGAGGCTCATCCTCAAAATTGCTTCCATAAAAAGACTGTGCTGAGGCTGGAGTGTAGCTCTGTGCTGGCTGGAAGATGTGCCCTGTGTAGGGCTGCTGCTGCTGCATCATCTCAGGGGGCACAAAGCCACCCTGCTGGGTGTACTCGTAGCCTCCATAGTGCCTGCAAAGCACAACCCCACGTTAGGGCACACTCAGAGCTGCTGCTGAAATACCTCCTGCAAGGCAAACCTTGGTCCAGTCAATACATCCCAGCAAACTCTTCCTTCTGTCTTAAAAAGTCCCATTACATGGCCCCATACCCAGGTTCTCCCTGAAAAAACTCGATCAAAGCCACCCTCTGCCCTAAACAAGCTCTTGAGGTATTCTTACCACTAATCTTTCCCAAGTCTAACAACAGAGATTTCCATAAACATCTCCAAAATCTTTAACTTTGGAAATAGAAAGAAGGAACATGCAGAACTCCTCGTGTTAGCAGAGCCCAGCCCCAGCACAGCCCCGTGATCCTGTTCAGGTCACAAATGGCACTGACCTGCTCCATCCTTCTCAGGGATCACACAGAGGGACCAAAGCCCTCAGCCCGAGGCTGGTTCACACAGGATCCCCCTGCCCCAGGAACACCCACCACACCTCCCTGCTGCAGCCTGGGAGTCACCTGGACACTGCAGGCTCAGTTAGGTGACACTAATTTCTAGTTCCCAAGTGAGTGACTGGAGATGGAGCTGCAGAAGAACAGTATTTCTTTTCCCAGGGACATGCAGATCACTCATATAATTAAGATCATTCATACAGCTTGTCCTTCAATCTTCTAACACTTGCTCTAAAATCTACCAGGCAGAGAATTCAACACAAAATTCCTTCAGATCTCCATTTACAGACAGTGAGTTCAGCTCTCCCTCGAACAGAGCAGCTGGGACTCATTTAGAGAAACCAGCAGTTGGCTGAAGTGCCAAACCTTTCCTGGATACACAGACTGATCCAGAAGTGTCCCAAGGAAGCCTAAAGGAGAGCTGGAGAGGGACTTTGGACAAGGGCCTGGAGTGCCAGGACAAGAGGAATGGCTTCCCACTGCCACAGGGCCGGCTTAGATGAGATATTGGGAAGGAATTAGTCCCTGGGAGGGTGGGCAGGCCCTGGCACAGGATGCCCAGAGCAGCTGTGGCTGCCCCTGGATCCCTGGCAGTGTCCCAGGCCAGGTTGGACATTGGGGCTGGGAGCAGCCTGGGACAGTGGAAGGGGTCCCTGCCACGGCAGGGGTGGGACGGGCTGAGTTGGGTCCCCCCGCCCCCCGTGCCGCGACCCCGCGGGGCACACGAGTTACTTGCTGTACGGCCGCCCGCTGTACTCGTAGGGCTGCGCCTGCTCCTCGATGCTGTAACTGGTCTGTAAGAACTCGGTGTTGAAGCTGTCGAACCCGGACATCGCCTCCTCTGCAAGACAACAGCGAGGCGGGTCCCGACCGCTCCCGAGCCGGCAC
>VZRO01002376.1:301911-312815 GCA_013397915.1 Daphoenositta chrysoptera
CCGGGAACGGGCCGGGAACGGGCCGGGCCGGCCGCTGGGGGGCGCTGCCGCCGCGGGAGCCGCCGGAGCCCGGCAGTGCCTAGCGCAGGCTGCGGGCTTTCTGCAAGTCATCGGGGCCGGCGGACGCGCCCCCGCTGCCCTCCCGCTCCCCCAGCCCAGCGCATCCACTCGGGATTTCTTTCTTTCTTTATTTGTTTGTTTGTTTGTTTATTTTCCTCCGCCGTGCTGTATGTACTGATTTCCTCGTCACCCGCCACGTTAATTTCCCAGTGACTCGGTTTAACACTTGAGACCTCCGTGGATGCTGCTAAGAGCACTTCTCTTGCCTTTGCTGTCCCTTGCTGGGATCGGATTCACACTACCCGGACCCTGTATGCCTGTATGTGTGTTCTGAGTGTCTTGGCATTTTGGTTTTCTTTACAAGAGCTATGCATTAATTGTAACCAAGGTAAGACTCCCTGTTCTTGTTCCCTCATGTGCATGTCTAATTTAGGTGTTTCTTTAAAGATGAAGATTGCAGTTTCTTTTAAACAGTGGAGTCATATGTAGCCCTTCCATTGATGAATACTTGTGAAATAGAAGCGTAGAACTTGCCAAAAAAAAGAGACCTATTTAGCAGATTTAGCTTGGCTCTACAAACTGCTCTGCTTTGCTCTGTTACAGCAGCTGTGATGCTTAGAAGAGTCATTTGTGCCTTATTTTGTTTTCTCTTTTCACAGACCTGTGAATGACTTGGCTTGGCTTGACTTGACCTTGTTTTTGATGGCTTTGTTGGAAGATCTAATGATGTGATTACATTTCATGAGGTGATTGCTCTCCAGCCTCCAGCCTCCGTGGCTCAGTGTATAAACCACTTCTGCCACACTGTCACTCATGGACAATTCAGATTTTTTTTTTTTAAAACAATCCTTTTGGCTGTTTTTATTTTCTCACTTCTCCTTTCTCCCTTGTTTCTCCTTAATTTTGGGAGCCTTATTCTACCCTCTGATGTGATTGATAGTCCTGCTACTCTGTGCTGCTGATTTCCAGTTTAAACTACAATGGCTCTAAGTGGCAACTGCAGGACTTACCTTCCTCCTCGGGAGCAGGGGACGGGGCTGCACTCCTTCCCCGAGGTGGTGGAGCTCAACGTGGGCGGCCAGGTTTACTTCACTCGCCACTCCACCTTGGTTGGCACCCCTCACTCCCTGCTCTGGAAAATGTTCACCCCAAAGAGAGACACAGCCAACGATCTGGCCAAGGACTCCAAGGGAAGATTCTTCATCGACAGAGATGGTTTCCTTTTCCGCTATATTCTGGACTATCTCAGGGACAAGCAAGTGGTTCTGCCCGACCACTTCCCAGAGAAGGGAAGGCTCAAGAGGGAGGCTGAGTACTTCCAGCTCCCGGACTTGGTCAAGCTCCTGACTCCCGACGAGAACAAGCAAAGCCCTGATGATTATTGTCACAGTGACTACGAAGAGGTGTCCCAAGGCAGTGACACGAGAATATGCCCCCCTTCGCTCCTGCCTCCGGATCGCAAGTGGGGATTCATCACCATCGGCTACCGTGGGTCGTGCACCATTGGCAGGGAGAGCCAAGCAGATGCCAAATTCAGGAGAGTCCCAAGGATTTTGGTTTGTGGAAGGATTTCTTTGGTCAAAGAGGTTTTTGGAGAAAGTTTGAATGAAAGCAGAGACCCAGACAGGGCTCCAGAAAGGTACACCTCCAGGTTTTATCTCAAGTTCAAGCACCTGGAGAGGGCTTTTGACATGTTGTCCGAGTGTGGATTCCACATGGTGGCCTGTAACTCCTCGGTGACGGCTTCCTTTGTCAACCAGTACACAGACGACAAGGTCTGGTCCAGCTACACCGAATACGTCTTCTACCGTAAGTACGGGGCGTGCGGGGCGATGGGCGCGGTGCTGCTCCCCGCCGCTGCCCGTGCATCCCCCGGCGCGGGGAGCGCCCGTCTGCCCTGCCTGCCGCAGGCTGGGGCTGTGCTTACTCCGGGGGGACACATTTCCGTGTGAGCTTTGGGGCGAAGCGGGGCTGAGCCGGGCGGGCCGGGCCTGGCTAGGTGGCAGCACAGACTGCCGAAAGCGCCGTGCCCGCGCCTGCAGGACGCGGTGCCTCTGGCACTGTAAATCAGCGCCCGAGTGCCTTGCACGATTCCCGGGACGTGTGGGACTCAAAACGAGGGTGCAAACACTGTGGAATTCATTACAGAAAACCTTCGGCTGGGATTCACTTTGCAAAGGTAATAGTGGCTTGATAATCATCAGGCACAAGCAGCCAAGCCATCTGTCAGCAGCCCTGACACGCTTCCACGCAGGGAAGGGAACATACAATTCCATCCCTCTGGCTGCATTTCAGCGGGGCCCTCTCAGAGGCAGCTGCTGTGCTCTGGAACGGGGCTCAGAGCAGAGAGGGGCAGGGGCTGTGCCTTGTTACGCAACACACCCGTGGAACACCGAGTGTCCTCCCCAGAAGTGCGTGCCCTGCTTCCCGCAGTCACATCGGATCCGCTGCTCCGCTGGTTTGAGCCGCGAGCGCTCAAGGGCTCATTAACTTCTGAGCTGGTACCCAGGTACAGGCTGGTTACCAATGGTAACACCGGGATAATCTGCATCCTGTGACTCTGTATCAGAAAATCATTCCACAACTGCTGTGCTGAAACATTTGAAAGGTTCACGAGGCTGTCTTCCTCCATTTTCATTTGAGGAGGATGAAGGATGGAACAATTGCTCCATCCATCAGCTGTAACCAGCTGCTGCTTTGGCCGGTGGCCTTGGGATAGAGGGATAGAGGGATAGAGGGATAGAGGGATAACGCCTGGCTGGCAGAGCTGCCGCCCTGGATGTGGTGCTCACAGTGAGCAGGCTCCTGGCGTGGGGAGCTGACAAAAGTTTCCGATGGAAGATGCATCAGGAAGTGAACAGTTTGGGTGTAATTCTATGGATTCAGCGCCATCTACTCTTGTGTGGGGCTCAACAGGCAGCCCTAATCTGCTTATGCAATGAAGCTTAAGTTAGCATCCTGAAAAGCCATCTGGGTTTTTGACATCTGTAGATTTACTTAAAATTAGTTTTCTAGCTGGATTTCTTAGCAAAATAGTTCTAAGGTCATGGATCCGCTTATATTCCAACAGGGATAGATGATTTGTGTTATTAAGAAGCTTCTGCTTGCAATTACAGTGTCTTATACAAGTTCTACGGGGAAAATTAATGTAGTCAAAGGAATGGATTAGAACAAATTATGCTGGCATTTATATTTAAAATAAGGAAAAAATATAAGTTCTTTTATAGGCACAATGGTCTCTGCTAATTGAAGAGAGGATGAATGTGGGCTTTCCCTGAATTAGCAAACACAGACTCCTGATTGTCATATTTCTCAAATTTTTACCTTCGAGGATTGCCCACTGCTCCCATATCACTACAGCCAGGGTAGGGACCAGGAGGAGAAGTACTTTAGAAATTCTGGAGAATGAAAGTCCATAGCAGGTGTCACAAAATCTCCCATCATTTGAATCCAGTTAAAGTTCCTGGAAAGATTCCTATCCAGTTCAGCAGGCTTTGGATTTGACTCTGATCAGTTTTGTGGGGTTTTGCCACTGATGCAGTTTCAGAGGTGGATTTTTCAGAGGGTTCTTCCCCAGGTAAAAGTCAAAGCCATGATGACTCTTTCTTGTCCCAGCCACTCTTGTCCGAGTGGTTCGGTTCTGCCTGGTGCTGCTGCTGCTGTGCTGGAGCTCCGGCTGCAGATCTTCCCTGGCCCCACACTCGGGGCTGGCTGCAGCTGATGCACCTGACAACAGGCTCCAGAATTCACCTGGAGCAAAAGAATTCCCTCTCCAAATCTCCTGAAATAATTGCATTCCAATTGTCCCAAAGCCATTTTATTTGAAACTTTGAGGACCAATAAAACTGACATCTGGCTTTGCAGTGGAACACGGCATCTCTGCTGCAGCTGCTTAGCCATAATTATTTATTTAGATGCTGCCAACTGTGTCTATGTAAACATTAATCCATCAAGCTGTTGTGAGCAGGTTAATGGGCCTGAACCTGGGAGGTGTCTAACACAACTGGGGAGGCAGAGGCAGAGGTGGTCTTTGCAGGGCTGCTCAGGAGCTCCTGTGAAAGGCCTGTTGAAGGGAATCTTCCCAGCTGGAAAAGGATGATTGGTTCCAAAGAAGGAAGAATACAGGGAGGAATGGTGTTTCAATACACCAAATATATTATATGATCCAAATACCACTGGGAAGGTGAATGCCTGTGGTTGGCACAAAGATAGAGAACATTTTTCATGTGCAAATCCATCTGAAAGTGGCTCAGATGGACTGGAGGGGGTGTGAGCCGAGCAGCTCTCACATGGGTACAGCGTGTGCTGGTGAAGCACTCCACCATCAATATTGCATGGCCTTTTGTCCCCGTGGTGCCATTTCGGTGCTGTTAAGGGTGTGTGTAGATCAGCGTGCGTTCCCCGTGGAGCAGGGTTTCCCGAAACGCGGTCCTGCGGGATGTGCCTGGCACAGCCAGCCCGGAGCTGTTTGCCGAGGAGAGGCCGGCCGGGCGTGGGGACAACAGGGGCACAGCTGGGCTCCAGCCAGCCCCAAATGGGCCGAGGCACAGCAGGGCCTGGAGACAGCTGGGATGGGCCAGTGGAGCCAGCCCTGGACAGTTCTGTGGCACACGGCTCCTGCGGGGTGGGCACGGGGCACTGCCGGGCTCCTGCTCACCGGGGCTGAGGGGGGTGAGAGCTGAGGGGCTGCTCATGCATTTCCTTTCCCTCCAGTTTCTCCTGTAGCAAAGACATTTCCTCAAATTTTCTACTGGCTATGGCTGGATCTCTGACTGGAACCATTTTGTGGGTTCCCCCCCACTATTACCTTAATGATCTTAAAGTAAAACCTCATCTCCAAACCCTCTCATTTTTGAAGAGGGTGAATAACCCGTGCTTGTCTCTTCATTTACACCTGTTTTCAGCCTTTACAATGTGATCAACTGAAAGCGTGCACTTGAACATCTGGTGACTGTGGTGCTGGGGCAGGGGGTGTGACAGCAGCTGGGCTGGCTCAGCCCTCCACAGCCTGGCCCCGCTCCTGGGCCGTGGCAGCACTGTGCTCCTCTCCACCATAACCCACAGACCAGCACCCTCTGCCTCCTTCCAGCCCTACTGGGACTGGAATTCACTGGAATTTACTGGAATTCCTCAGCTCTGCCAGCACTGGGGGTGATGCCCCACACGTGGCTGCTGGGATTGCCAGGAGAGCCAAACAGCAGGGTGGGAAGGGAGGAGGCCTGAGCTTCCTACAGCAGCACCGTGACACAGCAGGATGCGTGTG
This sequence comes from Daphoenositta chrysoptera, assembly GCA_013397915.1. NCBI lineage: Eukaryota > Metazoa > Chordata > Aves > Passeriformes > Daphoenositta > Daphoenositta chrysoptera. The sequence goes on from VZRO01002376.1 coordinate 307,235, forward strand.
CCAGTGCCTGCGGGACCTCAGGGACACGGCCAGGGATGGCATGGCATGGCATGGCATGGCATGGCATGGCATGGCATGGCATGGGATAAAACTGCCTGTCAGCCCCATCTCCGCATGGCTATTGCCACAACACCCCGAAGCCTCTCTGAGAAGGGCCGACAGTGCAATGGGCTCCCTGAGCCACTCGCAGTACAGAGGGGACACCTTCTCTCCTGTGTCACACCAAGCCCCTGCTCCTGCAGGCCCTGTGCTGGCTCCGCTCGCCCCAGGGACCCTGTGAATGCTGGGGCCTCCCCTTGCTCTGTACAGAAGGAGCTGGCTGGGTGTGCCTTGGGGCTGCTGGCAGGAGGCTGATGTGCAGAGATGTTCGTCAAGTGGGTTTCAGAGTATCCTGAGACAAACAGATGAATCCTCTTGGGTGGGGATGTGTAGGAGGAAGGGGAAATGTCAGGCGATTATTCCTCAATGCCCGTCTGTTGGACACGATTCCCTGGGGTATTCCTGGTGTCTGTTACACAAGAGGATCCGGTTGGGATTGCTGCAGCCAGCTGGGGCCTGTCACTGTGCATGTGTGACTGAGCTGAAGGATCCCATACTGATGTGCCTACCACTGACTCATAAATTCATTGTGTGGCAGAAATTTGACTCACAAAATGGAGCACTCTTTGCACAGTGACACCCACAGCTGTGCTGTCAAACGGGCAAGATGTGGGAGAGGAACATCACCCAGTTGTCTTTGAACCGATACTGTCACGTGATCCAGTAGCTGCTTCTGTCTGGTTTTAAATCAGTGAAGATCAAAATGACCCCAAAGTGAGCAAAATGAAGTCTAATCCGATGAATAATGCAAGCTTCTTCCCCGCTGACAGGAGATGTTTCTGTTTCCAGGTAATTATTGTCATCATCGATGCCTCTGGTCCCTCTTGCCAAAGCAAACCCTCTCACCAGGACGATCATCTGCAGGTGGTGGGGCTGCAGTCAGCCACGTTTGTCAGCATGTTCATGCTGAAGAACCTTGCTCCGAGCTTTTTTGCTCTCCCAGTTTGTCAGGCCGACTGAAAAACCTGCAGAGTTGTTGATTAGAGTTACTCCACAGATGAGAAATGCTGTTATTTATTGGAAACCAGTTGTGTCAAATCTGATTGTCAGATTAGGCCAAGAATCTGCTGCTCAGTGAGTAAAGCAAAACCTGATAAAAGAGTAGGTTGGATTTAGGGCTCAGAGTTCATTCTAACAATATATGGAAAGCGATGTTGGGGAACCAGCAAGGATGGCTTTGGGTCCTGGCCTTTGTCCTGGCCCAGTATTCACTGGCAGGGGGTTACCTGCTGACCCCTGGGGTACGATCTGTATGGACTGCGATGTTTCTGACAGATGTGAGCAAGACTACAGACCTGTTCCTCCTGCTCCAAGCTCCTCGTGGGGATGGGAGCCCTCCCTCTGCCACAGCAGCGTCCCAGCAGCCAGGCACGGACAGGCCTTGTCCCTCTGTCCTGTGTCTGTGCCCGTCTCTGTGGGTGAGGACATAAATCAGCACTGCCTGCAGAGGCGTTGAGCAGGTTGTGGCCTGGAGTTTGTGTTTTCCCTCTCTTCCCAAGCTGCCAGGAGGGCAGAGTGCCAGGGGCACTGGAAACGCTCCCGTGGGCTGGGTGGAAGCAGGGCCGGGCCGCGGGCACAGGCTGTGGGCACGTCCTTGCTGTCCCCAGCCACCACTGCTGCCACAGGGCTGCCACAGGGCCAGCGGGGCGGGCTGCAGGCACGGCCTCCCCGTGGCACTCGCAGTGCTGCTGCTGCTCTGTGATCCAGAAAAATACTGTAATGACTAAAGGACTAACCAAGGAGGGCTGGCATTTAGGGGAAAAAAAATCAGTGTATTTGAAAGTGCAGCCTTGAGCTGGCTGTTTGCCAGGAGCAGCACATGAGGTCCTACAGCCCCGTTTCGGGAGGCTGGGCAGGGTTTGCTGTGATGGAAGCAGATGTGTGCCAGGGAGGGGATGTGGAAATCGGGAATGCCTGGTCTGCTGCCCTGGGATGGCAGAGTCCTGGGTGGAGCTGGCCCCGTGTCCCTGGGCTGGGGCTGAGGAATGGCTCCCCCAGCCTCTTCCTGCAGCTCCCTTCAGTCTGGTGAGGTCTGGCCTTTTCCAAAGGTTGGTGAAATGTAGCTGTGGGTCTCAGGAAAACAGAATCAGAAAGACTGAAGGAGTGTAAATAAGAAAACACAACACGAGATTTGCCATTCAATAAATACCAGCAACATATTGTGCACACAGACAAACACTTCCTTGCAGCAGGTTGGGTTTTTTCTGTCCAGCCATCCTGGATTTGTTTAATTTTGTAACGACAATATTTTCTCAGTTTCTTCTCTTTTTTTTTTTTCGGCTTTTCAAGTTCAAGGCTAATGTACAATAAATACGGAGACACGAAGCAAAATCTAAATTACATCTTTTCACACAGAAAGAAGAACCCTCTTTTCCTTTGAGCTTTCTTGCTCAAAATTGTATTTTTTGTGAAGGAACAAAATAGACTGAAGTGCTTTAGACTTGGCGGAATCAGTTCAATTGTCACTGAGGTGTAATGCTGCCTGAGCTGGCCAGACCCAAGAATCCTGTGGCAGTGATTCCCCTGCTACTTCCAGGCTACTCAAGTTAATTCTGGAATGCACTCAAACATTGCTGCCATTATTTGGCCTCCTAATGCTGCTCCCAGTGCTTAAGGAACAGTGGAGCTTAAGGATGTGATGGGATAGGGGAGAGTGGTGTTTGGATGGTTTGGGAAGTGCTGAACAACTGGAATGCCTCCTGGGTTCATCCGGGGCTGCTCCGAGGACTCAGGTGTGCTGTAAAAGCTCGGTGCCCGAGGTGCTGTGTCCCTTCCCCGGGTCAGGGCGGGAGCCTGGTGACATCGGGGCTCATGGCCCTGCCCGACGCCTTCCCAGCAACTCCGGGCTTACACAGAGGGACCTTTTACCAGAGCATCGAGGGACAGGGCTTCCAACTCAAACCATTCCATGGTTCTGTGATTCTATGGCTTCTGGAACAAATGTCCCTTGGAACGAATGTTCCTTGGAGTGATTGTCCCTTGGCTTTATCTCTGATAGCAGGGGCTGAGTAAATGAAATAGAGAATGCCCAGCAGAGTCCTGGGTGGGCTGTTTTCCTTAGTTGTCCTAAAGCAGCTTGCTAAGTTAGCTGTCTAATAATGTCTGAAGGAGAGCAAGGAGTCTGGAGTTGTTAGAACTGTTTTGCATTTCAGTAGCTGGTCCAAGCTGTGTGGAAATGCCCATAAATGTAAATCGGTCAATTGGAGGGTGACCCTGGTGACCCCTCTCTATCGACTCTCACTTATGTCCTTCCCGTCCAGGAGCTGTTCATACATCACTTGTGTTACAAATTTCCCTGCGCTGCCTCTGAATCTCCTAACGATGTGATTAACGATTTCCAGGAGCTCATTGATTAGCTGTTAGGGCAGCTAAAAAATTCCTCTGCCAGAAACAAAGTGAGGAGGACTGTGCCCATCCTGGTTTGCAATCCCTCCTGGAAATGCTGCTGCTGTGATGCTGCTCAGAGCCAGGGCTGCCTTGGCCCTGGGACCAAGGGACATCCAACAGCAGCAGGATGGATCCAGCAGCGTGGAATTTCTCCTTTAAATCACTCTCAGTTTTCTTTCTCTCAGATCAGTGGAATCACATCATTCCTGCTCACAGAGTTTATGGGTATCCCATGTGTCAGTGAAACTCCTTGGCTTTGATAAAGCCGTGGATTGGATGGAAATCCTTCCATCAGGGATGTTCTGAGCAGTTCTGTAGAAAGGACTTGCCTGCTTTGATGGGGTTTAGGGGATTTTTGTTTGTTGGGAGATTTTTTTTGGTACAATTCCTACATTTCTGACTCATGGTGGGATTCTTGGGGTTATCCTCTGCAGGGCCAGGAGCTGGACTTTGGATGATCCTCGTGGGTCCCTTCCAACTCAGGACATTCTATGATTCTATGAAAACCTTGAAAATAAACTCCCTTAAATCCACCTTGGAATATCTCCAGAGCTGTGCTCCAGCACAGGGCTCTGGAGTGTGTTGGCAAGTGAGTACAGCATCCCCAAACACTGAATTCCAAGGAGGAGAATGATCCTGAGCTTTGGTGTGTGTTCCTAGAACAGTCTGGGGGGAGCAGCAGCCTGAGGGACACTCCCACCCTGGATCTGAGCAGGGGCTGCAGCTGGGAACAGACCCAGCACTGCCCTCCTGGCTTCAGGCTTTGGCCAGGGCCTCAAAGTCAAGTTAGGAGAAAAAAAACCTGTCTGCATATTTTGGAGGAGACTCATTTCAAGACTTCAGATTGAATTTCCATCAAACTGAATCAGAGTGTATTTTTACAGTGGAATTAAATCAGGCTGAAATAGAACCCAGTGGAACATGCTGATTTTGACTGAATTTTGCACTTTAAATATTTTCAAAGCCAAAAACTCCAAGCAAAGCTTGAGTGAGCAAAGATCACGCCACCAGAGAGCCTGGGAGAGTGTTCATGCTCCTACAAAGGGAATGTCACTGGAAGCTCAGGGCTTTCACTGGTGTGGGCAAGTCCAGCACTGGTCCCATGCAGGATCCCAAAGGCTGATCCTGAGGCAGGCAGGTGAATATGGCTTATTGCAAATTCGGGCTTTGATGCTCCTAAATAAATGTGATTTTTGACCACCACTTACACTGAATCTGCTACTAGGATCCATGATGGGGCTTTCACAGACAACTGGAACAGAATTTTCTCTCCCAGTACCATTGCCTCAGTGTGTTGTCGTGGCAGGTGAGTGTCGGGGAAAACACTGAGGTGCCTCACTGGAGATCTCAAACCCCCTTGTTCTAACATGCCAAAATCAAGCACAAGGAATTTGAGGAGTTACTGCTTCTTCTAAAATTATGTTGGCTTTGGTTTTCTTTGGTTTTCCTCTCCTGATCATCAGTCAGTGCAGGGAACTGGGCCTCAAGAGGCTGCCTGGTGCTTTTTCCTTTGGTTTGATGTTGCAGCATAATTGTGGGGAAAATAAATGACCACTGTCCTCCTGTGGAATTACAGAGGGAATTCTGTTTCTGAATTAATGGTCCAGTGGTAGTCAGTGGTAACATAATTTTTGTGCATAAATAATGCCATTTATTATATTATTTATGCCCTTTCTTGTTGAGGTTACATTTATAGGCAGAAGAGCAGCTCTGAGGAGCTCGGGTTAATGGCAGGAGCTGTGCTGAGCCCAGCAGAGCTGCACCAGCTCCCCCAGAGCAGACCTGGCCCAGCATTTGTGCAGCTGTGCTGCTGCTGGCCCTGGCAGTGTGTGGTCCCATGGGGGCTGGCTAATTGGAAAGGCTGCCACGGAAAATGTCTCGTTGTGACACAGGGAGTGTATTTAATGTGCTTTAGTTAAGTGCAGCTGGGCTTCCTTGAGAGGCCACTGTCGGAAAAACATTACTGAAAACTTCTTGGAAGTTGGGTTCCTCCTGTCTCAGGAGTCTGACTGTGACAGGCTCTCACAGAGTCACAGAACCCCGGGATCCCTGAGGCTGGAAAAGCCCTCCCAGACCACTGAGTCCAGGCTGTTCC
>VZRO01002376.1:312908-375844 GCA_013397915.1 Daphoenositta chrysoptera
CCTTTTCTCCAGGCTGAGCCCCTTTCCCAGCTCCCTCAGCCGCTTCTGGGGCTCCAGCCCCTCCCCAGCTCCATTCCCTGCCCTGGACACGCTCCTGCCGGGAGGGCCAGAGCTGGACACAGCACTGGAGGTGCCTCAGCAGTGCCAGCACAGGGGGACAGGCACTGCCCTGCTCCTGCTTCAACCCCAGTGCTCTCTCTGACCCCTCTGCTGCTCCTGCCAGCACTGGACACAGGGACTTTGCCTCAGTCCTGCCATCGCCTCTTGAGCCACAGCCTTGTGGCTTGAGAGGTTTTGTACCCAGGGCCTGAGGAGATTCCCTGGGCACTGTTTAACCCAGCCCACGTGCAGGCACAGGTGGCTTCACTCTCCCTGGCAGAGCCACAATTACCAGGATGCGAAACCTCTCCTTTCTAGCTGGAAGAAGAGCAGTTTCCAGGTATTCTTGATTTCATTAATTTGTGAGCATTCAAGAGAACAAACCCTCTGTTCTCTCAAGTCAACGCACTTGTAGTACGTGAGGATTAAATCATTGCCTTCCCTCTGAGCAGAGTCTGCAGACAGAAACCTTCTATGCCTTCCCTTTCGTAGACAAAGAATATTTAAATAAGGATGCTGATAAAAATGCTTTCACTGGTAAAGACTTGATTAAAGAATCTGCGGCTTTAGAGTCCTGTAGGTGAAGGCAGAAGTCAAGAGGTACCATTTCATGCAGAGGGATTGAAAAGTTTGTCTTGGTCTGTGGAAAGAGTTTTTGCAATCTCCAGTGCTGGGGAAAGCCCAGGTCCCAGATCTAGTGGAGGTCACTGATGGGGAGGATCAAACCCTGCTCTATCTTATTTTCATTTCTAAATCTTAAAAATACTTGACTTGCCAGGAAGCATCAGTGTTCACTTTATACAAGTTTCTGGGTTTAAGAAGTCCAAATATTCTTTCGTGTGCTGAAACTCGAAGGACTGGAGCTGATCCATTTGAAACTGTCAATAATTGCATCCCTTCCCTCCAGCAGCAGCCCACGTGTCCCAGGCAGGCTGGAACGAGGCAGGTGGCACGTTGGCAGCCAGGCCCTGCTCATGTGGGAGGATGACAGATTTGCCCACCTCTCCCTCAGCATCTCCACAGCCTCTTCGGTTCCAACAGATAAAGGGAGGGATTCAGGGCTGGCTGAGGCCGCTCTGTTCCCGTCCATGGGGTGGTTCCTGTCCCCTCCTGTCCCTGTGAGTGCCTGGTGCACGCTGTGCCAGGCCCAAACAAACCCACTGTGCGAGCACAGGGCCCTGAGTCTGTGTATGCAGCAACAACAGCCTCGGGCTCAACCCCGGCTGGATGCAAGCAGGCAGCAGCCCTGGCTCCCACAGCATCCCTGGCTGCTGCAGCAGAGCAGCCTGGCCTTCCTTTGAACTTTGCTTTTCCAGCTTTTGCTCATGGCTTTGGTACAAACACCATCGGAATTCCAGCCTGGAGCAGAGAGGCTTCAGGGCAACCCAGCTGGGCCCTTCCAGTACCTGCCCGTGGCAGGGGTGGCACTGGATGGGCTTTCAGGTCCTTTCCAGCCCAAACCATCCCATGGCTCTATGACTGCATGATACTGAAGTGTGTCTGAAAACATTCACAGATCTTCTTTGCAAGAAGACAATCAACCCACAGACAGTGAGGGAAGAGCAAACCCTCCCCCAGACCCTTTGGAAGCAGCCTCTGCTGATGGAAATGCAGCGGAAATCCAGCATTCTCCCGAGGAAAGCTAAAAGCTACATGGCAGATAGTAAATAAATAATTGCAAGGAAACATTGCACATAGATTTCTTGGGGAACAGAACTTAATTAAATTTTGCGAACATGCCTACATAGTTCCATTGATCAGGAAAAAATGGATATGGGCTACGTCTGTAAGATTTACTTGCTTGGTTGTGTTTTGCCTTCCTTCCCTCCCTCAGCTTCATTCACTTTATATCCTGCAGTGGTGAGGGAGCACATTTCTGGTTTTCCTCTGTGAAGAAATTGATTCTGAGCAGCACAGGACATGATGTATGGTTTGTAACTCTACAATATTGCTAAGCAAAAAAAAAAAAAATCACTGAAGAAGGCCATGCAGATATTATATTAATTTCCATTTTAAAATGGATTTCTTCCCACTAGGACCAATAAAAAATATGCAAAGACTTTCAACAGCCTCTCTAGTAATGATTAATTAAAAGATGGGATAAATCTTGCTAGGCTAATTTAGCAAAGCAGGTTTTTTTTAGACACTTCACAGGACATTTTTTGCCATTGAATCCAAACTTATACCTGATTTCACAAAACCAGCCACTCTGTCTCTGTCTGAGATCTCTGTGTCTGTTTGTCATCACAAACAGAGTCAGGCAGGTGAATGTGGCTGGTGCCTGGCAGAGGAGCAGAGGGACCAGACCCTCACAGCCACCTCTGTGCCAGCACAGGGCACGGCGTGGGGCCAGGGGACCGGACCTTCACCGTGGTGGTGACAGATCCCCTCTGGAAGGGCTGATCCCTCCTCTGGAAGGGCTGAGCTCTCCTCTGGGAGGGCTGATCTCCACTCTGGAAGGGTTGATCCCTCCTCTGGAAGGGCTGATCTCCCTCTGGAAGGGCCGATCTCCCTTTGGAAGGGCTGATCCCCCTTTGGAAGGGCTGCACATGCTGCTGACTCTGCAGGATGGCAAATGGGTGCTGCTGTGGAGAACAAAATACATTCCATGAGAACCCAGAGGATTTTTTTCTGTTTCTGTTTTACTGTTCAGATGTCCTGCCCAAATTTCCATCGGGGCTGTAAGGGCTCCCGGGGTGCTGCTGGTGGCCTGGGGCTGCTTCCCCCACCCCGGGGAGGAGAAGCCCCTGGTTCGCTTTGCCCTGAGCTGGCTCCAGCTCGTTCCCCTCTCAGTGAAGCCCGGTCCCAGCAGGTGGGTGGGGAAGTGAGGGGGCTGCTCTCCTTGCTGCAGGACTGGGAGCTGGCATATTGGTGAGGCATTAAAATTCCGATGGAACAGATGGTGTCAGGATTTTAACTTATGCTTATGAGATGCAGATGGTCCAAGGAGTGAACTTGTACACCAGTTATTTTTATTTTGAACAGGTTAAGAACAAATTACTCTCTGACAATTGTTGTTACTGCTCTGCTTGTCATTTCTTCTTTCCCTGTGTGTGTGTCTGTGCACATGTACAAGTCTCAGAATCTCTTTTCCATGGAATGGCAGATTGAAACAGCCCAATTTTTGCCTAAAACTCCTCTCTCTATATTTTATTTACTGTTCCCATGTGCTCAGCCCAACCTCCTCTGGAAAAACTGTCCCTGTGCCCCGAGCAGGAAGGTGCTGCAGCAGAGTCATGGGGAGGCAGCACTGGCTCCCAAACCTTCCATGACTCTGCACCTCGAGGCAGGGCTTGCACACCTCGGGGGAGTGAGGCTGGCAGGGCAGGTTTCTGGTCTTGGTTGCACTGGAATAAACCCAGGCTGACCCCGCTTTTATGCCTGTAAGGATGTGATTATCTAACCCTGTCGGGAAACACGGGGTTGTATTTTTGTCATAATTTATAAGCTTGTTTAATTTTTTATAGAAAGAAAATACATCTACTGCTACAAATTATTAATGTCCACCTGAATATTTTATGCCCACTACACAGCACTCATTTTCATGCGAAGGCCCCAGTGTTTGGCACAAAGCACCTGTGCACATTCTCCAGCCTGGTCCCCCTGTCCCGTGTCACACGCTCAGGGAGGGGCCGGGAGCTGCGTTTCAGGCACGTCCCCCACGTGCCAGCCTGGGCTGTGCTCTGGCTCGGTCTCTGCTGGGGCTGCAGCTGGTGGCACCTCTGGGAGGGGTGAGGTGTGATGTGGCACACTGAGCAGGAGGTTTGCTGTGTGCAGCTGGTCACGGCGAGCTGGTGCCAGCTTGTGTTGGTGTTTAATTTAGAGCCCAATCCAGAGAGCAGGAGAGTCCCAGAGCTCCCTGCGGTTGAAACAAGCTGGAGGTGTTTGAGATCTGTAGATTGGGGAAAACAACATTTCCCAAGGGTTAAAGCACTGAGGAAGTGTCTGCCCAGCTTACTCCTAACAAGGAACGTATCGCTGAGGTCTGACTGTGATCAAGTGGCTGGGCCAGCAAAAATAAATCTTCATCTGTTCCCTGTCCTTGATGGATTTCCCGTGTCCATCCTGGAGTACGGCTGCAAGGAAGGGTCCCACGAAGCCCCACACAAACATTATGGACAAGGGCCAAGGCAGCAGTGCAGGTGTGGGGGATCAGGTTCAGTTACTCCTCCTCCTGCCTGCTGCCATTGCTCATCCTCTCTCTCTCATGTAAATGTACAATCCCAGATCTCCCTGCTAAAGCCCACGGTGCTTTGATGGCTCTGTTCCACCCTTCAAACGCAGCAGATCTGGGAATGCAGCGCTGAGGGGATGGAGGCACCCAGGGACCCCTGATCCCACCCCCCCGCTCACGGCCCTCGCTTGCCATTTTTTCTGCTTCCTGGGAAAGTGGTGGAGATGTGAAGGGTTTCAGAGGGTGCAGTGGGGCTGTCTGAGAGCCGCAGGGAGGCTCAGGGATGCTGGAACACATCTCCAAAGGCTGTGAGATGCCGCGTCCCTGCAGGGCTGGCACGTCCCCTCTCGCTGGGGCAGCCGCACTGATGCACAAAAGGCTTTTGGGATTCCCCGGAGCACAAAAAATCACCCTCCCACCTCTTTCTGATAATTAGTATTTTCCATAATTATCGCGGATAAGATGACATTGACCGAGAAGGCCGTGCCATAGCCAGAGGTGTCTGAGCTAATTTGGTTTCCCTCGGAGCAGCCGGGAAGGGCAGGGACTGAGGGGCTGCATCGCCGCTGCTCCGCTCCGAGGCTGCGGTGCCGGCGGGGCTGGGGGAGCGGGGGTGGGCCATGAATATTTCATGGGCAAACGCTACAGCGCTGTGAACGAGAGGCGCTGGCTCCCACCATCCTCAGCTCCTCCGTGCCTCAGACACCGGGGTCTGGCTCGGTGAGCCTGCGGGACAGCAGCGGCTCCCCGCGCCCGCCGCCCGCACCTTCTTCTCTCCAGCAGAAATACTTGAAAGTTCCTGTTGCTGCTTCTGAACGAGGGGATTGGAGAGCTCTGAAATGTTAACTTCTTGCACTTTACACTGTTTGAAACCCTGTCTTCAAACCCAGAGCCCCTCTGGGCTGCGGGATGGGAGGGGTCACCATCTGCTCCCAGCGCTGATCCCGTCTCCATCCCTTGGGAGACCCTCAGACTGGTGGGGGCCCGCTGGCCGCGGGGTCCTGCAGGGAGCGGGGTACAGCCTTACACTGCTCCTTGTCCCCACCACCTCCCATGGGCTGGGCAGGGGTGCTGCTCGCCCTCTCCTCCCGCACGGAGCTGTTCCCGAGCTGGCGCTGGGCTGCTCCATCCTCCCCGGCCATTCCCGCGTTCCCTCTGCACACACTCCGCCCCTGCCCGCTCCCTGCCAGCCGCGTCCGTGGGATTCCTGTCCCACACAGCTCTTCCCACACGTCACTGCCTCTCCATCTCCATCGCCACGGCTTGGAGTCACGCCAGGCCTGAAATCAGTGTCAGTACGTCTGCCAAAGAAACAAAAACTGAATTCCAAGTGTCCACTGTGCTGTTTGGTGACCTGGACCAGCACCTTGGGGCCAGGGACATTTTCCTGTACCCAAATTTCCTGCACCTGACCCTGCCAGGTTTCTCCACTGCAAGGAATAATAATCAGTATGTTTTGTGAGTCAAGTAAATGGAATAATAAGTGAAATATCAGAGACACTGGAAAGTGTTTGCTCAGCTGGAGTGACAGCCTCAGTCCCACACTATTTTTGTTTGCAGATGCAGCTTTTACAGACCATGGCTATAGGACAGATTAAATATTGTTTGAAAAAGTGATCAGAGATTTTGTTTGCAACTGTGCTGTAGCTCTTCTCCAAATATTGGAAGCATTTTAAATTGGTTTGTATTGATAATGGCACTGTAATGCCTTTCCTTGCTTGTACAGATCATCAGTGGTTTAATGTGCTTATTCCCAAGGGATGCAGTGACTGAAAAGAAGAGATTAAGATAAACCTTAAAGAATGTTTTATGGGGGAAAATTGTATTTCCTTTAAACAGGCTTTATGTAAGGCCTTGGCTTGTATTTGTTAGTGCTGCTGTGAGCAGTGGGCACGGCCAGAGCCTGGAGATCCCTTTTTGCCACACTCTCAGCCCCAATGCAGAAAGAAGATCAAGTCAGGGATACTCAAGAGCCTTTCAGAAAAGGCTGTTCCCACCGTGTCCTCTCTGTGGGTTGTGCCCACACATTCCTGTGCCTGTCCCTGCCTCCCCAGCAGGGCTGGAGGGAGCTGGGCTGTGGGGCTGCAGCTCCAACCCAAACCTTCCCCTCCCAGCTGGAAATGCAAACAGGGAGGTTGGGCTGTGTGTGCTGCAGTGCTCTCGGTGGCTCTGTCACAGCCGGGTCTGTCCTGCTCTGTGCCAGCACTGGGACACAGCCACTCCAGAGACTCATCCGCCCGGATAAATTCATAACGACACCGTTTGCCAAAAGCTGTTTGGATGTACAGGAGTCACATCTTTACTGAGCTGTTCTGAACACGTCCACCTGGATACAACCTCACACAAAACAGGCCCTTCTGCGGGACAGGGACACGTCCCATATGTCCCCAGAGGAGCTGAATCCACGCGACAAGCCCTCGCTCACGGCCCTTGGAGCTGATGCATTCCAACCACGAGGTCCTGAGGAAAAATGGATGAACCTGTCTGTGGCAGCAGGACCAGGCTTGCTGAGCCCATCCACTAGAGGAGCTAAAATAATTTCAGTGAGACCTTTATCGGGTTTTCAGCCTTCGTAGCTGAAGTTTGGGTTGGTGTGTCTTGCACACCCTGACAACAACGTGCCAAGTAACACCTGTGTCTCTGTGACCATGCCAAAGCCACCAGCAATAGCTCTGCTTTCTACAACAAGAAAAGGTCTCCTTGGTTTTGGAACTGTTGGTTAAATACAAGATGACACAAACCTGTCTTGTCACTGTGTTTTCTCCTCCATGCCCTTGGCTCTGGGCAGCTGGATGGGGACAAAGCTCAGCTCAGGCCAGGCTCAGGAACAGCCCAGGAGCTGGCAGTGCTCTGTGGATGTGACACTGCTTTTGTTTATTGCTGTAAAAATACGATAAAAATCCCACATAACCAATATTTCAGCTGATCAGAACTGGCTTATTTGTTGGCTTTTATTGATGCTCTGATCTCTGGTGAGAAAATAATTGGCCTAAGCAGCAGAAGCCTATTCCATCTAAACCCCGTGACAGCTTTGTTCAGTGACAGCAGTAGGTGACCCTGCTCTGAGTAAACAAACAAACACTCTCACTTATGTACCAATTATGTGTTATGGAATGGAAACTCTGAAGTACCCGCTTTGCTTTGCTCTAATTATTGTGCTGTCTCCCTGCATATGTCTCCACTTGCTTAATTGCAGTTTTTAAACTTTGGATTGCACTGTGGGATATGGGCTGGTCAGAGCTCTGTGGGAGGGCAGCTGTGCCTGGCAGCAGCTGGACATGTGGGTATATATTTCAGTATACATATATATATTTTATATGTCTACATTTAGCCACTGGCATTGGCTCAGCTGGGCAGAGCATGGTGCCAACAATGCCAAGGCTCTGGGCTCAGTCCCTGTAGGGGCCATCCACTTAAGGGTTGGACCCCATGAACCTTGTGGGTCACTTCCAACTCAGAATATTCTGTCGTTCTGTGATTTATCAAAGGCTGGGATTGATGATCTTGGAGGTCTTTCCAACCTTATTGATCCTGTGATTTCACTTACAGCCAGCCCTGGGGAGCACAGGGCAGGACTGAGCTCTGTTTTACCCAGGCCCAGGCAGGGAGGGTGCCGAGGCCAGCCCTGAGCTCTGCGGTCCCTCCCCAGCTCCATGGCAGTGCCAGGGCAGGGTGGCAGCAGTGCCTCCCCAGTGCCAGCACCACCGGGGACACCGAGTCACAACCCGAGTCACTGGGTACAGTGAGGTTATGTGAACTGAACAGAGAAGGATTCATCTTCTAAAAATAAATGGCTTTGTTTCCCCAGGTCATTTATTTTTGATAGATGGCTCAGCCGTGCGTTTGTTTAGCAGCAGGACAGAGCTCCTGCAGCCCCCTGGCACTGCCAGAGCTGATTTCAGCCTTCCAGGAGTCTCCAGGTCCCTCCACTTGTTGCTTGAGCTGAGCCTGCCTCCATCTGTGGAGGGGAGCAGCCCCTGCCGTCCCTGCAGCCCCCTCCCCAGCGGGGCAGAGCTGTGGCTGCCAGGCCAGCCCTTCCGCGGGGCACTGCTGCCCAAGGGCAGGGGAGGCTGCCTGGGAGGGAAGGTAGGACTGGGACTCTGCTCTCTGTTGGAATAGGCACTTCTCGGCTGCTTTGGGTATTTATGCCTGCATTTTTGACCTGGTTTATTATCAAGATAAACTGAACTTGAGAGGTTTTTTTGTAGAGAGTAGGTCCTGTGCCTGTTTGCATAATCTGGAAACACATAAAATACATTCTCGTGGTTGTCCTGTGCAGGGCCAGGATTTGGACTTCAGTGATCCTTGTGGGTCCCTTCCAACTCAGGATACTCTATAACTTTAAGTTTTATTACTTTATGATTTTACTATATGATCAGCTGAGTTATTCTGCAGATCGAATACATTTGATGCTCAGATGAGAACACAGAGAACTTGAGCAGTAGAATTTCAGTTTCCTGTTAAGATAATCTGCAGGCATGTAGAGATGCTCCCTGAGGAAGCCCAGGGTAACGGAGCTGGAGAAGACAAGCTGCCTGTCCCTCCGCTTGCAGGGCAGTGCCAGTGAGCCACTGTCACCCAGCTGAGGTATTTGTACAGCTCCAGCTGAGCCCTGCAGAGCCCCTGGCCCCTCTGAGGGGCTCTGCCCCAGGCCCACGGTCCCTCAGAGCTCAGCCCCCCTGAGCTGCTCCTCAGCCATCCCAGCCCCTTCCCAGCTCTCCCTTTAAACCACATCTGCAGCGAGACGATTTTTATCCTCAACAAAGTCCAACAAGGCTGGGCTGTCTCACAGAAGCAGTTTTGTTAGACTTGTACTTGCATCGCTCATTCCCCCACCAGTGTGAACGTTCCTCAGATAACACAGCTCACATGAAAAGACTTCTTCAAATTCTTTAAGTGCACATTAAAATGCAAATCGGCCTTCTTATTAAAGACTTCTGGAAGTTCTCTGACAACACATTTAAATGCAAATCAGTGAAACGTAGACTCAATATTAAAATCCAAACAATTACTTGATCCACATGCTGAAATTAAAGTGGGACCACATTCTATGTCTCCATAAAACCAGTGGCCTTTTCAGCAGCACAGGGGAGGCAGCTCTGTGTGGGGCTGCCTTGGCTTTCTGAGGGGCAGGAGGGGCCCCAGGGTCACTGAGCTCCCCTGTCCCCCCGTGAGGCTGTCACAGGGTCAGAGCTGTCTGTGTGACAGAGCTCCGGACGTGGCTCTGGACAGGTGCAGAGCCAACGCCCAGCTGGCGTTTCTAATAAAGCCTCCCTGAGGGCACCAGGTCCTCTCTTTGTCCAGTCTGGATGTCACCAATGTGCAAATCCCCCCGGGAGGAGCCCAGGCACAGCTCTGGAGCTCTGCCCGTGCAGGTGTGGGCTCATCAATATCCAGGAGATAAAGTGGGAGTGTGTGAGGCAGCAGCACAGACCATTAAAATCCCCTTAATAAGTAAGAAGCCATAGCTGGATTTTGAATTTTTCCTCAAATTATGCAGTCTGAGGTTAAAGCTCTACCTCCAGCCAAAGTGCTGGTAATTATTTGATGGAGTTTTAGTGGGCATGGGCTGAGGCCAGTTCTAAAAGCTCGGGGTGTCAGGGGAAGCAGCTCAGCTGAGCACATCTGATCTGCTTTATTTTAAAGTATGATAATCCATTAGGAACAACAGGCTTTAACTATCTTTAAATCTGAATGAGGCCCTTTTGCTTTTGCTCTGCTGTGCTTGTGACGTTCCTGCAGAAAGACTCAAGAGGAGCAAAAGGTGCTTTTCCACCACTCTTTTTCCCCTCTCTGAGTTTATCCGGCTGTTTCCCCTCAGGCTGGGCTTTCGGAGATCCGTGGGTGAGCCCTCAGAGTGTGACACGGGGCAGTCGGTGCTGGGACTGCAGACTGCTGCCCACCACGCCATGGGAAGCATTTCTGTGGTGGAGTTTTTCTCCTGGTTTCTCTCAGACTTTCCATTTGGAACATGGCTCTTTTGTCTGAAAATATTGTGTCTTATTTCTCAGACAATGTTGTTTGAGGACAGTGAAATATTGAGGTACACCAGGAATATGGGACTGATGTGTTTGGGAAAAGCATTGCCTGCAGGGTGGGCTTAGAGGTGGATAGGAACAGCCCCTAGTGACTCTTGGGCTGGTTATTCACAAGTAGTTGGAATTATTTGCATTATCATCTTGAGACAGGCTGAGGGGACAGGGGGCAGTGCAGGTCACTCCTCGCACTTGGTCATATCAGTTTTTATTGCTGGCTGGTGTGTAGACACATCTGAGGCTTCTCCAAGACAAAAGGGGGATTCTTTTCTCTCATGAATTGGAGATCCCACAAATGAGCTTTGCCAACACCAACATTTTATTTATTTGAGGTATTTGAGGGATCTGAAGCTCTGCTTTTGTTTGGATCTTTTATGTCATTTCATGTGCTAATCAGGGCTTTTTAACTTGACTCTGTCACTCAAAAGCTTCTTGATGATGATGAGCAAAATTAAGCTGTTTCACTGCTGAGTGTGTATCATAAGTGAATTTTAATTTTAAAGGAAAAAGTGAGAATTTTTCCATTTTTAAAAGTATGATTATTTTTAAAAGGACTCATAGTGGTATTAGTTAATCTTCTAAGTAAAATGCAATCCAAAGTACAAAACAGATCTGGTTGTTCCCTCTCCTCCACATACCATTTATTACATGAAAATAAATGTCATACCCAAGTAGATGTGAGTGATGCACAAGGACAAGGTGTCCTGTAGCTGGTATCCATCAGTATTTGAAAAATGGAAAGAATGGGAAGTGTTTCAGCTGGTGATGTTCATGGGTTCCTTGTCTCTGCCCCACCCTTGATTGCAAATATTTCAGTGTTGGGGAAAATTGAAGATCAGGTCATGAACTGTAAATGAAAATGAATTTTGTATGTGAGTGAGTGGGAGCCTTGGGAAAAAAGGGGAAGAATCACAGAATCACTGAGTCTGCAAAGACCTTCAAGGCCATCGAATCCAATTTGTGCCCGATGCCCACCTTGTCCCCAGCCCAGAGCTCTGAGTGCCACCTCCAGCCCTTCCTTGGGCACCTCCAGGGATGGGCACTCCAACCCTCCCTGGGCAGCCCTTCCCATGCCTCTCGGAGGTCCCAGGGTGTGCAGAGAAATCCGAGTTTCTCCCGTGTGAAACCACAGTCACCTGCTCGGGCTGGGGGTGATCCCGGCGCAGCCGGGTGAGGAGGAGGAGCGGGACCGTGGGGAAGTGGCGGGGCAGGCAGGTCCGTGGAGGGGCTGCGGGGTGCTCCTGGGGCTCCTCTGGCCCTCGGGCCGTGGCCGGGCTGGGTCCCTCTGCGCTCGGAGGGTTTTGCTCTGCTGGAAAGCAGCCAGGCAGAATTCCTGCCCCTCGTCCCCCTGACGGGCATGGGAACGATGGGGACGGTCCCTCCCGTCCTGCACGGCCGGCCCGAGGAGCCCGGGAGCAGCGAGCTGCTGAAGGATGGAAGTTCTGTCCGTGCTGCTGGCTGGGAGCTGCTGAGCGCCTCCGCGGGCCGTGGTTCCTGCACAGATCTGTATTCCAGGGACTTGTACTGCACCAGCGCGGGGCTCGGGCTTTTACAGCCTCAGCCAGCGAGGAGGAATCGCTTCTGCCGCTGCCTGCGGGCGCTGAAATCCCTGACGTGTGCTCTTTATTATGGGCTTAAGAAGCCTGGAAAATCAGTGCCTCGGCAATCCCTCAGCACAATGCACGTTACTGCAGCCTACAGCGCAAATTAGAGTGGAAAACCGCGTTATTCCTGAGCTATTTGTCCATGGGCTTTGTTGCTAAGTTGGTGCTTTCTCATTCAGAAGGAGACAGAAATGCAAAGTACCCGTTTTCCGTGGGTGCTTGGATCCGTGTGGAGAACATCTGCTTCCCACCACGAGCGCTTGGCTTAGCTCTGTTCCACTCCCGGCTCAGTCCCCACATTCTGTATCAGCACTGGGAATGGTTTTTAATACTGGGAATGTGTAGAAATTCCTGTTGGGGTGCTGGCACTGAGAGAGCTCAGCCATCCCACCCACGGCGCGCAGCTGGGCACGGGAGCAGCTCCGGCAGCCGGGGAGGGCTCCGGCACGGACACGGCCGGACGCTGCTTTGGGGCCTTGAAACTCAATTTCTCAGGCTCCCGGAGTACATTTCTGCTGCTCCTCTCCAGGAGCTGTTCAAGCATTTGCCGTTGCATCCTGCTCAGCCGTGCTCTGCCGCCCGCAGCGATGCCGTGAGCACCTCCCGGTGTCCCGGGTGCAGCCCCGGGGCTTTCCCGTCCCATGCGGGTCCCTGCGAGCCCAGCAGTGGCTGCCGCATGCCCGGCTGGGTTCCTTATTTCCCTTCCTCCCCTCTCCCAGTGACCTTTTTGTCCCAAAGTCACCTCTCCACGTCCCTGTTCCCCCTCCCGTTGCCCTGACCTCTCTTTCCCCTGTGGTGCAGTGAAAGATATTTCCATTTTCCTATTGAATTTCCACTCTCTGCTTGACGCAACTTAGGAAACTGCTACCCTTGGGCTCTATTGGAGAGTTCTGGGGGAGGAAAAACCCAGCACCAACCGAACAGTGCCCGGCTCAGCGTGTCCCACTTCCCCCTTCTGCCTGCCGGGCACGAAAGGCGTTTTTCCCGACAGAAACTGCCCAGCCCCCTCGACATGCCCTGGAAAACACAACCCAAACACATTTTCCATAATGATCCCGGAGCAGCAGTCAATATTTAACAGTAGCTCTTTCAAGCTGCTTTCTGGGCTCCGAGGAGAATTCCTAAAGAAACAGTTTGTAGGAAATGTATCGGAAAATTAACTTCGTGTTCATCAGCACGTCGTTAACGGCTTTCTCACTCTAACAATCAAATGTCCCTGATTGTTCCCATCTTGGAGAAAGGTGAAGGCTGGCACCAGGCAATCTGTTCTCCCATCATTTGCTCGTGGCAGTGCTGGTCCCGGGGGGCTGCAGGTTCCTGATGGGGGGGCAGTGCAGCGAAAGGCATCTGCTGTGTTCCTGAGCCTGTTTACAGCACCGAGTATGGGTTGGAAGTGATGAATTTTTTTTAAAATTTGTTTTTACAAGAAACAGGCATCATTCATGATTCCCTTTTGCCATTCTCAGTTTTCCTTGCTTCTCCTTCCCAGTCTCCTCAGGCAGGCAGTGTAGCTTTTCATCTCCTCCTGCGTTTTCTGGCATCTCTTCATTCTGTGTCAGCCTCCTCTGCTGCATCAAGAACAAAATTTTTTATTCTATTTGGTTGTGGATGCTGGCCCCCAACTGTATGATTTGCTAAAGGAGCCAAAGTTTAGTTTCTTTTACTTGCATGGGATCAACGTGAATTCAAACCACCCCCACCACCCCTACACAATTTTTTTGAGTCACGAGTGAGTTGCCTTGGAGCCTGTGGCTTCTCTCGGTTGCTCCCTATGAACAGTGACAGCCAGAATTGTGGGATAACTCGGCTGATGGTACCCACACTCCTGAAGGCTGGCAGGGCTGGTACTCGCAGGGATGAAGGGCTTGGAGCTCCTTCCCCACACGGTCACTGCTTTGGGTGTCACGATGAGGCTCTTCCTCAGCAGCCCTGGGGAGGCCACACTTCCCACAGGGCCCTCCAGGGGAGCAACCATGGATGCTCCAGCCCTGGAAGTGTCCAAGGCCAGGCTGGAGCAACCTGGGGCAGTGGAAGGTGTCCCTGCCCATGGCAGGGGCTGGAATGGGATGAGTGTTAAAGTCCCTTCCAACCCTGAGCAGTCTGGGATTCTGTGATAACCACAAACCCCATTTCAGGAGAGAGGAAGGAGGTAAAGCCGTTTGTGGTTGTGAGGAAGAGGAGGCAGAGAAAGGGTTTGCGGGGAGACTCTGAGGTGACACCTGCGGCCATGGCCTTTCCCAGGATCTTCTGGCAGCGTGTGAATGGCAGGAAGGTGGAACAGCCAAAGAGAAGAATTTAATAATTATGGAGATGGGATTTTGTTTACCAGGAAATAGCAGAGAGGGCATCTTCAATCCTTAGGCCAAAGAACTGGCACGGTGTGGATGCAGCGAGGCCATCCCAGCTGAGGATGATGCCAACCCATGGGACTGAGTTACTTGTGTGATCAGGATGTTGACCCCAGTGACTGAGAGAAGTGTGTGGTGAAGCTGGAAAGAGAGAGGGGCTTCTCCAGTGTCCCCAGTCCTGCAGGACAAACCTCCCTGGGGCTGGGAGGGTGCCTGGGTTTGGGGGTTGAACTGAAGGAGAGGCGTCTGGAGCTGAAAGATGCATCTGTGAGTCATCAGCACAGAACTGTTAATTAAAGATGTGTTGAAGGATGAAATTACGCAGAAACGAATGAGAAGCAAAGACAAACAAGACAGTTTGAGAACTGCACAGAAAGCTAACGAAGCCGTGGGAGAGGATTCTCCAGATGATGGATTTCAGGAGGGGTTTTGTGTCAGGATGTGGGGTTTGGAGGAGAGGAGCTGTCTGAACCCCAGTGTTGGAGGGTTGGCAGAGGTGCCTCCTCTCCTGTGGGCACAGCGGGGTCAGGAGAGGCTCCGGCAGCTTGTGGTGGCCAGGACTGGGACTGAGAGCTTGGGCTGGGAAAGAAAGAAAGGACATCTCACAACTGAGACACCATCTGCCAGCTTTTAATGACCTTGGAGAAAACATGGACAGTGAAGAAGCAGATGAGAGGTGTGGGGGTGACAGGGGCATTGTTCTCTTGACAGTGGCTTGGTGGTGGCAATGGGGGAGTGGATATGTATTGGGAAATGTGGTGGCAGAGGAATTCAGGTGGAGGGGTTCAGCCTGGCCATGGAGTTGGTATGGGATACCTCTCCCTGGGCAGGAGCAGGTGCTGCCAGCCTGCTGCTCATTTCCATTTTAACTGCATTTTCCCTCGAGGGAGAGCACACCAGGTAATCTCCTGTTTTGCTTATTCTGACATTAAAAAGGGAATAACAATAGGGTAACAAAGAAAAAAATAAAAAAGGATTAATTTTCAAACAGTAATTGCCTTTCTGTTGATAGCACTGACAACTCCCAGGCACCTTCCAATTACAGCATTCGTGCCTTCCCTTTGCCTCAGCTCCCGTGGCTCCGTACCTGGAACAGGACCAGCAGCATCAGTCACCAGCTCGTAATTTCCCACTGTTCCCCCTGGTCTGGTGGGACAGGGAGTGTCCAGGTGGGGAATGTGTGGGCTGAAGGAATCTCCAGGTTGCAGCAGGGTTGTCTCTGGCTGGAAACAGTGACCAAGGGGGTGATGCTGAGCTGGGGCAGGTGTGCTCTGTCTGGGCTTTATGGAGGTATTGGACAGGTTGGACATCAGGAGGAATTTCTTCCTGGGAAGGGTTGTTGGGCATTGGAAGGGGCTGCCCAGGGAAGTTTGGAGTGCTCATCCCTGGAGGTGTCCAAGGAAGGGCTGGAGGTGGCACTCAGAGCTCTGGGCTGAGGGCAGGGATTGGGCACAGGCTGGGCTCGATGGTCTGGGAGGGCTTTTCCAGACTCAGTGATTCTGTGACTTTTAAGTTCCTTTGCTTCCCAAGGGACAGGGTGGGACAGGACAGCAGGTCCTGGCTGTGACAGGCTAACGTGCGTGTCCTGAGCTCGGGGTCCCCGTTGTCCCCGGGGCTCAGGCACTGTGGTGGGGACAGCAGTGCCTGTGCCCTGTGTCCCTGGGCTGGTGTCCCCAGGGAGTGGCTGTGGGTGTTGTTACACCTCGGCTCAGCGAGCCCCGGTCACTGCAGGGAGGGTGAACACGTCCCCAGTTTAACACCACGGACCTGTCTTCTCTTTCACCTCTGTTTTGATTTGCATTTATAACCCAAGCAAGTGCCCGTGGCCAATGGGTCCAAACCCAGAGATCAATGCCTGTTGCTGCTGTTCTGGAGAGGCCACGGGCAGCCCAGGAGCTCTTGTGCTTAAAGAGGCCTTGAGGACACCAACAGGTTTGTAAGGATGCCCCTTCCATTTGGGGCTCACTTTCTGCATGCAGCCCCCGCGTCCCCTTCTCGTGTTTTTGGTCCCTTTAATGGGGACCCCGGGCAGGGTCTGGGTGTGCTGGGAGTCCTGGCACGCCTGAGCCCCGATGCCATGGGAATGCCAGGCCAGTGCTGACCATCGGGCTCGTAAACAGAGACTGGCACCGTGGTGGTGGTGCAGGTCACACCCACAATGCCGGGCTGGTGTTTGTGGCCAGCTCTGCGTTTGCCATGAGGCGCTGCCTTTTCCCTCGGTTCCATGAATCCCTTGCTTCAGCAGTTTCCAGTGGAGCACCTTGTGTGGTGCCTGCAGAGGTCCACTCACCTCCCCCAACACCAATCCTGCTCAGCCCTGGGTTATTGATAAGATGTAAAATGGAATAATCTGAATAGCTCTATAGTATCTATATTAATACATTCCCCTGAGACAGGATAGCAGTGATAGTGAATTATAGGCTCGTTACCATGTGCAGTTCCTGCTCTGGTGTTTATGGCTGCCAGATTTACACAAACTCTGTTCACAGAACACTGATGATCCAGCACTAAGATGAGAATAGATTTTCTTTAACTTATTTTCTGTTGAAATGGGGTGGTTTCCTCCTAGTCCCTGCTTGTGGCATCGCTGTGATGCACACGACAAGCACGAGTGGTAGGAGCAATATGTTGCCCGTGGGAAGCGTTGTGGGTGATGGCAATGCTGGGAGAAGTGTGCGAGGGCTGCAAGGAGCTGAAGAGGTGTAGAAATGCACTTTGTCAAGCGTAATCCATCCCAGGATAATGCAGGTACACGCACGGAATGGGATTCTGGGCTCTGCTCCTCCGCTGCGCTGCGAGGGATGTGTTGTAAGCTGCTCTTCCCCCACTTGCTACGTCCCCTGTGCCTGTCATGGGCCATCCCCTCTGCCTGCCGCTTCCCTGAGCTCACCTCCAGGCTGGGATTTACCTGGCTCCCGGCCCAGGTGCTCTGGACGCTGCAGTTCTGCACGTGCAGACATTCCCAGCACATCTGCAATCGTATTTCTCCCGACTTCCAGCAGCGTTTTGGTGTTGCCATTTTATGGGTGCTGGTGCCTTCCTGCTTAGAGGGGGAAAAAAGCTCTTTATAGGGAAAGCAGAGAGGATGGAGGGTTGGTCTGCATTCACGGACTCCTCTTTATTTCCCTTTTCACCACAAAAAAGAACATGTGAGAGGGGCTGGAGTGACAGGGAATGATGAGCAGAGCCCGAGGCTGCTGCTGCTGCTGAGAGCATTTTGTGAGCAGGGGAGTGGTTGGATCGGGAAGCTGGGGGAAAGAAGGAGTTGCACAAGTGGCTACACAAGCCAACAAAACCTGATGAAAGCTGCCTTTTAGGAAGAGCTGGTGCTGTGTTTGTGGTCTGCAGTCATTCACTGCTTTCACCCCTGTTTTATCGCAGAGAGGGGTGTGCTTGAGTCCACAGAAGTGTTGATAGGGAGTTACCCGTGTGCAGGAAAAATCACACGAACTTCAAAAGCTGCCTCAGGCTGTGCCTGGGTGATCAGACCCCCCACCAGCACTGAACTCTCTGCTCCTTTGAGTCACTGCCCACCAGCACAGGGCCCCCAAGGTCCCTGTTTGACTCCACGTTCTCTTTGGAGAGAAACTGAGACAGTCCATCCGCAAATACCTGAGCAGGCGGAGCCAGGAGCCGGGAGCGGGGGCGGTGCGGGACCCTTGTCCCTGTGCTGAGGAGGGATGTGGAGCCCGGCTGCAGCTGCGGACCCGTGTGTTCTCTGGGAGCCCCGGCGTGGTGGGCTGGCAGGAGGTGACAGTGCAACACCCAGTGTGAGATGGGGGATGCAGTCGCTCAGCAGACGCAAACTTGATTGCTAAAGGCCAATTCTAACCTCCTTTCTGCCCCCTCCATTCCAAGGCGAGCTGTCGTGGCAGGGCTGTACCCCGGGTACCCCCGGAGAGCTGCAGCAGGGGGGCCGCAGGTTTGGTGTTTGTGTTTGAATGCACACCACAATACGATGCTTTTGGATGCTCCATGTCATTCGGGGCAGGTTTAGGGTCTGCATTCCCCGTCGCCTGGGGTCAGCCCGGCCGATGGCGAGCTGGCTGAGCTCCCGTGGGCACCTGGGCTGCTCTGGCTGCGGGGATCCATGCCCCGGCGCTCGGGAGTGATTTATCTTCTGTTTGCCCAAGTTGCCCGTCTGAGGAGGCTGCGGTGAAGCACATCCCGAGACAGCAGCAGCCGTCCTTTCAGCCCGGCGCTGCCGCTGCCGGCGGCTCCGCTCCGCTGCTCCCTAACGAGGCGAGCGGAGGGGCCGGGGCACCGGCNCTCTCCCGCCCTGCACGCGGCGCTTTCGGTGCCAATTACACTAGAAATAATTATTTGATTACACAATTCTTTGCTAACTGCTTTGTTCTCCATCTTGTCTTTGATTGCTCAGGAGCTTTTTGGGGTGAAATAATTGCTTGTTCAGGGAATTTGCTAAGAAGGTGGTACTTATCCGTTTCCTCGTCAATTCACGTTCCACATGCGCTTGGTGCACGATGGGCTGGGAGAGCAGAGGGTCCTGCCGGGGAGCGGAACCCAGGGATGGGGGCTGCTCCTTCCCTGACGGGATTCTGGCTTTGTTTCACTGCAGTGACATCACCCCGCTCCGGGCAGCCTCCTCACTCCTCGGCCCTAACCAATTCCCCGGTATTTTCTGTGCCTTTTCAGCTGGGAGTTTCTGTAATCCAACTGCCTCGTGTCTTTTAGTTGATGACTCCGATCTATTAGTAATGATGTGCTAATTATTCTGGTTCTGTGGCTGTTGATAATTGATCCAGATTATGAGAGTATAAAATCAGGAAGGTTGGAAAAGACCTTCAAGATCATTGAGCCCAACCTTTGACCAATCATCACCTGGTCAACCAGACCAGAGTATGTCCTGTCCTGAACAAAGTTCGAGAAGTGACTTTCAGTAGTTTAAAGCAGTTTGAAGTTCATGAATAATACATAGCTCATCTCATGAGCTATCATTAACCTGTGCTGAAGCCCACTGAAGAATTTAAACCCGGTTTAAATCTCCCATTTCCTGAGCAGAGGTGATGTCTAGGTGTGAGGAGTGTGACAAATCCTCATCTCCACCCCCCTCTAGACTCTCCAGCAAGTGCCTAATTATTCTTTCCCACAATTAAGCCCATTCTGAATTTCTTACCTGTGAAATTAAAAAATCCAGTTTCTTATGTCTCTTAAAATTATGGTGATGAACCTTTTGTGGATGCAGGAGAGACATGGCAGGGGAGGCCCGAGGCTCCCTCCTGGCCCTGACACTGCATCCTGAAAGCAGAACTAGAGAAGCCACTGTCACTGTGCTTTATATTGAATTTCTGCTTGGGTCTTCTAGGTAGCAACCCCTGTGAGTTTCCATAACTATGGGGGTAAATTTAAATTTTAAAGAAAATGCCATTGGGATGGAAACACTTTGGAGGAAGAGAACCAGTCTGGTTACTGATGGGGGAAGTGCAGGGAAAGTTTCTGGGGCTCAAGCACCAATGGGACCTTGCAGGTGCTTTGGAGGCAGATGTAAGTCCTTGTTTCTTCCACAGGCAGCTCTGGAATGGGCCATGGACAGGGAATAGTTAGAGACTTGCATGTGCTGAAACATGGAATTTTATGTGCTTCATTTATGCCCCTGAATCCCTTGCTTATCAAGGTTCCCAAATGCAGGGATGTGATGTGTTCTGTAACAAACAGGAAACAAATAATGATTTGGAAAGGATTTAATTAACCTGGATGAATTTATTTAAGCAGCATTAAAAGTCTTTCCCAGAGTATTTGCTGTCTTGTTTTTTCATTTCCATGTAAAAAAGGTCCCTTGCTGGGTTTGTGCACATCACCTTGAGGTTTTGATTAACTTCAGTGTTTTCATTAGCTCCCTGTAATTAAATATTTATGGTGCAGCACATCCATGTTCCTGCACACCATTGACAGCGGAGAGGACACGGGGCTCAGGTGATGGAGAGCGGGGCTGCTGCAGGAGCTGGGGTGTGGCCCCGGGTTTGCGCTGTGCTGGTGTTCGTCAGCCTCTGGTCCTGCTCCCTCCAGCCTCTCTCGGCGGCCGGGGGCTCTGACCCCGCGGGCCCGGGAGCAGCGGGCTGGGAAGGGCCCAGCGCAGGAACAGCAGCGATTCCCCTCCCGCTGGTGCCTCCTCCCGGTGCTCGGCTCCTCAGGAGCAGGGAGAATTCACCACGTCCTCCTAAATCACCCTGTCACTGTTTGTAATTTGGGCTCATAAAACTGGCAGGAATTACTTGTGTGGGAGACCTCGGGGGCCATAAAAATTGGGAGCTTTAGTTAGATTTAATTAGTGACAAAAAGTAGTTTTGTCAGACTCTTTCCTCACAGAACCCTGGCTGGCAACCCCCCCGTGGGCCTTGGGAAGAGGCTGCTGGAGCTCAGGCTCCTGACCCAAACTCCGCAGATCAGTTTAAAAAGGGGGCATCTTGACAAAGGGAAGAGGAAATGTCCTCAAGTTGCCCCAGGGAGGTTTAGATTGGATATTAGGAAAATTCCTTATGCAGAGGTTTGTAAAGCCCTGGCACAAATTGCCCAGGGCAGTGGTGGAGTCCCCTCCCTGGGAGTGTGGATGTGGCACTTGAGGACAGGGTTGGTGGTGAACCAGGTGACTGATGATCACAGAGGTCTTTTCCAACCATAATCTCTGGGAGTGCAGCTGGGCTTGGGTGAGGCAAAGCATTCACAACCCAGTTTTGTCTTGTTGGGTTAAAACAGAAAAGGTGGGATCTCTTTCAGGCCAGAAGCTCAGGAGCTATTTCAGCAAGGCTTTCTCTGTTCAAACAAGGAACGTGTTTTTGCTGGAAGCGAGGGAAGCACAGACGATTTGTTGTTGTTCAGCAGTCAGGGTGGTGTTAGCAGCTGTGTAAACTGGTTTAACTTCATTGACTTCCCCAGAAATGAACCGATTCTTCTCCACTGTGAATCTGGTTCCATGGAACTTAATTGATTTTCAAGCTGACATTTTTATTAGGAATAACATTTAAAGTTCAGATAATACTCATCAAATATTTGCTTACTAGTGCCCACACCATCCTGCCCGGGTAAACAAGGTTATTGTATGTATAGAAATCTGGATAAATAGATTAAAATCTGGATATTATGTTTATGATTAACCAGCAGTAAGGTGGGGAATATGAGGCTGCCTGAGGAGAGCTGTGATCAGACTGAGCTGCCAGCATGTCCTCAGGCCAGGGAGTTGTGTCAGTGTCATCCGAAATGAGGCGGATCCAGTTCCCAGGGTTATGAAATGCTCCTCAAGGCCCCAAAGGTCAGGTGATTTGGTGAACTCAAGCACCAAAGAGTCTTCAATCTTCAGCCATGCAGAACATCTGCATGTCCTGTATATACCTGTTTATCTGGTATATAAAATATGCATGAAGTGCCTGTTGTGTCAGGTGATTGCTGCCAGGGCTCCTGTCCTCATCTCCAGCCACACCTCAGTCGGTGGCTGCAGCTGAACAGAGCAGGAGCGAGGGAGGAAAAGCCCCGAGGAGGGACAAGTGTCACATCAGTGACAGCGTTCAGCCCCTGACTGTAGATACTGTGGCAGATGTAAAATACTGGCTCTGGCACCAGAAAATTGTTCTTTGAGTAATTGTATTATGTACTTCAATGCCTCTTTGATAAGGAACGATTTGTGTGAGGAGTTGGCAAGTCGGTAATCCCTGGTTTTCCAACAGTATTTTACAGGGAACGTGGCTGTGGAGGAGGCTGTTGATGAAATCTGTGGGGAGAAACGGGCTCCCTTCAAGGAGGGGAATGTTACAGCTGAAGTAAGGCAAGCCTTGCATTTAAAACCTGATCCACTCAAGTGGTTGGAAATGTCAGGGATGTGGGAGACTTTGAATCCCTGGCACTGATAAGATTTTTAACTTCACCATTTTGCCTCCCAGCTGAGCCACAGGAGCCAGGCAGGGCATGTGCTGGGTCACCCCATCCTACAAAGTGCCACTCAAGATGGCTGTAGTGCCAAACTCTTGGACCTCATGGAAATACTTGTTACAGTCCCTCCCTGTTCATTATTGCCAGGACTGAGGTGCCTCCAGGGCTGGTGTTTGCTGTCATTTTAGGATCTTTGTGGTGTCATATGCAGAAATAACAAACGCAGCCAAACACAGGTGATGTCAGGTATTGTTTTGCCTTTTATTCCTGCTGTATTAAGTGCTGCTCCTCTAGAAACAAATGTGTTGTGCAATAATTTGGTTGAGCGCCAGGAACAGCATCTGCATTTGCATTCTGTGAATTAGAAAGCAATCTGTTGCTAGAGGGGAGCTGGTGTAGTCATTTCTAGCTCAAAGTGCTCCTGAGATATTTCACCAAAAATACTCTGTGTCTGAGGCTGCTGCTTCCCCCTGTCTCGGATAAAAATGGCCACACAGGGTGCTCTCGGAAAAGAATCATTCATAGCTATTTGTGTCACTTACCTCATGTTGCTCCAGAGAAACAACCACCATGCTTCCAAGGAAGACAGATTTATTTTTTTCTATGAAGCTTTTTTTAGTAAAATGAAATGCTTGGGTTGTTTTACCTTTCTGTTCAGGAAATGGCAAAATTGCACCTGCAGGAGGGTGAACTGGGGGCAATGCTGATACACAGCTCCTGCATGATTACCTGGAAATGCCACGAGCCTTCCCAATCACCTCTGGAATGTGCTCTAGATTTGATGCTGTACAACAGTGTAAAATTGATGAGTTATTCTGTGGGAGAGGTTTGCAGTGAAAGCAAGGAAAGCTTTACATACAATTCTTTCAGGGCCGGGTTGGACGGGGCTTGGAGCAACCTGGGATAGTGGAAGGTGTCCGGGCCCGTGGTAGGGATGGAGCTGGATGAGCTTTAAAGTCCCTTCCAACGCAAACCAGTGTGGGATTCTGTGGCTCTATGATCTGCAGGGGTCTGGAGGGGAAATCCTGCTGTGCCAGCTCCCTGCATTCCCCAGGGGACCAGAGCCAGCCCAGCCCCGTGCTCCTACAGCTGGGCAGGCCCCAGGGGTGGACTCCCCTTTTCCATGTGGGTTCCTGGAGATGCCTTGGTGATGATGCCCTGAAAAATGTTCAGCCTTTGCTGCCAAGAGCTCAGAAACCGCTGAGTGTGGGTTTGCATTTGCTTTGTAACGTGGAAATTAGAGCCTGGACCCGTCAGGAGGAGCTGGGGCCCGGTGCTGCTGCGGTGGTTGTGGAGCTGCTCCGTGCTGGAAGGACCATCCGCGCCCCAGAAAGGCGGTGCTGAGTGGGGGCTCTTAGCGCGGTGCCTGTTGCTGTTTTGTCCGGGAATGAAACCTGTGGGGATGCCTTTTCCTGCTGACCGAGGCCGTCACTCGCAGCCTCGCTGGCCAGGCTGTCTCAGATGGCAATTTTGAGCAGCCTTGATTGAAAAAAGCAGTGGAGAGCCTGGGAGCTGCTCCGACTGATCTCCCCTGACTGCAGGCGTGTTCCTGGGAGTAGCTTTTCCTCCCCCTCTTTCAAATGCAATAAGCAATCCATTGTGACGGACTGGATCCGCGGACCAAAAGGAGCGGGGAACAAAGGCAGCGGTGCCCGGTGAAAGCCAGCCCGGGGCAGTGGGCACCTTTTAGATCGTTCTCTGCTCCTGTGTCCTCTCCGCTGTATCAAAAGATGAAAGCTTTCCGTCTCTGCTCAGGCTGACTAATTAAACTGCTCCGCTGGGCTCCCCAGCCCGGCTCAGCCCCACCTCTGCTTTCAGCCTCTCCGGCTGCTGCTCTCGCAGATAAAGTGGGCTCCGCGCAGGGCTTGGAAATGCTGCATTAGCGGCCTCTGCTTCCCTGGGAGCCGGGGATTAGAGCCAGCCAGTCCTCCCTGCGCCTGAAACCTCTCCCTCGGAGCCGGGCTGACCTTCAGACAAAGGCAGGGTTAAAGCAAAGACTAAAAATCCTCCGTGCGGGGAAACCGCGGGGCTGGAGGCAGCGGAGCTGGGAGAGCAGGGCAGGGTTTGACCTGGGTGTGCAGGCAGTGAAGGGAACAACCCTCCTGAAAAACATCAAAGTTAATTGTTATGCGAAACTGGTTCGTGTTTTCCAGCCCGCCAGGATCAGTGCTCATCACTTGCCCATAAAAAGAGCAGCTGGCCGGTATTCCTCGCTCTTCCCGGAGCGAATGGAAAATGAAGGATGTCCGTGCTCGCGGGGGGAGCTTTGACAGAGCCGCTCTGAGCAAGCCTGGGGCACTCGGCTGCCCAGAGCGCCCGGGCTCCCCCCGCGCTGCCCCGGACCCCGGCCGGGGGTGCCGTGGGACCACCCAGGCGCTTGTTGCGCTCCCCTCCTGTGCCGCGGACGGGGGGGCTCAGGGCAATTTGGCCTGGCAGGTTCTGCAGGGGGGCTGCAGTCGATCCCTGCACCTTTGGGGGCCACCCGGAACCTGCGGAGCTGACGGAAGGAGTTCAGTGAACTCTGAATCCTGCTCCAAGTGCTGGGTTCCTTTCCCCGTGGAGGAGCAGATCCTGGTTTCAATGCCTGTTTTTGTCAGCATCCCTGGAGGCTTTATTTCCTTGAGCTGCTCTCGCTGCAAACGGCGCTGATTCGTTTGGCTGAATCCTCGTCGAGGCGCTTGAGCTAAAAATGAAATGCAAATGTACAGGAGCTATTCCTGTTTTTTTTCAGCTGTAGAAAGCAGGAATTGGAAAGATAAATTACCATCGCTCCCTTTAAGCACATATTGCTGGGAAGCAAACACTAAAACATCAAAATAAAGCCTTTTTTTCTTCTCCCCTCTTTTTAAAGCAAGAATATAATTATGCTCCGTGGCTCTCACCAGAGCACAGATCAAAGCCATTAAGTAACTGCTCCTGGCTTTTTTACCGTGGCTCTGGGTGGCACATCCAGCGTTCACACGGGAGCCACCGGCTGTAGCTGGCACTGCAGGGAGCAGCTCCGTGGGGAATGGGCACCTCTGTCCTGCCCACCCCGGGCTGCTGCGGGCAAGAGGAGCAGCAGCAGCCCCAGAGAGGTGTGGGGGTCCTGCCCTCAGCCCCCGACCGTGCTTGCCAAGGCAAAGGCTGGGGCTGGGGATAGGGAAATGCCTGCAGGCTGGTGGTAAAGTGGATGCTCATATCAAGTCACTTGAAGCTTCAGTGTCTGCTTGGCTTATTCTCATTTAGGATAACAATCTCTCTCGGAAGCTCAGGAATGCCTAAAATGCAACTCCCCTGACTCACACTTTGCAGCAGGACAAATTGGATCCAAAGCACTGACAGCCCTCAGTTTGGAACTTGGCAGTGGGCACCGGGTCATTTTGCCTCGCACAGCCAGGAGATTGTGCAGAGATAAGACTATCCATCATTTTTAACACGGGAAGGCTTGGCAAAAAAAAAGACATTTCAAAACTGAAAGCAATTTATATTTCCCCACAGAAATGTTCCCCTATTTTAAAAATACAATAGTTCCCTTCTCGCCTTACTTCTGCCTGCATGTCCCTCTTCCAGGGCGTGTTTCAGCACTGGTTTGTTTCTGATTGCAGGGAAAATTCCCATTTCTGATCCACGGTGGGATTCCTGCAATGGCTCTGCCATGGTGCTGTGGCTGCCACCGGGGTGTTGAGGGAGCAGGTCCCAGGCTGGGGCACAGCTGAGCTTGGCGTGGGCTCCGGGGAGGGCTCTGTGCTCAGGGCTGGCTCCGGGCACAGCTTCCAGCCCTGCTTCCCCATCGGGAAAGGAACAGCCCCGAGAGAAAAGTCAGCTCTGGAGAGGAGACGTGAAGAGAAAGGAGGAGGAAAAAAGGGAATGATCCAAGTGGGAAAAGACGGTGTCCCTTGCGGGAGTGGGAGCTGTGGCATCACCCAGGCCCTGGCCAGGCTCAGCTTTAAACCTGACATTCACAGAAACTCACCTGTGGCCAGGTTAATGCCACACCACATTTGGCCAAGGCCCAGACCAGGTCCCAGATCCACAGGGATCCACTTTGATCCATTTTTTGGTGGAGTCCCCATCCCTGGAGGTGTCCAAGGATGGCCTGGAGGTGGCACTCAGTGCTCTGGGCTGGTGACAAGGTGGGGATCAGGCACAGCTTGGACTCGATGGTCTGGGAGGTCTCTTCCAACCTCAGTGATCCTGGGATTCTGTGCCCCATGTGCCACATGACTGAAAACCAGCTCAAAACACACCTCAGTAGTGTGTGTGGTGGTGCTGGCAGGGCTGGCATCTGCTCGAGATGTCTTGGAAGAATGACCTCCCCAAAAACTGCACATGGACATTTGTGACACTGCAGAAAAGGAGCCTTTGCAGTGAGGGTATGGGAAATAGATTTCTACTTGGCTTGGGTTAAATCTAGAGGTTTTGTTTGGAAAAGGAGTTTTCAGAGGAAAAGAACAATGTTTTCCTGAGCGATGTTCTTTCTCATTTGCCCTCTCCCCAGGCTGTGGGAGGAAAACTCTCCATCTATGCCATAGCTGCTATTGGGTAGCCAAAAATGTAGACTTAAAGCCAGAGTTCCCCTGGAATGAACCAGGATATTAATTAAAATCTGTAATTGCAGAGCTCCTGAGCCAGTAATGATAGGATGTGCAAGTGTTTCTCTGTGATTCCTGTTAATCAAGAGGAGAGCCAAAGAAACAATACGTTAATCACAAAAGTGAAGATTTCTGAGCACATAATGATTGGTAAGGACCCAACTGCCATTGATCCTCCCCAGGAGTTTCTCACACAGTGGCCTTTTGTGCCTTTCAGAATCTGCCTGAAACGGAAAAGCCACAAATCCTCCCGGTGTGGGCACTGAGGGAGGGGAGCTGATTTGTCTGCTGTAATTGCAGGGAGCTTTGGTACCGGGAGGGGCTGAGCTTCGATCTGGACACCTGCAAATCTTGAATCCCTGCTACTGCTACTGGTTTGCTGAAACAAAACCTGCCTGCCAGAGAGCCTGGCTGGGAACAGCTTTACCTTACCTGATGTAGGTGATCCTCAGTCTGGTTCCAGCACAGCCCTCCCCAGTGGAGCTGGGGATTGCTCACTGGAGTCCCCGTGCTGAAATTGCCCTCCCTGCGCTCCTGGAGGGACTGGGGATCCAGTGCTGCCTATGGACCTGAGGGATTGCACCTGTGTTTTGAGGTTTAAATAACTGCCTGAGTGCCCATGGGGTGCAGCTGCCCAGGGCTGGGCTCTGGCCCCAGTGTGACCGTGGGACGAGGTCACATCGTCTGTCCCTGTTTGGCACGAGCACGGCACCTGCACCGTGAGCTTAGGGACAGCCCCACCGCCAGGCTGAGCAGTACCAAGGAAAGGGAAACCAGCGAGTAACTGCTTTGTAATTCGTTTTAGGAAAACCATCTCCAGCAGAGCAGATGGAGATGAATCGGATAGAACAAACCTCGGCTGAAATCCTGCAGTGGGGCTGGGGGAGCTCAGTGGGCACTGCCCAGCTGGGCAGGGCCTGGGGAGTTGTGGCCTGGCCTCAGCGCAGTTCTTCCCTCCCAGGGGAGAGCAGCAGAACAAATCCTCTGACCAGACTTGGTAGGAGCTCCTGGTGCCTGTGCAGGGTGGTGCATCCTCTCGTGGGTTATCTGGGGCTCTCCTGATCCCTCTATTAATTCTCTCATCCCGTTTGTGCTTCTGGTTTGAGAGGCATTTGTTGAGGAAGCAGTAAATCTGTCACTCCAGCAAGCGCCTAATTGAGCTACTCAGTCCCGGGAAGTCTTTGTTTCCTTTCTGAAGATAAATAAACACCATCCAACACAGTATTTCTTCTTCCTTCCCTCCTCCATTCATCCCCTTTTCAACGAAACGTGTCCAGGCAGTGGTGTGCTTCACCCATCCTCATTCCGTGCTGTGGGTGAATCCCTGTGGCAGAGCAGAGGGTGGGAGTGCAGGGGTGGCTCCAGCAGATGCCCTTGCTGCTCCCTGCCCACCCTGTGCACACCAGGACTGCTCCGGGGGCTAAACTCAGGTGCTGTCTGCGGGCAATGGGAAGGAACACAGAGTGGGTGTAAACCCTTGGGTCTCCCCAGGCTCTCTCCATCTCGGTCCCAGGCTGAACCTGAGGCCGGGGCTATTCACTGGGGCAGGTTCTGCAGGAGGAACCGGCTGGTGGCTCCCACAGCTCCCTCAGGCTGTCCTCTGGGCACATCCCGTGTGCTGTGCCCAGCCCCGGGCAGAGCTCACCCCTCCTGGGAGGGACGTGGGGCTCTGGGGCCGCTGCCCACGCGCCAGTGCAGAGCTTTGGGAGCTCCAGCTGGGACCTGGGACCTGCCCTTTGAAAACAAGCCCAAAAAACCCCAGCACGACAAAACTGCAGAATGTCCTTCTCTTGCTGCTCCTGAGGCCACCCAGGATGGCAGAGCCAGGCAGGGCAGGAGCGGCTGGACACTCGCCAGCAGCGCTGGTGGGCGCTGGCAGCCCCTGCAGCACAGAGGCTCTGCCCCGCCCGCTCCTCGGTGCCGCAGGGGCTGCGGGTGATGGGTCACGGCTGGACTCAGCTCTTTGCTCTCAGGAGAAGGTTCTGGAGAGGCGAGAGCTGCCTGCTCTGGAGCAGGATGGGGCTGCTTCACCCGGGCCCCCCGGACTGACCTGTACCTCTCCTTCCCTGCATTTGAAGGCTGTTTGTGGGACCTGAGCATGCCCATCCCCACCCCCAGCCGGGCCAGGCGCCCATTCCGTGATCCCCCACATCAGCCTAATTGGAGACTGACACTTTCTGCTGTTACAATAATTCTCAGTGTCAGATATTTCACTGTCGAGCTCATGAGAATGGCTCTAATGCTGGTTTGGGCCTTGAAATAAATTTCAGTTTCATCAGTTGCAGGATAAATCACTTAATGAAGTTCCCAGATGTTTTAAAATTAAGTTTATATTCTCCTAAAAGAATGTCAGGCTCGTTGCTGTGATGGAGGAGCTCTCACAGTTTAGGAAGGAAGTTAAGCTTCCTTCTTTCTAGCTGGAAGTCCAGCTTCTGCTGCTGGGCTCCTTGGAGAGGGGCTGAGCAGGGTCTCACCTGGGCTGAGTGTGGCATCTGTGGAAGCACCAGGAGGTGTCTGACAGCGCAAATCCTAACGGATTTAAATTCCAAAGCAGCACAAGCTGCTGGTAGGGGGTGGGGAGGTGAGGATGTATTTTTTAATATTTTTTGTATATTTTTCCGGAGTAGTTTTTGTTCTGCTGAGGGACCTCTCTGTTTGAGGGTGGCTGGAATCTCCTGTTCCTGCAGAATGAGGTCACTGCCCAGCAATGGGGTTCTGGGGGGAAGGGTCCCTGGGGGGGGCTAGAGACACCTCTGGTGACTGTAATGTGACCCTGAAAGAGGAGAATCTTGCTCCAAGAGAAAATCCCAATGTTGCCAGCCAACTCATAATGAAAAAATGAAAATCAGTTAAATAAAGGTTACTGTGGGGTTTTGGTGCCGTGGGAGCAAGGGAAGCTCTGGGCTGGCTTTTGTTTGGTTTGGATGTGGATGAAGTGCTTGTGCTGGGCAGTCCATGGCTCTGAAGGGGGATGTGCTGGGGGACAGGGCCCAGGGGGTCCCCAGCTCGGAGGGGCAGTGTCCAGCAGCAGCGCGGAGCAGAGGGGGGATCAGGCCCCAAAGAACCGGGACCACCGTGCTGTGGGGAGAGCAGGAGAGCCGAGCCAGTGGGTCAGGGGCTTTGAGTCGATAATCACATTGCTTTGAGCTCTGCCCTTGGCTCTGGGCCGGGGCTGTTTGGAGGCACGCGGGATGCCAGGACCTGGAGGGGTTTCGGGATGCCAGGACCCGGAGGGGTTTGGGGCCGTCCCTCCGCAGCGGCGGCGCTGGCGTGGAGCAGGGATGGAGCTCAGAAGCGCTGACACGTTCAGTGGCTGCTGCATCCACCCTTGGCTTTCGGGCTGGGCCGGTCTTTGGCTGGGTGAGCTGACCTGCCTGAGCCTCTGGGCTCCTCCATGGGACACCTCAGAAGTGCTCCAGCATCCTCTGGGCTCGCTTTCCAGCGCAGGCTCCGAGCTGACTCTGCTTTTCTCAGGATGTTAATGAGCTCCAGAGTCTCACAGCTTTTCCTGCAGTTCACCACCAGAATGTTTAAGCAGAGGCTCCCAAATGAGGATTGGGAAGGGAGGAGTGCGCTTGTGGCATGAGCACTGCTCCCCTGAAGGCCTGGGTGTCACGAGGCCCCTGGTGGATCTCTGGATGAGACCTGGCCTGGCCCCACCGAGTCTTGAGCCCCAGCCAGGCTGAGGGACTCCCCGGGGCCAGGGCTGGCTGTGCCTCGTGCTGCCGGGTCCCCATCCTCGTGCACGGCTGGAAGGTGCAGGGACACAAACGCCTTTTGCTACCCCGGTGTGTGCCTGTTCCGACTGCCACGGCACCGGGGCAGAGTGAAGGGGTTCCTTTGGACTGGGGGGCTCATTTGGGGTGTGGGAGCTCATTTGGATTGAGGGGGCTCGTTTGGGGCATGGGGGCTCGTCTGGGGCTTGTTCAGGGCAGGGGCACTGGGTGTGGGTGTGGGCAGTGGGTGCCGGTGGCAGCACGTCCCAGGCAGCCCTGCTGGGATTCCTGCGCACTCCTCTCCACGTGTTGGGGCTTTTCCATCATTCCCAGTGCTCTCCCAGTGCTTTCATAACCGTTCCAGCCACGCCATCAATATTTAAAGACTCTGCAAGTGCTCGTTTCTAGAGCTCCCTGGTGCAGGCAGCGGCTTTAGCCAAGTGCAGCCCTGCATAGAAAACTTCTGCTGGGCTCTCCGCCCTTCCTTTTCCTAAGGATGGATTTGACTTTTATGATGGATATTCTGAAAGGAGGAGACCAGAAAACATACATTAGACCAATAACCATATCATAAATATGTATTTGCACTGGAGCGGGCAAATTTATCTGCAGAATGACTTTTTTAAAACAAAATAAATTCACAGGATAAATTATTCAATGATTAATATTTGACCAGGCACAGTGTATGCAGAGTTACCTTAATCTGTTTGGAGGCCTGGGTAATGCACAGCGTTGTGCAGGATTTTTACAGCTGTTAAATATTAAGGGCCTCTTGGTCATGTGCACGGGGGCCCCATAAATCATTTTGTCTCTGTAAAGGGGCCTTGAAACACAAGTAAATCACTTTGCTGCTTGGTTTATGGCCCTCGTATGCAGCAAGAGAGATATAAAAGGGCTTAATGTGTAAATGAGGATCTGACTCCGCCAGTTTGGGGTTTGTGATACTTTCCCGACGCCAAACTCCCTGCGGGAAGTGGGAGCGTGGCCGGAGGCAGCACACGCCGAGGTGGAGCAGCTCCCTGGCCTGTCCCACGGGCTGGCAGGGTCCTGGGGCCTCCCTGCCCTGCCCCAGCCCCCTGGCACCCCTGCCCACCTCGGGGTGTGCCCAGTGCCAGCGGCTGTGCTGGGCGGACGGGGCAGCCCAGGGCTGCTCTGCCAGTGCCGAGGTGTCAGGTCAGCTCATCCACTGCTGATCGAACTGGGAGTGAGCTCCAACCAAACAGGAGCCTCTGTCCCAGATACTGCTAATGCTGCTTTTAATTTTATTGTTGCCTAATGTGTAAGAGAAATCTCTTAAACTCAGTGAAATCCATCAGCTGGCAGAGTGGAAACTGCCGGAGCCAAGCTGTCACTGTGATATCATAACTAGACCAAATGGCTTTTGATTTGGTGATGGCAATGAGACAGACCTTTAGCTGTAAATTATTCATGTACAGGACTAATACAGCAAACATTACAGACCATGCCAAAATACTGCTTGGATATTTGTTATGCTTGACTGCGATGCAGACGAACGACTCCTTTGTCATTAGCAGTCGTTGGTGAATCCCTGATCTTCAGCTACTGCTTATCACAGCACAAATGCAAGTACCCATGAAATGAAATTTCACTGTATTAATTAAATATTTTGTGTTACAGATTAATCTCCCACATTGAATAAGAGTTTGTTCTATTTTCTGAAGGCAGTAGGTTGAACTTTGAGAGTGAAATACAATATCAGCGAGTGGATAAATTCTGCTAAGCCCAGCACCCTCCACGTTTTTCTCCCCTTTCCCACCAGAGAAAGCGCCTCTGGCCTGCTGGGGTCAATCTGTCTGTCAGGATATGGGGTGGAAAGACCTGGTTGGGTTCTGGGTTTTCTTGTGCCACAGAGCTGCCTCACGCCTTAACAAGCTCCTTCCCCGACCAAATGACTTTGTTTCTGTAGCTGATTTGATGGCAAAAGGGCCCAGGAGGGTGCAGGAGGGAAGGGAGAAAGGAAATGCCTCAAGCAATTAGTGTGATTAGAGCAGCTGAACACTCTGCAGCTTCCGCGGGAGCCGTTCCTGTCTGAGGACTGGGGCAGCGGGACGGGGCAGGGCCTGGCCCCGGCAGTGGCTGCACTGGGGGTAGTGAGAAAGCCCTTGGCAAGGTCATCTCATTCCTCGGGTGTTGTTGGATGCCGCCCGGGAATCCTCCTTCTGTAATTACCTTCAATTTTTAAGTCAAATCCCAGAACCACTGAGGTTGGAAAAGACCCCAACACTACCAAGTCCAAGCTGTGCCCGATGCCCACCTTGTCCCCAGCCCAGAGCTCTGAGTGCCACCTCCAGCCCTTCCTGGGACACCTCCAGGGATGGGCACTCCAAAGCTCCCTGGGCAGCCCCTGCCGAGGCCTGAGCACCCTTTCCATGCGGAAATTCTTCCAGAAGTTCCTCCAGAATGACTTTGCAGGTGGCACCTCACGAGGCTGGTGGAGTGTGCTGGGGGTGAGGGCTCCTGTCTGCCACTGCTGCCCCTCCTGTGGG
The DNA here is from genome assembly GCA_013397915.1 of Daphoenositta chrysoptera. Taxonomy (NCBI): domain Eukaryota; kingdom Metazoa; phylum Chordata; class Aves; order Passeriformes; genus Daphoenositta; species Daphoenositta chrysoptera. Next base: position 345,847 of record VZRO01002376.1, read on the forward strand.
CAGTGCTGGGAGCTCTGCATTCAGTCCCTCCAGAAATGCACTACAAACACTTCTGACGAAACAGAAAAAGAGGAACAGAAATCAGGGAAACACAAACTGGGTTTTCAGTTACTCTCGACTCCACCACTCAAGCAGTTGAAGGCAACCCCAGCTGCTCCTCCAGGGCTGCTCTGGAACCTCCATCCCACGGCCTTAATGCCATGGAGGTGAACCAGCTGTCCCTGTCGGTGTGTCCCTGTCGGTGTCCCGAGCTCCTGCCCATGTCCCGTTTCCTGCACGGGGGGGTTCCCTCTGCAGCACCCCAAGGGCACGAGGTGCCAGCAGAGCCGTGACCCAGGGGGCAGAGCCAGGTCGCTGCTCCCCGTGACCTGTTCCTGCTTCCTCCTCTGAGGAGGAATTGTTCCAGCTGGGGGAAGCCTGACATACCAACCCTCACATTAACTCTGGATATCCATTTTTTCCCTGTGAAGTTTCCTGAAGTTTCCTGGCAGCCCTCACAAGGTGCACTGTGAGCTGTGCTCCGGAGCCGTGAGGCGTATGTGAGGTGAGAGCACAGAGCCTGCAGCTCCTGGGCTCTTCTGGAGGCTTTTCCAGTCAGCAGAAACGCTCACACTATTTCCACGAGGGATTAGGATCACGTCTGTACAAGCTGAGAGCTTACTCAAATTTTCAACATTTCTTCTGGGTCAAAGGACAGTTAGTCCAATTTTTCCATGTTTGATGTGTTTCCACGTTACAATAGAAAACTCCATTGTTACATTACTTTTTACATTGTTTTACATTTTACATTGTTTTACATTTACATTTACATTTACGTTCTTATGTTACTTTTAAATTACATTACATTGTTACATTACATACTCCATTGTTACAACTTTGAGTCCATTTGTAATGCTCGAAGACTTCCTGGGAATACAGGTGGATACACAGAGGTGCCGGACTCACAGCCATTCAGATTTTCTATGTCCCTATGGAGAAGTTTGATAGAAGCCTCTAATATCTCCACGAACTTTTTGCATCCTCCTTTAAAAAAATAATGAAGAAAAAAATCAAATTATCTGTTAGATTTGGCAGGAAAAAAAATATTTTCTTCTGTAACTGCAGGGCAGAGCTGCAGATTAGTTAACCCAAACCAGTTTAGTTTATTTTCCCCAAACCTATCCAATCCAGTGTGCTCATCTCAAAAAAATCAAATTATCCTTGGACTCATTAGGGAAAAGTCTCTCAGGCTCTGGTAGAAAACCCTCCCCAGGGGATGTGTGTGCAGCGGCTGTGTTTGGCACCGAGGGGTGGCACTGCTGCAGGGTTGGTCATTGGATCCCACAGCCCAGGATGTGGGACAGCCTCGCGGTGCCTGCCTCCCCTCACTTCCCAGTGAATTTATTTTGTTTTTAAAAAGTCATTCTGCAGATAAATCATCCCACATTTCACTTGGAGCTGCTCCCTGGGAGCCGCTTCTCCAACGTCCTGTTCCATTTTCTGGAATTGCCCGTCCCCTCCCCGCAGGGCCCTCTGTGAATTCAGAATCAATGGGGACCTTAGGCTTGGGCTGGCTTCTACCTTTATTCTTCTCAGACCTTGCAAAACCAGAACGAGCTGGGGGTTTTGGGGTGATGCTGCACGAGAGGAGAGCTCAGGGAACCGGGGACCCTCCAGCACCTGCCCGGTGCTGTGGTGCTGCCCCTGCCCCGCCTCAGCACTCTGCTCATCCCCTCAAACCCTCCACAGAAGGGAAAAGCTTCTGATCCCAGAGCATTTAGGATTGCCCAGGCATGGGTAACTTAATTGGTCTTGAAACCGGTGCTGAAAATGTTTGGAATAAAGTAGTATCTGGAGGGTCTCCCACTGCCTGCATTTATTTGATGCAAAAGTGCTTTGCTCAAGATGCTAAATCAGATAAACCAAACCATTCATTTCTGAAAGTTCAATTCACCACTTAGAGGATAGAAAATAAACCAAGCTAAGCCACAGCACCACTGAACAGCAAGATACGGGGTTTAAGGCAAAGCCCACTGTGCCTGGGAATGTTTCTCACATAAATCAAATTTATCTCTGTAGAGCAGAAGCCCAGTTTATGAGGTTCAGACAGGGAAAAAATAAGAAAACTTCCAGAGAGAGTGTCTTAAATAGCTCATAAAAAACGAGCATCTGCCCCTATGGAAAGGGATATCTGATAGTCCCAGAAAAGTGACAGCCCCGATGCAGAGCTCGGCACCATCTGTGCTCCTGCTGAGGGGTCAGAGCATCCTCCTTTCCCCTGGCAGCAGCGGCTCTGATCATGATCATGCTCCAAAGAATTAATAACCAGCAGCCCGGCAGGGCTCCTTTGTCCCTCAGCTCCTCCCTGGTTTTCCACGGAGCCGCCGTGGTTCCTCGCCCTGGCAGGAGCAGCCCGGGGCAGAGGGGGATGAGCTACTGTCCCCATGTCCCTCCTGCTCCGGGCTGGCACCGCTGCCCCATGCCACGACCCTCTGCTGCCTCTGCCAGAGCCACACAAGGCTCGTCCTCAGGAGCTGTTGGTGAAAAATGCAGCTGGCTCAGGGCTGGAAATGCTGCCAAGCCCGAGTCTTCCATCAGTGCCTGTGGCCGGGGGGAAATGCCACTGTCATCCCAAGGGATAGATAATCAGGGAATGCCTGTGGCACTGCCGGGCAGCTCCTAGAGAATCACAGAATCCCAGCATGGCTGGCTTGGAAGGGTCCTTAAAGATCGCCTTGTTCCCACCCCTGCCCTGGGCAGGGACACCTCCCACTGTCCCAGGTTGCTCCAAGCCCTGTCCAACCTGGCCTTGGACACTGCCAGGGATGGTAACTCCACCACTTCCCTGGACAGCCTCTTCCAATGCTTAATCACTCTTTCAGTAAAGAAATTCTCCCCAACAATGCCATCTGAAGCTCCCCTGGGGCACCTGGGGGCCATTTCCCCTTGTCCCATCCCTCATTGCCTGGGAAAGAGGCTGACGCTCCCCTCACAACAGCCTCCTAATTAGGAGATCAGTAATGGCTTCAAGCAGGAAAGAGGGAAGTAATTTCCAAAGTAATTGTTTTCATAAGCATCTTTTTCAGCTGGATGTCTCGGCAGAACCATTTCTGGCTGCTTTGCTGCCCTCGCCCTGTCCCTGTGCCCAGCCCAGGTGCAGCAGCCATGGTCCGTGTCCCTCTGTAATAGGGACATACATCATGTCACTGTTCCCAGCCAGAAGCAGCTGTTCCTCCTGGCTCTGCCGCTGCCAGCCAGGCCCGGGGGGCAGTGCCAGCACAGGGGCTGAACGAGGCAGGGAAGAAATAATAAACTCATTGTGGGCTGATGACTCCAGGCTGCTCCTGCAGCCCCTGTCACCTGTGCAGGTGTGCTCAGTGGTGCTTCACAAGTGGCTTCAGCCCGTCCAAATGGGAGAGACTCCCTTCCAGGCCCTGGGGTACCACTGGCAGAGCTGGAAGAGCTGGTGTGCTCCATCTGCCACCCTTCACATGGCATCCAGCATGGGCACTGAGCTTTGCCAGCTGGGTGGGTGTGCCAGGAACGGGGGAGCCTGGAGACCCCTCCTCGGGGGTTCCTCTCCCAGGGGACAGCAGGGCCTGGCAGTGGGTCCCCTTCTCCCTGGGAGGCTGCCCAGCCACCCCCTGAGCTGCCAGGGCGAGCAGCAGGATTGCATTCACTCACCTGTAGCAATCTTTGCTTTAAAGTCAAAGAATCTCCTCCCACCACCACCCTTTTTCAACAGTCACGTCAGTTGTGTGTTATAACAGCTCACTGCCTACTACACAGCTTAATTATTGATTTATAGCCCTGTTATACAGTTTAATTATTGATTGATAGCATTGTAACCCCCTGCTGTGCATGTGGGAAGCGAGGGGAAGGGACTGGTCAAGCAGAGACAGGAAGCTTGAGAGCTTGAGAAGACAGAGACAGCTTCCTGGTAACCCTGAGGAGAAGGAGAACTGGACTGCAGAGCCCAGGAGGGCTGGCCAAGGAGCCCCTCTGAGCAGCTCCTGGGAAAGGGTGACTTTTGGGAACAGCACTGGAGCAGAGACAAAGGGACAAGGGGAGGATACTCCAAGAATAGCAAATCACTTGATACTGAGAGTAAAAAATGAGAGAGAAGAAACTGGAGCGACTGCAAGAACAGAACAAATGAGAGGTGAAAGGGGTGAATTTATCCATGTGATGATGGCGCGCAGAGGCCACCGCCAGGATCCAAGGAGACACAGATTTATATATAGTGTAGATGAGGGCCAGGTGGAAATGAAAGGGAAGAGAGTATGTGATTAAATCATCGGGAGAAAGAAGTGAAGCTTGGGTCTTTTAAAAGGAGACCTGGGTTTGCTCCAACTGTATCCAAAATAAAATGTCATGAAAAGACAGTAGCTGGATTAAAAAATACCTTACTCGTTGGCTGGAACCAGCGCTGTTAGCAGAAACTCCTCATTTCAGAACTGGTTATCTCTTAGCCTGGGGATTTTCCTCCGTGCCATGATGGAATAGCCTGTCAAGCTGGTGCCCGTCACAGGGTGACAATGAGCGACAGACTGGCTGTCCCCGAGTGCGGTCCCGCTCCTCAGCTCCCCCTGCCCCCCCGAGCTCTGTCCCTGCTGGGCCTGCCTGCTCCAGCACTGCAGCAAACACCCAGCCTGTTGCTGAACGCTTATTTAGGTTATTTGATTTTCATGTCAAAATAGCTCTGTCCGGATTTGGGGCCGTTGCTGTAAAGCCAAAGCAAACTGCTGCCCCCATTAAACCCATCCCAAGCGGTGCTTCCTGTCCCCACGGCTGTCATGGAATCAGAGAGCTTGGCTTGAAAGGGATCTTAGAGAAAATCGAGTTCCAGCATGTTAAAAGAGAGTGATATCAGAGCTGCCATTTTGGCAAGTTTTAGAGGTGGAGTCCCAAGAACTGCCTGCATCCCTTGTCTCAGCCCTTATCTCTTTGTCAATCTACAGCTCCTGTGTTACTGTACCTGCCGGGGGACAGGAGGAAATCAGGAATCGGGTTCCTGTTCCTCTTTTTCTCTCTGTTTCCTGAAATTTCTTTGCACTGATGTCATTTGTGGTGGGGGTAAAGGGGAACATGCAATTTATTCTCCATTATGTTCAGAGTAATGACAAGTCTTAAAATAGCTCTCAATTAGCGATTGATTGCAATTAATTGGAACAACATAGGCTGACATGATAGCTTCGGATCTCCAGAGCATTTTTGAGTTCATGAGCTCTAATTTTCAAAAATTCGAGAATTCTGGCTCCCACATTATCACAACCATCTGTCAGCAGTTTCTCACACAGGTCTTTGAGAAGCAGGAGCAATAAACACTTTGACTTTGCTAATTACAACAGGGGTTCAAAATGGGGCTCACTTATTGTAAACTGGGGGTTCCACACAGGTATGGAAATATCCATATATTGCCCAGAGAGGCTGTGGGCTCCCGTCCCTGGAAGTGTCCACGGCCGGGTTGGACGGGGCTCTGCTGATGCTCCCCTCTCACTGCATTGCTACAAAGCTCCTGTGGGTGATTCCAGAATTAGGGCACTGTGAGGGGATGTGTTTTCTGATTATTCAGACTAATTTGGTTGTACCTGTGTTTTAATTAATGCATGATTGGAGTTTCTTTCTCAATAAACATCAGGAATATGCCAGAACAAACCAGCAGTGGGGGTTCAATCCATGATCCACCTGCATCACCTCCCAGGGTTGTGGCTGTTGCTCTGCTGGCTGACCAGAGGCCTTGGTGTCTGCCAGTGCAGGTTGGCCCGGCCAGGGGTCACTCCAGGGGATCATCCCGAGAGGACAAGGAACACCCTTACTCCTTAACCCAGGCTGGTTTCATCCCATCACACTTCGCTTTCAAGTTCTTGAGCATAAGTTGAAAGTAACAGAAAGCAAAAGGAAAGGCTGTGTTAAGGTACTGTGTTAAGATAATTACGGCATTGATAAATCAAAAAATATTCAGAAAAGTCTTAAATTTGAGGAGGCAAGGCTGAACTGGAGGAAGGAAGGTACAAACAGTGGCAGCTGTGAATCCTCTGTGCTCCAAACTTATCCAAGCTGGAGTTGTTTGGCAGAACAGAAAGAGCAAATGCTGTGGGCAGAAGAAAACTTAAGTGTCAGGTTTTCATATCAACATCGTTTTCCCAGAGGAAAATACATTGAAATGCCTCAGTCCTGATGGCCAAATCTTGTCTCTATTCACAGTCCTGGGAAAGGGGAGCACCAAGCAAGGGAGGCAGCAGCACTGGGTCATTCCTTGAGGTGCCTCTGCTTTACCGGAACGCTGAGCGCTGAGACCTCTCAGCTCTTCCCACAAAGCAGGCTCCTCCTTCTCCCGTTCTCCTTCGGGCAGTCCTTGCTGGAGCACCAGTGAAAATCCCCGTGAGAACTGGAAGGGCAGCGCTCAGCTCCGCTCCTGCCCCAGCCTGGCCAAGGATCTACTCCGTGGGTGGGAACTGAAGGCAGGGGGGAGCTGGGGGTGCCCCTGGGGGCTCCGGGGCTGGCAGGGAAGGGTTGGCTGTGCCTGGGGGTCAGTGGAGTCCAGAATGTTCATTGCACAGAGAAGTGACGCCCAAGAGAATGAACTGACCATGGGAGGAGTTTTCTTCTCCAAGGGCTTTTGTTAGGAAGTGCAAGGAGTCCTCCCTAAGGGCTGGGGTCCCCGGCTCTCAGACAGTGTGACAGGGCCTTGGCCACGGTGACCAACTTCTCCACACTCTTCCTGTGCCTCACCATCCTGCTGCTCACACTTCGGGCTTCTCCCTCCTCTCTGAATTTTAGCTTCATCACATGCTACTTTGAGAAGATCCATATATAAATATTTTGGCTCATTTAATATGCCTTCTGGTATTTTAACACCAGGTCTCTTATTTTTCTCCACCATTTGGGGAACTTGTTTTTATTTTCAAACAAATTTGATACTCTTACAGAAGTTCATATCCAGAACTGAGTGTTTTAGGGAAGATTTCAGGAGTGCTGGTAAAATGACAACGTGCTGGGAGACTCCTGATGGAAATGTGTATGCTGCTGGGGACTGCCTGAAAATTGCTTTGCACAAAAAAGAGAAACCATGGGGCAATTCTGGGGTTTATATTGGGTTGGCAAGTTCAGAATATTTAAATTGGAAAACACTTTGAACTAGAAATTTTAAATTTTAATTTAAATTTCAATTGAATTTAAATCAGATGGCAGCACCCAGGTGTCCCCAGCTGCCCCCATAAGGGTAAAAAATCGTTTGAGCTTCCTAAGGGGGCTGGAACAGCCACAGGGTCTGCCTGTTCCCTTCCTTCCCTGGTTCCCCCCTCTCCCCAGATCCCTCTCCCCCAAGTCACTGCTGGCTTTGAACATCCGGGAGGGTTCAAACCAATGGTGTTACTGCCAAGTCCTTCCCCGGGTTTGTCTCTCTCTGAAATTTTACTGCAGATACTTGATCCTAAAAGCAAATAAATCCAGGGGTGTCCGTCCTGCCGCCAGGACAGATCCTGGAGCCCGTCAGTGCCTGGGATTTGTCATCATTGCTCAGCTTTACCTGGGTCATTTTATTCAGACAGGGGCATTTTCTGCTGATCAATCTGGCCCCATTACCAAGTCAGAATGTATTTACTAAAACACCAATTAGCGCGTGGTCTCTCATCAATCACGAGCCCCTGAATTCCCGCTGGGGTGCGGACCCGCCGGGCACGCCCGAGGGCCTGCTCGGAATCCGATTGTCCCTGCACCAACATCACCGACCCGTGCACTCAGCCCCAGGGAGATCCAGCCTTGACTGACCATATCAACAACGGGGGACGTGTTTAAAAGCTTCAACACTTCGTTTTTGGGTGTTGGGAGGGGAACAGAGGGTTCACAAGGTGGGGAGCACAGAGGTGACAGGGCTCCGGTGGGACGGAGGTGACGGGAGCTGACCGGGGGTGCCCCAGAGCTCCCCTGCCAGCCCTGCCTGCCTGGGCACGGGTGGGCTCAGTGAGTGCTCAAACAGGGGTCAGCTGAAAGAGGGAGGAGGAGGCAGCAAAACCCAGAACAGAGGAGAGGTGAAAGTCATGGGACAGGAAGGAGAAAAGGAGCGTGAAACAGAAATAAATCAAACCGACAACAAAGCCCTAAAGCAGAAGAAGCAGGAAAAGGAATAAAAGGTGAAAGGAGAACATTAATGGACCAGAGTGGATTGAGAACAGGAGGAAATGGCTCAAGTGGTGATCACAGACTGGGAGGTTGGTACAGCCACACACATGGAGGTAAATGAGTGTCTGGATACAGAAAATATCCCTGTGTGCCTCAAAAAGGGGCACCAGATGTGTCTCAGCTGCTGCCTGGGGACATTGTCCCTTCCAAGCTGTGCCACCATCCCCAGAGCTGCCCACAAACCTCAGGAAAAAGTGCTGTGAAAACTGCAGCAACTGAATAAAAGGAACATTATCCTGAGAAGGAGCCTATGAGGGCAGAGCTGTGGTAGAGCTCAGTCCCCATCCCCTTGAGTGACCTCCCACAGCTGGGACTTTCAGTCCACGTTCAAGAGGAGAAAAAACGAAAATTTTGAGATTTCCTGGAGAATGGAAATTGGTAACATTTGTTCTGAAATACGACACCATTGTTTTTCTGGGCACTGAGCCTTGGGGCACTTTTAGACCTCTCAAAGTGTTTCTGCAGTTCCCCTGGCATTGGGGTGTCACTGCCGGCTCGGGGGGCAGAGGGATGGGGATGGGGGCCCTGCCCCGTGCCCCCAGGACTGTCAGTGTTGGGCTGTTCATCCAGGCTCGGCATTTCCTGGTCCAAACACTGACCAGAGGTGTCTGAGCTGGGGAAGGGTCCCTGCGCCGTCTCTCACCATGAAGACTCTTCGCTGGCTTTTGTCAATCTTGGTTTCTATCCCTGCTCCTCTCTCCTCCCCAGTTTTCTCACAGCATCTGTCCCCCTGCGCAGGGATTTCCCATTCCCTCCTTGCAGCCTGTTTGTTGGGAAAGAGGGAGAGGAGAAGGGGAAAACTGGGTGGCTGATGGTTTGTGTGTCAATTATACATCAGAGGCTTTGCTGCTGCTTCAGAAGCTTCTAATAATAATTATTATAATTAGGGCACTGGGAGAGAAATGTGCTGAGATCAGGGAGGAAAGCAGGAAAGCCAGGCCAGAATTAATTAGCCACTTTTATCTAAGAATCTCAAAGCATTTAGACATTAATTAATGAGTGCTGTGGTTAAGTCAGCGTGATGCTCCTTCGCTGCCGTTGTGGTGCCGGGCTCGGGCTCAGCCCCCTCCCTGGCCAGCCCTGGGTGCTGCTGCTGCTGCTGCAGGTGCTTCCCCAGCTCTGCAAAACACAGAAACAGTTCTTGGATCCCTGTGGTCCTGTCTGTCACCCCGACAGCTCCAGGGCTGGGCTGAGCAGACCCGGCCCAGCAGGGCTGAGGTGCTGGAGCTGTGCAAACCCCCAGCCCTGCTGAGCACCCCTGTTTCCGTGGGAAGCAGAGGGTCTCTGCTGACCCCAGCCCAGCTCCATGAACCTCCCACCTGTGGCACTGAGATTGGCCCTGGGCTCCAACAAAACTGTTTATTCATGGCAAAATCGTTTCTGTCTCCTGGCTTACCCGTGGTGTGCCCATTGTTGGTGAATATTCATTAAGTGAAATTAGCATCTAATAGGTCTTAATTGACTTATAAAACCTTGTTTTGTGCTAATGAAGTCTACAGTGTAGCTGTGCCTGATGGCAGCTGGGGGTCCCTCTGCCCAAGCTGCCACCTCACAGCTGGGTCAGCGGGGGCACAGGGGGCTCAATCCCTTCTTCTTCCCCACATCCATGGGAGAAGTGGCTGCCCCAACCCTGGAAGCGTTCACAGCCAGCTTGGAGACCCCTGGTCTAGTGGAAGGTGTCCCTGCCCATGGCAGGGGGACTGGAATGAGATTAAGATCCCTTCCAATCCAGACTGTCCTGGGACTGTGTGACAGCCGTGAAGTCAGAGCTGGGAGCAGGGTGCCCGTGGCCTGAGCAGTGTGTGCAGGTTAGCAGAGTGCCACTGATGACCACAGCAGTGCCCTGGGCCCCTGCTGGGCTGGATGTTTGGGGTCGGGTGAACAGTGTGGGCACTCGAGGCACACTCTGAGCTTTGCTGGGCTGGGTGAGCGCAGCCCTTTGGGTTTCAGCGGCTGTCCCACCACTGTGGGATGTGGGTGTCAGCTGCAGCAAGGAGCTGGAATCCACCCAGCTCCTGCAGGTGTTCTCAGAGCATGTGAATCAGGCTTTTATAGGGGCTCAGTTCATAATGCCTTTGTCCAAGCCTAGAAATTGATAAAAATTTTCAATTTAGCTATTATTGACTGTTTTCAGACAAGACACAGGACAGCTTTGAAGTGAGTCTGTAAATTAGAGTAGCCCTGCAGCTCCCAGACTGAGAGACTCCTTCACCATTGACAAGGAAGAGGAAGGAGAAGATGAGGAGGCTTCCTGACTTCTGGTTTTCTGCCTGTTCTGTAAATCATGTGCATGGGGTTCCTGGCTGGGTAAGGCTGGAGACACAGGAGAGCAGGACAGTGACAGTCAGGGGCTCTGTCGGTGCTCACAGCCCCTTCTCCCTTCCCCATCTTCAGGGGCTGCTGTGCTGCTCCCAGGCTGCGGAGCCCGCGGTGCTTCCCCTGGTGTGGGGATGGTAGCGCTGTGCAGGAGCTGGGAGTGGCAGCTCCACCTCGGAGGGAGATGGATGCTCCCCGATGACCTTTCTCTCCGTGGTGGCTGCGCTGGCGTGGTCAGGGAGCTGCTGTTCCCAGTGCCAGCTCTCCCCTTGGTCACGGATTACTGCGGCTGGGCAGGTCTCCAGCTGGAAAACAAAACCTCCAGCCCTGCACCGCAGGAGTCGGGAATAGGCACTGCCATGGGCTTCGTGTGGCTGGGCTCGTGCAAATGAAGCACCGAGTGTCCCCAAAGCCTCTGCTCTGTGTGTGAGCAGGCCTCGTGTGGAGAGAGGCTGCTCGGAGGGAGGCGGGATGTCCCCAGGGTGGGGCTTGGGAGGGAAGGGGATGTTGGGGGTGATGCCCACCAGGACGGAGGCTGGCAATGCTGGCTGCACCAGCTGCCAGCCACAGCTGGCTCTGCTGTGGAGCCTCAGAGAAGAAAGAGTGTCTGGAGAAGTCAGGGGTGCTCCACCCGTGGTTGCTCACTTGGGTTAAACACTGGATCAGGTTAAATGTGGTGGTTTCTCCCTGAGGATCTCAGCAGTTTCAGCCCACGTTGGATGGAGGAGCTCCGGGGTTCTGGCAATCAGCTGCTGGCGGGCCCCGGGGCAGCTTTGCTGGCGGCTTGTGGAGATGTTCAGGGAAGGCCCCTGCGAGGGTTCCTGTGGGCCTGGCTGCCCTCCCGGCCCTGGGGGGCTCAGCAGCCTGTCCTGGGGTGGGGGGGTCTCTGGAGCTGCCGTAACCCCGCGCTCTCTGTCCCCCTGCAGGTGAGCCCTCCCGCTGGTCCTCGTCCCACTGCGACTGCTGCTGCAAGAACGGCAAGGGCGACAAGGAGGGCGAGAGCGGCACGTCCTGCAACGAGCTGTCCACGTCGAGCTGCGACAGCCAGTCCGAGGCCAGCTCCCCCCAGGAGACCGTGATCTGCGGCCCTGTCACGCGCCAGCCCAACATTCAGACTCTGGACCGGCCGGCCAAGAAGGGGCCGGTGCAGCTGCTGCAGCAATCCGAGATCCGCAGGAAGAGCGACCTGCTCCGGACTCTCACCTCCGGCTCCCGCGAGTCCAACTCCAGCAAGAAAAAAGCAGTGAAGGAAAAGCTCTCCATTGAGGAAGAGCTGGAAAAATGTATCCAGGATTTCCTCAAAATCAAAATCCCAGACAGGTTTCCCGAGAGGAAACACCCCTGGCAATCCGAACTGCTGCGGAAGTACCACCTTTAGGCTTCGGGTGGGGAGAGCACACGACCTTGTCACATTAGAGCCTGATCCTAAGTGATACAAAAGTAATTCCCAATAATAACTATTTGTTAGGTCACCAAAACCAAAATCCATCTCTAGTACTGCCTAATTTGCCTATTTCACCTTAACATTTCTAGTTGTAGGGGAACGATATTTTTGCAGTCCTGGAAGCACAATGACAAATGCTTTTGTTTGTAAACTTGGAGTCCTACACAAGCTGAAAACCTTAAGGGCACAACCAGAGCCACCCCAAGGGATGCTCGTGTGGCCCCGGAGCAGGCAGGGCGGGATGGTGAGGGCTGCGTGCCCTCTGCATCCTGCTCGGAGCACGCGTGTCTGGAGGGAGAAACACAGCACAAAGCCCGAGCTCTGCCCTGGCAGTTTAAGCATGTGTATTTATATATGTGCATATATATATGTGTGTATATATATCTCTGTGTATATATATATATGTATATATATATCAATATATATTGCTTAAAGATTTTCTGGCTATCTCCTTATAACTGCACTTTCTCAGAAAAGAGCATTTTTTAGCAGTCTGTGGATGTCCAGTTTTTTCTCCAGGCCGTTGAGGGCTGAACAATAGAAATCCACCTCCCTGTCTCACTCCTGTTCCCTCTGCCAGTCCTTCCCCCCTCCCTGGGCACGGCGAATGTGTCTCAGTGGAGACCAGGGTGCAGTCTGTGGGTTTGTGTTGCCATCAGCAAAATATTCCGTTTGTTTGGGATGCTCTCGTCCCTCCGTATCCTCCCCACACCTCTTGTGTTGTTCCAGGCTCTCCGGTGCCGGTGGGTTAAAGGCGTGCTGATCCCAGCTGGAAAGCCGCAGGGATGGCCCGGGGCTCTGTGGGGATGCTGGGGAGGATGCTGGCTCCTGCAGGTGCCGGGCGTGTGTGCCAGGAGCGGGCAGGGGCAGCGGGCACCGCGCCCCCTCCGCCACAGGAATCACCCCCAAGCCGCCCGGGGGCTCCGGCCGTGGGGAGCCATCGCTGCGGGAGGGAGCGGGGCTGTGCCGAGAGAAAACACAACCCCGGAGGAGGTACCTGCCTCCCCGCCCGCAGCTCCCGTCCGTGCCAGTGCCGGGCTGGCAGAGGCAGCAAAGCGCGCCCTGAGTCCCGTGTCACCCCCGGAGCCGTGGGAAGGGCTGGGCTGGTCCTGCGCTGCCCCCGGCGCCAAGGGAGGGGCAGCAGGGGTCGGGCCGGGGGGCACGGGCTGGCCAGAGAGGGGCCGGGGCTCGGCAGAGGCGTGGGGGCAGCCAGAGCTGGGCCAGGGCAGCGTGGGGGCTCGGGCTGCTGGGGCAGGCCAGCCATGGAGAGGGATGGAACGCTCCATTGCTCCAGCTGTGGTGGCACAGCTGGGAACAAACCAGCTAGAGCATTTGGGATAAGTTATTCAATTTCTAAAGGCACAGGAAGGACATTTATATGTATATGTATATGAATATAAAACTGTGGGCAGCGACAGTGCCGGTAACACAGAACGCTTGGATTCTGACTTAGTGTCCTGCAGGTTCCACGGCTGCCCCCTCCTGAATTCCAGAAGCTGCTGTGGGAGATGCTGTCCTGCCTGCACAGGTTCTTTCTGTGATCCTCGTGCAGTTCCAGCCAGGGGGAATCTTGGTGCCTGCGGGGCTCCACCATGCCTGGACAGGTGGCAGGGAACCGCGGGGTCTCCACGAGCACACAGCTGTGTTTGGGGTTGCATGCACCTTTTACCAGCTAAAACAGGAAGCAATGCTTGTCCAGAGGGCTCCATCAGCAGGAGCCGGCTGTAGGGAGGGGGGCTCTCCCAGCAATACATCTGCAGGCGGCTGGAGAGCAGGGCTGGGATGTGCAGCTGGGGTCACCTCTGCGATGCTGCAGGTGGAGCAGGGGCCGTCCCTTACGGAGCTGTCCCGTCCCGGTGCCACAGAGCCGGGGCTGGGCAGGAGAGGCTCTGCCTGGAAATGCTCAGTGAGGAGACTCAGCACTTCCTGGGACTGTGCTTTAGAGCCAGTTCAGGGCTTAGGACATTCCCTCACGCTGGAATTCAGGCCTGGCTCTTGTGCCACCCTCTACTCACAGGCTGAAAAGGCACATCTTCCCACAGCAGTCAATGTTTTGTACAAGCCCCACAGATGTGGCCCTGCTTAGTGACTTCATGGTTAGTTTAGAGCATTTTTCTCTCCCTACTCAACATTTCCTGCATTTGCCCCTCCTGGCTCTGGCACCAAGCAAGAACTGGGGAACAGATAGGGCTCTCCTCTGGATTTCCAGCAGGGCACAGGGATCAGGACGGGTCACCTTTGTTCCTTGGCAGGAGACTGCAGCTAAAAACTCATCCTTTCTCTCCAGATCTTTCCCTGTCTCTTTTTAATATCCCAGCTCTTTGGGCTCTAAGCTGCGTGCCGGAGTGGAGGAGCAGGCGTTGGGGGGTGTGTGTGTGTTCCCAGGCTGACGGCCGGGGGACACGGGATTGCTCCGTGATTAATAGCTGTGGACAAATTAGACCAAATGAAATGCGCCCAAGTGGGCTTGATTTATGTGGCCTTCATGTCTCCAGTTTGAGATGAAACGGTTATTATTCCCCAGTGCCACAGAAATAAAGGTCTTAAACTTCAGTAATCACAGGCAGGCCCAACCTGCTGGGAAACCAGTCTGGGCTGGGGCCAGAGCGGGGCAGTGCCAGGCGTGGGGCTCGTGCCTGTGTGTGTTGTGTGGGTTCTGCTGCATCTCTGAGGGACCTGCCTCTGCTCTGACTCTGTGGACTGTTGTTTTATGAGTGGCTTGTGCAGAGCTGGGGCTGTGCTGGCAGGTTTTGTGCTGCTCAGAGGGACTAGGGGCCGGGGGTGGGGGCACCCTGCAGTGGTGCAGAGAAACCCTGGGCAGGCTGAGACAGAGCAGGGGAGTTAAAAAAGCTGCTCCACCATGCTGCTCAGCCATAGTTCAGCTGTGGGTGGCAGCGGGTCAGGAAAGAGCGACCAAAGCTTCTGCAGGCACCAGGATGGTGGCAGGAGGGTGACCTCAGACAGAAACCCCGAAGATCCCTTCCCTGCATTAATGCCATGCCCCCCGATGCACAGCTCACACACGTCCCTGCCGTGGGTGCTGGGTGCTGCCTCGGGGCCGGGGCCGCCTCAGCTCCAGCAGGGGAGCGTGGCCAGTGCTCGGCACATCTGGCCCCCTCCTCCTTCTGGGGCTTTCCCTGGGCTGTGCAGGGACACTGAGCCGGGACCGGAGGAAGGGAGACAAATGCAGCACAGCACAGAAAGGAAACTGGAAGGCGAGATTGATTACCTGAAAGAGAGCTGGGTTTGGGCTATAAAACATATTCCACTCAAATTCGACTTTACTTCAGGGAGAGAACCCGAGTGTCTCCCTAGAACAGGTTTTGTAGCTAACCAGAATGAAACTCAGCTCACAGAGTACTTTATTCTTTCTAAAATATCTGGGGAGAAAACTGGAATTTGAGCTACTTTCCACAGATAACAAAGACCAGGTTCTGTTGAAACTAATTTGAAAACTTACCTTGACTGCAGTGGGATGAGACTCAGCTCCCACTGGCAGAATTCCCAGTTTCCAGGGGCTTTGCCACCCCAAGCCCCCTGAGACACCTGAGCGGGACTTGGCATTAGGGGGACACACAGAGAACGAGGATTTGGCTTTCTCCCTAAACCATCTGCACACACAGCACAGAGAACGCTTCACAGCGCTCTGGAGAACCTTTTGCCTTTAAGTTTGGTGAGTCCATTTGTTAATTTTATTTGTAAGCTGTGGGCTGAAGGAGAGGACGAGGTTGGGTGTCGTTGGCAATGGCCACCAGGTACCCAAACCCTTCAGCCGTGTCCCACTCTGCTCTCCCAGCCCTGGCAAGGCTGGAGGAAACTTCCCAGCCCCTTCCCCTCCCCACCACTGCGAGTACGGACGTGGCTTTCAGAGTACTTTATGCTAAGGCCCCATGTGTATCATGGTACAAAATAATTGTCCAGTCTTATGGATAGTTTATGCCCCAACGGGGTTTTGTAGATTAATAGTAAAAGAACAAAAAAAAAAAAAAAAAGAAAAAGCACTTTTAAATTATTTATATTATAAAAAGACATTCTTTATTTTTCTTGGCATTGATGTCACTTAGCTAAAAAATCCGTTTATAAATAGGATATTGCAGATTTTAAACTATAGCAATGCTAAGCAAACACGAATTCAGAGTTCCACAGAGAAAATTACCGAGGTGAAGCAGGAGGGTGGCAGGGCCCAGCTGGCTCCACGGGTGGGTGTCGGAGTTGAGGGAGATGATGTCCCTTTGTGTTCCCCTCTGGCCGTGCCCAGCCGGGGATGGCAGGACTGGACCCCCCGGGCCTTTGGGGTTGTACGGAGGTGCTGCCAGTGCAATATTGCCCAGCCCACGCAGGATGCAGAGGGGGTTTGGTGCCATTGGGATCTCTCGGGGCCTTGCTTACGTTACATTTTCGGACCTCATTCAGCACTAAATGACTTCGCCGAGGCTGAGTCAGTCTGTTGCACATTGATGTAGACTAAGTGGCACCCACTGAATTACCTCTCGACTTTCCAACGTGGTTCACTTGTACATAAGTGTAATGTCAAACTGTTTACAGGTTCTTTTGTGCGTAATTGTGGAAAAAAAGTTTTAACTACAAATTTAAAGGAATCGATTTTACTGGAAGGTGTTTAAAAAAATGAATGTGCTTAATACAGTATAGACATCCTTGCTAATGGTCTCACCTGAATGCATGTATCCGTGTTGTCAGTCCCACCAGTGAGGTTATTGGCAATATTCTGCAATCTGTGAATAGCAAATATGCATAAACTACTGTGACTCTGACAAATATAACTCGGTAACTGTTTCTACTGTGGTATGTGAAAAAAATCCTGTAGCTTTTAGCCTGCTGTATTTCCCTGGTGCAAAGAGCACCAGGAAGGAGAGAGATCTTGGAGAAACGAAGTCAGAGCTTTGGCCTGAGCGGGGTTGTTGGCGCGATGGCCCTGCCGGGTGGCTGTGGTGCAAGTGCTAAAAATGCCATTTTCAGAGGCTGGCAGGTGGGAAGGGAAGGTGCTGCTGCTGCCTCCTGCTCTGGCATCGCTGCTGCAGCAGGGCTGGCCTCGGGCTGGGGCTGGGGAAGGCAGAGCCCGGGGCAGGGCTGCGTGGGGGGAGCTCAGCGGCGCTCCGGGGGCAGCGGGCGCTCACAGCTGCAGCCAGATTGCGTTTGCCGTTCCAGTACAGCAGTGACTGCACACCGGGAGAGCACTGACCAGAAAAAATGAGGCGGTATCCTTCAGCTGTCACACACAGAAATGCATCCGGGGATACACCCAGGCTTTCTCGCTCACGGGGATCTAGCACTGCCTCGTGGAACCACTTCCCTCCCTGCTGGCTGAGCGTCCTGTGAAAGTGGTGGGGTTTTCCCCAGTTTATTTCTGGGTTTGTTATTATTTTTAATTTGCAGTACTTGGCTGTGGTTGAGAGGAAGCCCTTTCCTGGGAGAAGGTGAGAGATCCCTCTCTGCAGCATTTGTCCCACATGGTGCTCCCTCGCTGCCGGGATTTGGACGTTGCAGGGTCTGCACAAGTGGAAGGCCGAGGTGTGGGAGCTGTGTCTCCCCAGTGGTGAGGGAGATGCTCACTGAGCTCCCCTGTGGCACCAGCCCGGTGCTGGCAGTGCCACAAGCCAGGTGATGCCAGGATTCCCATCCTGGGGATCTCAGGGACACTGGGCAGCTCCTGCAAGAGGGGCCATGTGTCCCTGAAGTGCCCTGCCAGCTCTGGGATGAGCTTCTCCCCATTAATTGCCCCTCATCCGGAGCCCAGGGGCTGGGGGACCCTTCTGCTGCTGCTTCTGGGCAAACCTGGGGTTTGCAGCCCTGTTCCCTCTGGCTGGGCTGGGTATCAGGCTCCATCTCTCCATCCAGCCAGGTCCCACGGGAGGAGAACACACGGGAGCTGCTGCGGTCCCTGGTGTGGTGACATCTCTTCTCCCTGCCAGGACACCCCTCAGTCCTGAGCAGGGCCTCGCCCCTGTGGCTGCCCACTTGCTTTCTGGAGCAGGAAGCTGAATTTGGTTATGCTGAGCACTTCTGAGCACTGTTTTGTCTGCTTTTCATGTCAGGGCAGATGTGAAAGAGCAGTGGGTGTTGGGGTAGAACACCTGCACAATAATTACTGAGGATGTAATTACCTCCCCTACGCAGCACTGGGTGATGTGCATGGGAAGTAGGAGAGATTCCCTTTGATACCAGGTGATACCAGAAAATGATTTTAATCTGCCTTACAACTATATAATTAAGAGAGCTTATATATAGAAATATATCTATCTATCTATCTATCTCCCCATATGTATATTTCTTCTTGTCCCTGATGGAGGTGCAGCGGCTCTGGCTGGGAGCAGGGCGGGCAGCACCAGGGCTGGGCTGGGCCTGCTCCCTGCCAGCTGCTGCCACAGGGTGAGTGCCTGGCAAGAACAAACTCAAAGCTTGTCCAAAGCCTTCTCAGAGGAGAGCCCCGCCTCCCCAGGGGTAACCCCTGCCCCCAAAATGCTGAGCTGTCCCAGCACCCGATCCTGGGACGAGGCGTGGCGGGGAAGGCCGTGGTCAGTCCGGGTCCCCCCTTGTGCCCCCTGAGCAGGCGGGTGAGGGGTGACCCTGCAGTGGTGCTGGGCTTGCCAGGATGGGGCTGAATGAACCCGAGCGCCGGGGGCTCGGCCGCTCGCTCCGGGCTGCCAGGGCAGAGGGTCCCTCCCCTGCCAGGCAGGATGGGTGGGAGGGCAAGGCCCGGCTGCCCCGGCCTGTCCCAGGCAGGGCAAGGCACAAACCTGCTGCAGGGAGAGGGGACGGGGCACGGGCCGGGGGAGGGCAGAGGATGCTCGCTGCTCGCTCCGCGCTTCTCTCCCGGTGCTGCCGCCGGGAGCTGGAGCTGCCCCGGCCCCGCTGCCGTGCCCAGGGGCCTGCAGGGAGAACTGTAAATACAGCAGGTTAAAAACTGGCACAGTATCAGCAGGTCTGTATTTAATGCAGATGTTTCCCATGTTTTGTAGTATTGTTTTATTGATAAATAAAAATCAACCAAAGACAAAAAAAGGCCTTTGGCGTCGTCTGTGTGAGCGGGACCCGTGGGCAGCCATTCATAGAGACTGTCCCCGGCACAGGGGGGCTGCAGGGCCCTCAGCCTGTCCCTGGCAGCCCCGGGAATCCTCCCGGACTGAGACCATCGCCATGGGAATGGAGGGGATGAGCAATCGTCCCTGAGCTCCCTGGGAACAGGAGCCCTGGGATTGTCACTTGTCACTGTCCCCGGTGTGCCCTGCACTGCCCCAGCTCCGGGTGTGACACTGAGTCACCCAACAGGGCTGTGATGACACAAATATCACTAATGGCTCCAAAATGATCCCAAAACACTCAGGATTTTTAAAGCACAGCAAGAAAAGCAAAACTTGCAGCAATTACACTGCATCTTAATGAGCTGCCTCCCAAAGAAAAGCTTGAGAAAAATGGGTTCATCAGAGACTCGTTTAAAAAAATCACTAAAACCATTAATACTATAAACATCCTCTCCCTGGCATAAATTTTGCATCTTTCCAGATGTATTTTTATGATGATGCCCATTTTATGGGAGGAGAAAACGAGGCACAGCTCTTTGGATTATTTTGTCCCAGGGATGCCAGCAAGCAGCAGCCAGGAGGTACAACAACCACCTCCTCTTACCAAATTCCTGGGCAGGTGTGCCTGTGCCACACCAGGCTGGTCACAGCTAAACCCTTTAGCAAATTTTATTTGGTCTTTACCAGAGCAAAACGTTCCTGATTTTGGGACTTAGTGCTGACTGACGGGGGAAGTGATGTCTGTGATCCTGCGGTGGCCACTTGCCCATGAAATAGAGCTGCGAGAGCAGAAAGAGTTTGGACAGGCTCTGCTTGGGATTTAACCCCCTGAACTGCCGGGGAAGGGTTTGCAGGAGCTTTCCAGCTCTAGGCAGTGCTGGACTGTCAGAAGTCCTCAGCGCTCTGCAGCGGCAATGGGTTTGAGCAGCTGGGTTTGCTGAGCACGAGGGGCGTTCGTGCCTTCGCTGCGACAGCCGCGGAACCCGGGAGGGGACAGCACCGGGGACCCGTGGGGACAGCGCAGGGCAGGGCCCTGCGGGCAGGGGGAGAGGCGATGGTGGCGTTTGGGGCGCAGGGGAGGGAGCGGGGCTGGAGAGCCCCTGTCCCCCCAGCTGTGCCCCTGGCACCGGGGCAGAGGGACGCTGTGCCCCCTGCACCACCGGGGCTGCTGCAGCGCAGGGCCCTCACTCCGGCATCCCCAGATCCCTCGTCGTGGGCTGACACCAAACGCAGATAAAGCTCCAGCAGCGACAGGAAAAGGGCTCCAGCGGCTGCGGGGCCGCACGGGCTGATGGCACCCGCGATGCCCTTGGCTGAACCTCCGGAGAAACCCAGAGTTCCCTCCCTTCTCATGCCCTCCCAGACATTCACCCCGAGCTCCATCCTGCTCTGGCCCAGCCCCTCTCCTGGACATCTGGAAGCCAAAATGTGAGTTCTGCTTTCGCTGTGGTCTTGCTTCGGCTATTGAAGTTGTTATTAAGCCACCCTAATTATTTTTTAAATCCAATAAAGACATCTAATATGTGCAGTTTTAACATAATGTGTTGAGAATAGTAGTTTAGTGCTATTACCAGTGCTAAAATCAATGGCTCTACTCATGTAGCTGTGGGCTTTTATTTTCATCATTAGCCCAAAAGAACAAGTCTGGATCTGGATCTATATCCTTATTAATATGAAATACAATAATATATAATTTAATAATATAAAATATCGATAATTATTCATTAGAACCATTACACCTGACCCCTTCTCCTGCTGACCATAAGACACTCTCTGTGTTACCCTGAGCCTTGTGAACAGCCCTGGAGTGCTCCTGGTGTGCTCTTGGAGGGGTGTGGTGGACAAGGACAGGCAGGGACAGGTGGAGGAGTTGCTGGGTGGGTGGCACAGCCCAGGCTTGGTGAGACAGAAACACAATTTTCCCTGCTGCCACCAGATCTCTTCCTGGCCTTCTGTATAATGAATGAATCCAACCCAGCCTTTCTGAGGGTGCTGCAGGCTCCTCACTCCCTTGGGCCCTGCACCGAGCAGGCAGAGGCTGGGTCAGAACTGGGCACACACCAGAGCCAGTAAAATGCTCTTTAGGTTTCTGACTTCACTGGGCCCAAGCATAATGAAAAAATTGCTTTTTAAAATTTCTGTTGGGATAGATCCATCAGCTCTGAAGACCCTCCCATCACTGTGGTATCTGCATCTCCAAAGTCCCTGAAGGTTTAAAGTTAATAAAGGACAAAGTGTTATATCTGGATGCTGAACCCATCTTCAATAAATTAAATGGAATTTTCTCATTTGGGTGGTCTCTTCACCCAGTATTTTATCCCTTCATCCCCAGTGGAATGCCCAGCTGCTCTGGCCTGGGGGGAGCAGGCTCCTTGCTCCACCCTGCAGCCACAGCTCAGTCCAAGGGCACTGGAGCAGCCAAACCCCGGGAATTCCTCCCCACCACTGATCTGTGCCCTGGAACAGGAGTGTGGACATTCCCTTTGGATCTGCCTGATGGGAATACAAATGTTATTCTGCTTTTTATAAATGCCCTAACACGGTATTTAAGTTCTTTCTGAAAGGACAAAGCAGGTGAGCTCTCCTTTCCAGGCAGAGAAGATTTCCATCCTGCAGCTGTATTTTAGCACTATTATGAGTAATCGTCTCCTCCAGGTTAAACCTGCAAAGACATCCCAAATCATGGATTTAAATGATAGCAAAAAAATTCCCTGAACTCCTTAAACTTAATGATGATCTTCATTTTCATTTGCCACATATTCCTCTCCCATAATAGCCATGTGCTAAATCTTCATGAGATTTTTTATAGTTTCACTGAAGGAATATTTGCATAATTATTAGTGCATAATCTGCTTTAATGGGCCCACTGATTTTACTGTTACAGATAAATGTATGTGGTGTCAGATTTAAGCACATGAAGGCCTGGACAGTGTTGGGAAGTGCTGTGCCTGCTGGACAGACGAGTGCCCATGGCTGTGCCCGCTCCCAGGGACAATGTCCCCAGCCGGGTGACACCAGCCCCTGGTGGGGCTCAGGACGGGGGCCAAGAGCTCCCCTGGCCCCGGGGGCAGCAGAAGGTCCTGCTGCTGTCCCTCCCTGCGCCACAGAACCACCGATCCCCAGCCTGGTTTGGGGGGAAGGGACCTTGAAGGTCAGCTGTGCCACCCCTGCCATAGGGACACCTCCCACTGTCCCAGGCTGCTCCCAGCCCTGTCCAGCCTGGCCTTGGGCACTGCCAGGGATCCAGGGGCAGCCACAGCTGCTCTGGGCACCCTGTGCCAGGGCCTGCCCACCCTCGGTCGGACACGAGCCCTGAAATCCCTTCCCCGTGCCCAGCCTGGGGGCTGAGGAGGAGCTCCAGGAGTTCTGGGCTCAGCACTTGGGGCCTGGGGCCCTGAGCGGGTCTGGCCTCCTGCTCACTCCCGATTTGGAAACTCCCCTGTGGATTGACGTGGGAATGTATAAAAAGGATCTCTTGAAGTAAGAGGAGTGAGGTGTGGGGAGGGTGTGATGACAGCAGCTATATAAGGAGGCAGCACAGAATTCTTGAGGGAAAGCATCAAACTTCTGCTATTTTCCAACCAGATCATACCCTCTCTATGAAATGTCATTTCTACAATTTTTTTAGACTGTTCTAATAGATACTGATAAATGTTCTTCTCCTCAGGGCTTGTCAGGAGCAGACGTGATTGATACTATCTTCAGAAGGAGACAAAAATGTTCTGTGCAGGATCTGCCACGGTGGCAGATCTCAAAAACAATGGTCTGAACTGAGCTGTACAGAACACGTCTAAAATATTTTAAATTCCTACAACAGCAATTTGCTTTTGAATCCTACCTCCTTAGGAAAGCCATAGTAAAGACCTTTTCTGAATCTGGGAAAATAATAAAAAAAGAAAAGCATCTCAAAATCTGTAGGAAACAGCCCAGCCTGAGGACAGTCTAAGGCAAACTGCATTTTCTGCATTGTTTTTGAAAGTGCCAATATTAAATTGATATTATTTAATAAAATATTAACATGTTTTAATAGAGAGATTCTGCAGGCCTGAGCCTGAAGGCTGGGAATGGCTCTGCTCTCCCAGATCCCAGCTCAAGCCCAAAATTAAGCTCTTAATGCCTTAATAAGGCAGAGAGTTGAGTGTACAATGACCTGTTCTTTAAGTGATATATTAAATTAACTTCCCTTATGTATTTTCAGATGGAAGTTAAATATTTTCACATAGTTCTAGACCGCAAAAGACCATCAAAAGGGATTAGATGAGATTTTTTCTCTATTAAGTGAGAAATGCGGCGCCGTGTGGCAGCTGCAGCAGAGCCCACCCCACTCCCACTCACTGCCCGGCTCTTCTCTTGTCCCCCGTGCAGTTCCCACTGAAATCCACAGAATCCCTTCCCTGGTGGGCGCTTGGCTGGGCAGGGGCCTCAGGGACGAGGAGCCTGCGGGTGTTTGTCACATCCCTCGTGCTGCCCCAGGGATTGCAGCTTTCTGAGGCACTGGGCAGGGCCACGGGCTTGTTCCCCGTAAAAGCTGAACAAAACCCCTTAATCGTTCTCCTGTTAACCAGCCAACAACAGGAGGAGTTTGAGAGTTTTATTTCTGTAGACAGAACCTGTCAGAACACCATGACTGAGTGTTGCTGTCACGTCCCCAGATCAGGCATCCTGTAACGCTCCAGCCTGTGCAGCAGCTTTGACGGTTCTTTATTTCCAGATCTGTGGCTGAACATCCCTGGGGCACAAGGCTGCAACCCCACTGATTGTTCCTGCAACCTTGTGCCCCCTGAGAGCCCCTGTACTCCGGGGATTCGTCACTTGGAGCAGCGATGTGACGCCTCCCTCTGACACAGGCTCGTATCTTACATCCCCAGAATGAAGATTTAAAGATCATACAGGAATCTGAGGCTTTGTTTGGCCTCATCTGCAGGGACCAAGAAAGTGTCCCATCAAATAATTTTGAGGGGACCTACAAGAAAGCTGGAGAGGGACTGGGGACGAGGGCTGGAGGGACAGGACACAGGGAATGGCTTCCACTGCTAGAGGGCAGGGCTGGATGGGATATTGGGAAGGAATTGTTCCCTGGGAGGGTGGGCAGGCCCTGGCACAGGGTGCCCAGAGCAGCTGTGGCTGCCCCTGGATCCCTGGCAGTGCCCAAGGCCAAGCTGGACATTGGGGCTGGGAGCAGCCTGGGACAGTGGGAGGTGCCCCTGCCATGGCAGGGGTGGCACTGGATGGGCTTTAGGGTCCCTTCCCACCCAAACCAGTCTGGGATTCTGTGATTTTGGCATCAAACTGTGCTCAGTGCACCCGAGGGCAGCTGCGTTCCTTTACTGGGTCTGGGGCATTTCCTCAGGACTTCAAGCAAAGTTTGTTGTGTGGAAGATTAAAATCCCGCTCCAAAAGGGAGCCTGACCTGCAAAACCTTGGCTGCTGAGGGCTCTGCCTGCCTGTGAGACCAGCCCTGGAGCAGAACGGGATCCTGAGTGAAGCTCTGGAGCTTGGGAGTGTCCGTGGAATTCCCCTCCACCATCAGATGTGCAAAATTCAGCCCTTTTGTCTCTTTGACAGACAAATGATCAGTGTCCTCCTTTGTAAGGGATGCAGCTGGAAAAGATTAGGAAATAACTTCTGGATAAATAGATTTATTGGTGCAATTTGGTTTTACATGGCCAGAATGGAGTGTTTATAAAATATTTATGGCGTTTTCCTTTGCAGTGATGGAACAAGAACCGGTTTGACAATGTGTGGTTCTTCATTAGTGCTGTTTCACAGTCAGGTTTGCTCTGTCTCCTCTTGTCACTTCATTAAGTTGGCCCTCATGATAGATTGGCCCAAATCACTAATTAATAATTACCTCTTCTATATAAAATCAGATGCCTTGCATTGGCACTACGGGCTGTGAATTTAAGATTATGCATAAACCTGTGTGCGTTTCTGTGCTCCGTATTTAAGTCATCCCGCTATTCATCCAAAACCTCATCAGAACAGATAATAAAGCACTTCATGAACAGATGTGCCACTTATTCATCCAGTTCTATCATGATAATGACGAAAATTTAATCTGGAGTGTCTATGGAAGATGATCTGAAAGACAGATTGGTGTGAATAATAAAGGCCCTACACAGAACGCGAAGGCTGCCGTGGAGAGGGGCTCATTAACTCCCCCAGCACGGCTTTGACAGCGCCCAGCACTGCACAGAGCCGGCCCCCCCTGGAGCTGGGCCCCTCCAGGAGCTCCTCTTTCTGCAGATGTAAATGCTCAAAATTGCTTTGCCTTTAAAGAAGTATAAAAGGTAATTGCTCGTACAGCTGTGAGCAACATCTGACACTGCAAAATGCTGAAAGCACGTGGAAGAGAATTTGGAGGGTCCAGATATATCCAGGGTGAGGGGGATAACATGCAGAGCTGAATATTTAGCTAAAACATAAAAAAATGCAGAGACAAGTGGAAATTTGTGAGGGCAACTTGCTCTGAAGAGCCATTTGCCCCTCTGTATCCAGATACACATTTCTCTGTCTCCTCAGACAGGCTCTTACTGATCCTTGTCAACAGAACACATCAGGAACACGGTACAGGAGGGAGACACTGGAGGTGAATGTTTGCAAGGCTGTTGCTGGGGCTGCACAGCTTTGTAAATTCTGTTAACAGTCAAAAAGATCCTTCAAAATCCCCAAATGTCTTTGAAGAACAAAAAGCCATTTATTCAATGCTGGGGAGATGGCCTGGATTGACAACTGCCATCCCGTTATTCCCAAAGCAGGAAGAGCACAAAGTCTGCAGTGTAAACTCTCCAAAAATCCAAAAGCCTGCATGGAGGGGGGGATGGAATGGGGCACCATCCTGATCGCCATGGAGTGGCACTGACCGCCAGACTGCCCCTGCCCCTGCGTGCCCCGAGCAGGGGGACGTCCCCCGAAGGTCCCCAGCCAACAGAGCCGAAGTTATTCCCTCTCCGAAATGACCCAGAGGGGAAGCAGCCTCATAACAGTAAACCTTGCCTTTAACAGCTTGTCAGTGAAGAAATCCCGCTTTTCACACCAGAAATGTTGTCAGCCTCCCTCAGCATCTGTCACAGCAGCAGCAGCAGCAGTGCCACGAATCTGGGTTAAAGAGATGGGAAAGAAAAGGGCTTTGGGGGGCCAGTGTGGGAACTGGGACTGTTGGGGGCCAGGGCCTTGGCCCGAGCCAGCAGAGGCACGGGGGGGAAGGGGCCGGCTCCTTCCCTTGGGGCTCCATGGCTGCAGGAGCTGGCATCTGCCAGGGCACAGTTCTTACACTCCTTGTTGCTCCCTTACCCAGTTTGTGGCCAAATCCCAGTTTGTGACTTTCCTTCAGTTTTCCCATTACTTTCGGTGGAAGTTGGGTTCGCTTTCCTTCCCTCAGCCCCTCTGCTGTGGCCACCCCCAAGGACAGCAGTCAGAGCAGGGCCCCATTTCCCGGACACCCCCAGGACCTGGGCAGGTCTCAGGAAAAGATGTTGGAATTCCTGCCCTGCCTCCTTCAGTGCCAGGCTGGAGGTGCTGGAAGTCACCTTTTGACAGCAAGGATCACAGAGGGGGCTCGAGGGGACTCCAAACCCAAGAGAGAACCCAGATCCCAAAGCTGGGAACACCTGAGCTGCCCGTCCTTGCCCCAGGTGAGGAACAGAGTCCCCAGGCGGGAGCCTCTCCCTCGGCTTTGCTGGGGATGTGAACAGGCACCAGCAGATTTTAGTTTCCTTGGTGATCCCTGTCAGATCTGAAACAAAAATGTGAAATGAAAATAGGAATGTATCAGAATTAATTATATACAGTCATGTTAATTACATACCTTCTCTTACAGCCTTTCATGGAGTTGATTTTAGTACCTTCTGCTGGATCTCTGCTTCTCAAGGACTGGCATGAACTGGTCAAAAGGATGAGCAGTTAATCTTCCAGTGGTAGACCAGACATTTTAATACTGAAGATTGTTTTATTCTTAGGGTACCTTCAATAAAGGATATGCATCTTCCCAAGGACAAATAATTACTGCAACAGCCTGGAGCAATTTGTCAGGAGAATGACCCTGACAGTAGTTAAAGTTCATAAGGTACAACATGAGTCACCATTAGAAAATAACAGAACTATTTCTCTCAATGACAAGAGGTGAAAATTCAATAGCAAAGGGGTGTGAAATATTAGGACCCCAACTAAATCAGGGATGAGTAGATGAGGAATTTCAGTTGGTGCTCATTTGGGAAGCAAATGTGAGACGATGTGTTTTGAGCGCTTGAGAGAAAATTTGGTATCTTTGGTAACACAGCTATAAAGGAAGAACCTCCAAATAGTTTTCATTTCTTACTGTAGTCATGGAACTCAAAAAGGCAATGAATAATGAATGAGTAATCCCAGGAAGCATTTAAGGACTCCACTTCCCAAGTGCTGGTGGCTCAGGAGCCAGCGCTGGTCCAGTGGCCCCAGGGCCAGCAGGACAAGGACAGAGCCCAGTGCTGATCCAGTGGCCCCAGGGCCAGCAGGACAAGGACAGAGCCCAGTGCTGGTCCAGTGTCCCCAGGGCCAGCAGGACAAGGGCAGAGCCAGCAGGAGGGGACGGCAGTGCCCAGGGTTCCAGGGCTGTGCCCCCACCCGAGTGTGCTCCGTGCTGCCCAACACGCACACAGCTCCTGGGGGGCTCGGGGCAGCCCGGCCCAGGCTGTGACCCCACCGAGCCTCCAGGGGCAGGGCAGGGCCAGGAGGGAGCTGAGTGACCCCTCTGGGTTTATCCAGCCCCCCCGGCTGCATGGCCCCGCTCTGGGGCAGGAGCAGGGTGTGCTGTGGCACAGCTCGCTCCTTGCCCATCCTGCCCCGTTCCCAGCGGCTCATCCCTGTGCCAGGAGAGCCCCGGCCCCCGCAGGAGCCCCGGGCAGCTCGGCTCTGCTCCCCAGAGCTGCTGCAGGCCTCGGGCAGGCAGAGCTGCCCAGCAGAGCTGGCAGGGCAGGGCCAGAGGCAGCGCTGCCACTGCTGCAGCGAGGGCTCTGATGGATTGCACACAATCGGAATTATTATAGGAGAGTGTATTTCATCCAGACAGGAAACTTTAAGCAGGACACAACAGACATTTTTCTTACAATATTAACAATTTACCATCTGAACTTTATCTTCTCCTTGGATAATAACCACCAGCCACTGGGTAAAGGAACAATTGATTTAAGATCTCAATCAAAGGAAAGCATTCCTCTTATCTGGATAGCCAAGCAATGGAGCAACAGTCAGCTGGGGTTAATGTACATTTGTCAGTCCATTAAAAGCACAGGCTCCAGATCTATAGATGGGCTGTAAGACATTTGTGGAAATGACTCTTGCAAAAATCTTTACTGGTTAAGTGCCTGCCATCTAAGCCTTCCCTTGATTTCCACAACGTTCACTCAAAAAGACAAGGGGAAAAAAAATTATACTCCCTGCACTCAGACTTTCTTCCCTTTTCCCACATGCTTTTCCCTGATGATTGAATTACTCCATGATTTAATTGCTGCTCTGACAAGGAGCAGAGTGGTGCACAGGGGACTCCCCCCATGATCCCAGAATCCCTGAGGCTGGAAAAGACCCCCAAGACCACCAAGTCCAAGCTGTGCCCCATCCCCAGCTTGTGCCCAGCCCAGAGCACTGAGTGCCACGTCCTGGCCTCCCTCGGACACCTCCAGGGATGGGGACTGATGTTCTTTCACACTCAACTCAGAATTATTACTGCTGTGGGCCAGCAGCTCTAAGAGCAAAACTTTCTGCAGCTGTTTCAGCAGGGCAGCCCCTGTGGCACCTTAAATACAGATGTGCCACATTAAATACAGATGTGCCAGCAGCAGCAGCAGCCCCTGGTCCCCAGAGCACCCCCACCCCGCAGGTGTCCCAGCAGCCGGGGGCCCGGGGATCTGGTGCAGGCTGTTTGTTCTCACCAGGACTGTGCCAGGAGGGTGCCAGGCCCGGGGCAGCTGGGGCAGAACGTGGGGGCCTCCGTGGCTGCTGGTGCAGGAGGCCTGGCCCATTATTATTAATAATAGTTAATATAATTTATATAATTATATAATTATTAATTATAAATAATTATTTATTATAATTATTTATAATTATTATAATTAAGCTTGTTTGAGCAGAGCTTCCTTTTCGGAGAGCAGCACTCCCTGGCCAAACCTGGGAAGAAAAGGGCCATTTATGTCTCTCCTCAGACATTTGAAGATACGAAAAGCGAGTTATGAATGGGATGAAATTCCACTGGTGGCATGCGTGCTGTGGGCCAGGAGCACGGGAGGCTGCAGGGCACCTGAGAGCCGGTGCCCGAAAGGGCTCCACACTCAGCATTTGCAGGAGCAGATCACGTCGTGGGCTGGGGAGGATTTATAAATATTAATAGAGCACCTGGTTCAATTGCTCTGGAGCAGCAGAGCAGCCGAGCCCGGTGCGTGGTGACAGAGCTCGTGACAAGGCTCCCGTGTTTACCTTCCTGCTCTTCTGCAGGATTGCACGGGCTTCTCCTTTAATTGGCTCTCGGGGGTAAAAGCACAGCTCATTAATCACGGCTGAGGGAGGCAGAGCTGCGCTGTTAAATGGGTGTGCATCACATCCTCATGCTCCCAAGCGGGAGAAGGGCTGGGGGCAGCCGGGCTGAGGAGGGGGATCCCGGCCAGGGGTGCAGGCGCTCCTGCATCGGCGGGTGCCTTTGGCTCCCTGGGTTATGCAGAACCGGCAGCGCATCACCGTGCACTGAGGACCCTCCCACGCAGGGGGAAGTGCAGCAGATATTGTATTTTCTCAGCATCAATACAGGATTTACTGCTCGCTCACAGCCCCTGGGACACTCTGGGCTGGGGTCGGGCCCGCACGTGGGTGGGCCTGGCTCCAAGCTCTTCCCAAAAGCTGCTCTCTGAACAGAGGAGTCGCACTTGGGGCTCTGCCGGACTCCCAGGCGGTGCCCTCAGCCTGCCCACCCCAAACTCCCACCGCTGGCAAGGGAGAGAGAGCGCTGCTGTTCTGCACCTGGTCCTGCAGCCTTCCCTCCCGCGGGGACTCCCGGCTGGCCTCTGCCATG
>VZRO01002376.1:375857-484570 GCA_013397915.1 Daphoenositta chrysoptera
TGGAACGAGGAATCTGCAGGGATGGCCCCGGCAGCCCCTGCTCCTTGCCCCTCCAGAGCCCCCCGCGCCCCCAGACTCCCCAGCCCCTCCAGAGCCGCCCCTGGGCCAGGCACTGCCTCCCCGCACACAGCTCTGCACTCTGGGCTCGGCTGCTCGTAAATGCTGATGGCACAGCTCAGCAGTTCAAAATACAGGGGGAAGAAATAGAGAATGGCCACAAAACATTTACTGTCAAATAAGCTCAAAGTGCTTTTATAACTGTTACTCACGTCATGAGATGCTGCTGAGACACGGTGATAAACACGTCCAGCCATAAAAACGTTTTGTATTTGCTTTTTAAGTCACCTCCAAGAATTTCAGTGCAGAAAACTTCTTGATAAGATCATTGCCCTGAGCTGTGGGAGCATCTGCACCTCCCAAGCACCAGCCAGGGCTTCTCACAGGTGGGAGGACTCCTGTGGGATGGTTGGACTCCACGATCTCTGAGGTCTTTTCCAACCTTAATGAGTTTATGACATGAGCAGGGTCACATGAAGAGCCTTGCCAAGGTCACCAGGACAGGCTGACAGGATGGAAACATTCCCTGACTCCAGAAGAAACCCAAACTTGCTGGACCCAGCTGCTGAGTGACAGCCTGACATTAGTTAATATTCGATGGAATCCCTGCTCATCCTCCTTCCCCTCTCTCCATGCCTGTTTTTCAGCAGGGGCCACATGGACCAGGAAGACATAATGTGGTGTGATTGGTATTTCAGGGCTTCCGTCTGTTGCAGGGACACCTCGGGACCAACACCCAGATGTTCTCACTCTCATCTTTCCCTTTTTGTTTCTGCCTCCCCGTCTCAGCTGGATGGACCTCTCGGCTCCTCATCCCTTCAAGCTGTGGGCAATGAGCCAAAGGGGAACTTCTTTTTTCTTCCATCAGCAATTTTCTACAGTAAATAAGAAAAGAAAATGGAAAACCTTGTAGGAAGTCCCAGGCTGCTGAGGCTGTTCAAATGGGTTCAGAGCTCAGGCGTGAGGCAGATTAATCACAAAGCAGACACGTTGAGCCAGCACAGGACGTGACATTTGAGGGCTCATGCAGGGAAGAAGGATTAACTGAGGGACGGGACTGGGAACAGAGGAAACCTGAGCACGAAGCACCAGGTACAGGAGGGTCGGGATGTGACAGCACTGAGCCTATTCAACAAAATTAAGCACGGCCTTGAAAAGTATCTTCTTTGCATGAGCACTGCCATCTCGCTCTAATGTGCTTGCGAGAAAGCGCAGATGATTAATTGGATCGTTTCCATCTCCTGCTCCAAGTGTGGTACTTGAGGGAAGCGTTGCTGCTGCCTGACCTGCAAACAGGGCTGCAAGCCCCGGGAAGGAGCGGCAGGGTGAGGGCACGGGGTGATGAGCAGGAGGTGTTAGAGAGAGGAGCAAACAGGTAAGAGCGCCCGAGCCCCCGACCCATCCCTGCTCCATGGCCCATCCCTAAAAACACGCCACATCCATCGCGGTGCTCTCTGCGCCGGCAGAGCTGTGCAGCACCAAGAGCCCTCGGAAGGAGCCCCGGCTCCCTCCGCTCCCCTCGGTGCCGGCCGGGGCTGCAGGGCAGCCGAGAAAGGCCAGCAAGGAGGGGCAGAGCTGCGGCTGCCCCGGCACAGCCCCGCTGCCCGAGGATGCCGCAGCGCCGCGCCCGCAGCGGCTCCTCCGCAGGGCTGCGCTCGCCCCGAGTGCCAGCGCTGGGTCCCGCTCAGCTTCAGCCCCGAGGGTTTGTTCTCTCGGGGCTGGGAGCTGTCACTCAGAGCGCCCAACAGCTGCTGCCCACGTGTTCTGTTTCTATGTAAATTTGTTACCCGTGAAAGAGCAAAGGGAGGGGTTTGCTCCCACCTAAAACCAGGCAGGTTCCCAGGCTGTGTCACGGTAGTGAGTGTTGCCTGCTGGGGATGGAGACGAGCTGTCAGTGGGATTTTATCTGCTGCTGAAAATCTGGAGTGACCTTGAACAGCCACCGAACTGGGGAGCCTCGGGCAGGAGGTCCTGCTGCCTTCCAGGGAGACACCACCTTGCGCTGGAAGGATCCAGGAAGATCCAGGAAGGATCAGCTTCTCAGAGACAAATACCTGGAATTCTGAACCCAGAAGAGGTGGTTTCCACTCGTGTGTCCTCCCAAAACCCTTCCAATCAATCCATGACTCTCTCGGTCTCTAAGCATCCCTAACTGCTTCTGCCATTGATTTACTGCTCAATTCCTGAGCGGTTTGGATAGTTTTTTCCCCAGCCTAAACACTACTTATTTGAAGTCGAAATTGAATCTGATGGGAAAGCTTCTTTTAATTTGCAAAACCAGAGAAGGTTAAAAGGGACAGAGAAAAAACAACCTCAAAAACAACCTCCTCAAACCCCTGACTTGCATTTTGGATGAAGCAATGGCACAAGAGCAGTTCCTGTGCTGATTTAAAGAAAAGAAAACAGACCCAGAACCACCTCCCCAACCCCACAGAGACCTGTGAGGGCACTCCCAAAGCCCCCAGTGCAGGACATCGGGGTCTGGCTCAGGGGGTCGGGGGCAGACTCTGACCATGAGGGAGCCTTTGTTGTTGCTCCGTGTTTGTAAGGAGCTTCCATTTGTTCGTGGTAAAGAAACACCTGCCAGTCACCACACAAACACTGCTCCGTGTTCCCTCATCAGCAGCTCCAAAGCACAGACTCATTTTAGAGAGTAAAGAAAGATGATGTTTGTAAAGATTGTTTAGTGCAGAATAACCCTAATTATTCTAATAGGATTATTATCTATTAGTATTGTCTATTAAATTATCTATTAAAAACAGATTATTCTAAGAAGAGAACAGAAAGGAAAGGATAACATATAAAATAATTCCGCTTTCCTCCAGCTCCTGCCCAGACCCCTGCCAGCACCAGCCACTGACAGAGGGAAGTGGAAAAGCTTTCTAGCACTGGCTATTTTATCACAGCTTTTCACCTGTTAGGCCAAGCTCAAGGCAGGGCTCTGACCTTCACAGCGTTTGACTGAACATTAAAGCAAGACATTTCCAGGCACATAATGTGCCAATCCCCACAGCCCGGGAGGGCACAAAACAGGAGGCACGGGGTGAGCCTGTGCAGGGAGGGACAAGCTCTGAGCAGGACTGGGAGGGAGGCAGCTCTCAGGAACAGGGATGGTGTAAAGAGCTTCTCCCACACCATCCCTGCCCTGGGAGCTTCTCCCACACCATCCTTGCCCTGGGAGCTGCTCCCACACCATCCCTGCCCCAGGAGCTGCTCCCACACCATCCCTGCCCCGGGAGCTGCTCCCACACCATCCCTGCCCTCAGAGCTTCTCCCACACCATCCCTGCCCCGGGAGCTGCTCCCACACCATCCCTGCCCCAGGAGCTTCTCCCACACCATCCCTGCTCCTCTGCCCCCCAGCCCCTTGCCCCCAGCACGGCCCCAGGGCCGTGGGACCCCCCCATGTCCCGTCGCCCCTGCCGTGCACCCCCGTGACAGCAGCGCCGTGTCAGCTGTCACCACCTCAGCGGGCTGGAACTGGGTTAGATTAAATCTGGTGGACCAGATTTTGGTCACCTTACAAACAACAACAGCCCCCCCTTTCCCTCGCAGCCCTCCCACACACACATCTGCCATGCTGAAACTGGAAAATTAAATCACTTTTCCACTCCGCTGGCAGGAGCCAGCCCATAACTCATGAGAACAAGCGTGGTTTAAACAAATTAACCCCTTCAGCAGAGCAGCTGAAGGCACAGGGGGCGGGGCTGGGGGCTTGCTCAGCGGGCTCTGTCCTGCTCTGGGGACAGCAGGGGGGAGGGAGGGCTGGGCTGGCACAAAGGGAGAAACAGCCAAGCAGAGCAGGCATATATATATGGACGAGGTGACAGAGCGACCTCCCCAGCTGGGCCAAGGGTGCTCCAGGAGGTGCTGGGTCAGAGCTGGGAGGGGACAGGCAGAGCCTTCCACTCAAATAGAAAAAAGCTTAAGCTCCCCGTTTGTGGGATATTTTGTGGCAGAGAGATTAAAGGCCATTCAGGGAGCCGCAAACATTAATTATTGTCCATGCTCAGGTGCTGCTTTCCCTGCAGTCACAGCCACAGCAGCGCTCACTCACAAGCAGGTGCGGCCCGGGGACCGTGGCTCTCACTGATCTCAAATGTCCTGTCCCGTGCAAGAGGGGACCTTTTTCCCTCGGGAGAAGCTCCTCCATGCAGTCCCTGGCACTGCTGGGTGGCACTGGCACTGAGGTGCATTTCCAGCGGGAGAACGTGCCCTCACCAAAGTCAGAGCTGTCCCAGCATTTAAGTGCACGCCAGTGCAGCTCTCTCTGAGCATCCTCCGACAGAACCAGCTGCTCCTCAGGCCGCTGCTGCGCCTCCCGGGGCTGTGACGGGCGTGCGGCGGTTTGGGTGGAGGATGGAGGCAGAGCCCGGAGGAAGGCGTGGAGCCAGGGGGAGGTACCTGGTGCCCCGAGCAGCTCTGTGGCGGTGAGCAGGCCCCAGGGTGAGCACGGAGTGGGATCGATTCCTGCCCCTCACAGACCCACGACAATCCGTGCATTATTCAGCAGAGCCTCTGCTGCCTTTCCATTTAATCTATGTGAAAATTGGATTTATGGTGCAGGAGTAAGAGCTATCTGAACATGGCCCATAAAACTGGAAGAATCATATTTTTCTCTTCAGCAAGCAACTTTTAACAGCTCTGCTGGGTGCTTATTTGCAGTCACCAGGCAAAAATTTTCTCTCTGCTGTTTACGACCCTTTTACTCATTCCTGAGGCAGAGGGGGGTGGTTCGGAGCGCGGTGCCAGCGATGCTCCAGTTCCTGGGTGTTATTTGCTCCAGGGACTCTTTGATATGTAGTCCTGGCTGCACTAATGTCCCCATTAGCCCTGATTGCCTCGGCGGGGGGAACGGCGGCGGTAACAAAGTGCCTCGGCAGATCCTTCTCCAGCCTTTGATATTTCCTTTGTAACATTTTCCTCATCTTTCTCAAGATCTCGGTTTGACTTTGAGGCGATTTCCATTTCTGTGGTTGTCATTACTTTGTGTTTCTGCTGGATTGTCGGATGTTTCCTGTGGGGAGCGAGGGGCCACCGAAGAGGCTCCCTTTGTGTTCGGTCCCTCGAGCGCTGGAGCAGGATCGGAAAGGCGGGGAAAGGCAGGAGCCACCGGCTGCCAGGGGCCGCTCAAAGCTGCTGCCAGGAAAGATTAAGAACAAAAATACATATGTGGGAATATATATATACATATATATATACACACACATATATATCTATACATATACATACATGTATACTTATATATATATATATATATAAATATCCCGGTGAGAGAAGGACCAAAGGGGTTTAACAGTCATAAAGCGTGGTGGAAGGTCAATTAAAAAAGTTTTTTAAAAAAATTAATTAAAATTGGATACTGGGCTATTCAATATTCATCAGTCCATTTTGGAAGGCTGAACTGAAATGAATGGAGATTTCCTGGTGAAATTTCATACAATTGCTGTTTGTAGGCAGGCTGAAATAATGAAGATATTTGGTTGGTTGTTTGTTTCTCTGTGAAACAATGGAGAAAGTGGAATGGAAAAGTGAAAATGAGGAGCAAAAGGTTCTTCAGAGGGCTCTGCCCCTGGACAGAAGAGTCCCTTTGGAAAAGGGAGTTTCATCCCCCGCCACAACCTCTGCTTCACCAGCACTTCACAGCTGCTGTCACCTCCGTCCTGGGCAGCCACGAAAAGTGCATTTGAAACGCCCAACAAGGAAAGAAAACCTTCATGGGCGGTTTTACCTGGGAAGGTCACTGTCCCCGGGCTGTCCTGCACCTCACTGAGCCCTCTGGGTCCCTCCTAACTCGGATATTCCATTACTCCATTCCAGGATAACCTGGGAGGATTCAGAGATGATCCAAACGGCCGCAACGAGGCTCCTGCTGCTCCTCACCCCGGAGTCTCCAGCCCTCCCCGCACATCCCAGCTGCCAGCCGAGGGTCGCCCCGCGCGGGTTTGCCCTGCCCAGCTCTGTTCCACTTCTCTGTAACACCGAGCCAGACGCCAGTTCGAGGCGCTTACCTTTGGTTCAAAGGCCGCTGGCACTGCTGCCCAGCACGCTCACCCCTCCCAGAGAAAGGAGAGCAGGGCTGGGAAAGAGATGAGCACAGAGGGAAGCGCAGCAGCAGAAACCTGCGAACACCTGCAAACCCCACCAAGCAGAGCGCCGAGCACGGGGTCACCCCGCCTTTGCTCGGCAGTGCCCCAAGGGCTGCTCAGCCCTGAGCCCGTGTGGCTCCACCAAATCACCTCCAAAACCCCCCTCTCCATCCCCA
This sequence comes from Daphoenositta chrysoptera, assembly GCA_013397915.1. Classification (NCBI taxonomy): domain Eukaryota; kingdom Metazoa; phylum Chordata; class Aves; order Passeriformes; genus Daphoenositta; species Daphoenositta chrysoptera. The sequence goes on from VZRO01002376.1 coordinate 382,179, forward strand.
GCACCTGCTGGGATCCCACCCGGAGCCCCAGGGGCTGGGATGGGCTGGGATGGGATGGGANATGGGATGGGATGGGATGAGGAGCTAACGTGGCTGCAAGCTCAGCCCGTGGGGAGGTCCAGGGGGAGGAAAGGCTGTTCCTGCCTGGAGCTCCCGGGCTGTGGAGCCGCTGTTTTTGTGCTTTGGCAGGATGCAGATAAGAAGGGCATCGAATTTGAATGTTATGCTAATAAGAACATCTGTGTACTTAAATCAGCACTGAGCAGCTGGTACATTTAAAACAGCCCCCAGCATGTCTAAACACTCTGTAAATACAGAGTTAATATCTCCTGAGATCAATTTATCATTAATAAGTTATAAAACCAGGATTTGATGCACACTGAAATAAAAATAGCCTATTCTTTCCTGCCGCTTTCTCCCACCCCAGCCCCGGGGTGTGTGAGGAACAGGCTGAGCTGCACAGGCTGAGGGCTCGGGGCTGGCCTCGGCCACTGCAGAGCTCCACTGGTCACCAGGCTGGACAGGGCTTGGAGCACCCTGGGACAGTGGAAGTTGTCCCTGCCCAGGGCAGGGGTGGAACAGGATGAGCTTTAAGGTCCCTTCCAGCCCAGACCAGTCTGGGATTTGATTCTATGCAGACACATCTAAACTTGTCTAACATTTGTCTGTACTCAGTCTGCCCAGTGTTACTAAATAGGCTGCAAGGACCTGCATGTCCCCTAAAAGACTCCTGAGAGCATCTGAACTTAGTTTGAACACTTTAGAATGCTACGAAGTTGTGAAAATTAAAGCTGGTGGCTCTGATGAAACGAATCCCCTTTCCTGTGTTGTGAGCAGCATTGGACATATATATTCTGTACTTCACTTTTAAGCCTCCTGGATCCACAGACAGAGCCTGCTTCATTAGCAGTGTATTTTATGCATCCTGTAAGCTCAGGGGATCTGTGTGATTCCAGGTAGCAGCCAGGGTGTGCAGGTGGCATTTTGATCGATGCTGTGTGCAGCTGTAAAACCAAGATACTCCTCTGCACACTTGGAGGGGTTGTTTTTTCCTTCCTGCTCCTCTCTTCCTGGAACACTTTTATCTCACTCCAGTAATTGCCAGCAACCCTCACAAACAGCGAGTCCATGAGTGAACCTTATCAGCCACGTTTCCCTGCACAGCTCTCAGCTTCCACAGGGATCCCATCTGCAGAGACGAGAGCTCCTGTCACAGCCAGAGGTACTCACAGCTGTCCTCACCCCACGGGGCCGGGACACAGGAGACACGTCTGGGAAAGGCTCCCCAGAGAGGGCACTGTGTTTTATTTATTATGTTTTTCACAGTCCTCAGCTGTGATGTGCTCCGAGAGGCAAACACACAGAGAATTTGTCATTTTGTCTGGCTTCACCCTGCCTGCAACAGGGGGCCTGACACACAGGGTACACCAAAGCCCAGGCCATTAAGCTGGATTCTGATCTAAAGCAGTCTCAGCCAAGAAACTTCAGACCAGGACTGAAAATACCCCGAGTCCCCAGATCAGGTGCAGCAAAATGCCAGCCCTGCCCTGCTGCCACTGCCTGGAGCCGCTGTGAGCGCCCAAACCCTCTCCAGGAGGGACAAAAGGTCTTCATCCCTATAAACCCAACATCTCTGGGGGAGGAGAGTTTGCCACTGCCCTGCACACCTCCTCTGCCAGAGCAGAACTGGGATTCCAGGGGCTGTGTTAACGCATTTCCCTCGTTCGTCCAGGTGCCTGCTGGACCTGCTGGGAAGGGGACAGGTTCTGGCCCTGCCCCACTGGGGCTGAGCCCCCCGGGAACAGCACCACTGCTCGGGACAGAGCAGGAATTCTCCAGCAAACCCTGGGGGAAGGCTGGGAAATCAGCCTTTCCCAGTGAGCTGGGAGGGTGTAAATAAGCATGAGCATGGCACTTATTTTTTCCAAGCAATATGAATAGCAAAATGAATGACATTTTCCTGGCCAGAAGCAAGCAACATTTCTTGATGTATTGGGATGCCATAAACTGAAAATTTGTTGTATAGTAAAGTGCATTTAACATTTACTCTCTCTCCTGCTCTATCACTGCTAAACTGTCAATAACTCCCCCTCTTCACACACTATTTCTGCTGGGGATTTGAAAGCTTCTGCAACATTAGGAGAGATTTTACCTTGACAGCAGATGGGAAGGAGCCCAAAGCTCCCAAATAGTAACCTTGTCCTTATCCCTTCTGTCCATGGGATATTTCTGGACTGCCTGGCAGCAGTGTCTGGCTGAACTGGTTTCCACACTTCTGGAGCAGGTCCAGGCTGGCCAAGAGCAAAGGATGGCAGCTGCTGTGACTGAGGCACCGTCTGTCCTGGGAGGAAAAGGGTTAATCCAAAATCACACCCTGGCCCTCACAACCGTTCTGCCTGACTGAAAGTCTTGACCCAAATAATAATGAAAATCTGCTAAAAATATTTCTAATTCTTCTGAGGTAGGAACATGATCCCAGTATATAAAAGCATAAAACTTTTGGTAAAATAAGCCAAAGAAAGAGTAGCTGATAACTTTCTGGTGAGATAATCATCATTTTGACAAAGCTTAGTGAAGTTTTTCAAAATACTTTAAGTACTTACTGGAGTGTTGACCAGGACAAAATGATTTGGTGCTGGATTCCTGGCCATGTGGTCATTTCTGGCCCTTCCCAGCAGCCGGCCGTGGCTCTGGACGCCGCTGTCAGCCACCAGCCCACAGCCACCCAGAGGGTCAAACCCTGGCACAAGGAACTCGGAGAGGAAACAAACCCATTACATTTGTAAATAACAGGGGGCACCAGCCCTTTTTAATGAATCTGCTCCAGGAGAAACCGGGCAGGCTGCAGGGCAGGAGGGATCCCACCCCTGAGCCCGAGCAGAGCTCGTCCTTCCTCGGAGGAGCAGCAGCAGCCCAACACGAGTTACTGCAGACACACCGGGAAAGCTGCCTCATTCTGAAGGAAAACATGATTTTCCAGATCTCCCCAGTGCCATTTTCAATGCTTGTAAGATTTTTTCTGCTTCTGAGTAGTTTTGTGCTCTGCCAAGTGCAGCTCACGCAGCTCCTGGTGCTGCACTCGGGTTCCTGGCACCGGGGGTGAGATGCTGCCCGGTGTCACTCGTGCTGCTGCCTTCTCCTGGGGCACTGTGCTCATCTCCAGGGCAATTCAGACCCAAAACGCCGTGCTGCAATGCAGGACTTGCGGGGTGGCTGCAGGGTGAGGGTGCCACTGCACATGGGATGTGCTTGCCCTCTGCAGCTCCTGGCTGGACACCCGAGCACGAGGAGCTCCGGGGGAAAGAAGGAGCAGAAATACACATTACCTGCTGCATAATCCAGTTTGAGGAGATGGGAATGCCCTGCCGGCCTCCACAGGCTCGCTCTACACCACATCCTCTCACAAAAGCAGAAAATGGGTTTCTGGAGCTCAGGAACTGAGGGATGCCAGTGCAGAGCCAAGCGATGCCCAGTCACTGAGCACCACATTTTATAGCACAGGGATACCCCTGCACAGCCCCCCAGGGATATCCCACACAACCCCCCAGTCACCAGCCTACCCCTCAAAGCCCAACCTTCCCCAAACTGATCCCCAAGCCTCTTCCAAACTGATCAAATGACACTTTCAGGAGAACTTTGTCCTGCGGGACTCACAAATGCCCAGCCTGGGGGACAGCCCGGCCCTGCCTCCACCCAGATCCCCCCCAGCCAGGAGCCCTCACTCCCTTCCCTGATAAAGTCACTGCACTTTTAAGGTTCTCGAGATTTAACTCAATCATGTTCCGGGGGCTGGCAGGAGAGAAGAGAAATAAAGAAATCAGTCACTCGATGAGAGACAGGCTTGAACCAGCTCCAGAACCCAAATTCTGGGAAGGGAGCATTTCAATACTGATTAGAAAGGCGTGTTTTTGTCAGATGTTTACAAGCCTGGTTTCCCAGCACTGCCTCCAGCAGGCTCGGGACTTTCCCCAGGCGCAGAGGCTGCTCCTGTGCAAAGCTGTCTCCGGAAGCATTCCAGAGGAATTCCGTCCCCCTCTGCAGTGAGAACATCCTTCACCTCCTGGGGTGGCCGAGCAGAGACACCCAGAGCCCCTGGGGCCCCAGGGAACCTTCTGAGCTCCTGTTCACCCCTGGGGGCCCTGGGGCTCCCTCGCTCCTCCCAACACCTGAGCTGCTCAGGGAGCTGAGATAACGGAGAGCTCGGGGGCAGCTGGCGAGAACCGCGGACACGCCGAGTCCGGGGCCACCGCTGCCCCGCGTCCCCCGGTGCCACAGCCACACCCAAAACCCCGCTGGGGAGGGGGCTCCGCCACCGCCCTGGCAGCTGGGCCACTGCCCGGCAGCCCTGCTGGGGCAGGAACTTGATTTCCACAGAAATGGGGGCTCCCTGGGCAGCACCTATTCAGAAGCATTTCCAAGAGCACATCAGATTAATGCATTTGCTGGTGAATTGCACAGGTCAGCCCTCAGAAAGCGTGACCGAAGGTGCAACAGTTGCTTCCCTCCCTTCCGCCCCTCTGCCAGCCACTTCTTCAGTTCACTTGCAGCAGCACTGAGTATAACTTAAAATACTCTACTGTTTATTTAATCTAGTATCTTCAATCCCCAGTCCAATTTTTAATCATCACAATTACTGAAACAGGCAGTTCAGAGTCAGAAAAAATTAATTTTTCCCTCCAATCTCAGTTGTATCTCCGAGAGGTTGTTTGCAGCCTTAATTAAAATCTATACACCAAAACTACCATTTCCCCACTAAAAGCAACATCAGTGTAAATAAAGTCAGTAGAAGCCCCTACCTTTCAGCACCTCATTGATTGTTGTACTCAAGACAATTTAAGAATAAATTAATCTCCCCATCAGAATGGGAATGACCATGGAATAAACCCCTCTGAGTGGAGGGTCAGTCCCTCCCAGCCTGGGCTCTTCTATCTGACTCCAAAAGCAAATTCCTAACGTTGCATGTTTCAGGAAAACAAACCAGGAGAGAGGCAGGATCAATAGCTAAATAAGAAACAGGTCAGCTCATTACTTTTAATATTTTACTCATTGACAAAAGGTATTGACTTCCATTGATGTTCTACAATATGTGTTTAAAGAGCAGATGATGCTTTACAGAAATGTTTGGAGTGCACTAAGAAAAAGAACAATTACCCCCATGACAGAAAATCTATTTTTGTTTGCCATCATTTTTCATTAGGAGGAGCATTCACAGCAAAAAATGATGCATCAAGAGGCAGAGGTCCTTTCTGAGCTCCCAATTTGTGTACTTAGAGAGCAGCTCCACAGAATTTAATTGCAAATACTGGATTTCTGCAGATTTATCGATCACCTTTATGAGATTTAATCTGAAGTTACATCTGTGCTCCGAATTCACAACCAGATAGAGACGATGATTTTGTACTGGATGTTACAGACTTTTGAAAAAACCTGCGAAATACTTTTCTGTTTCTCTTGGATTTCATAAGTTTCATTCCCAAATAAATTCAGTGGCACTGATCACAAACCACCCACACAAACAGTGCTGTTTAAGCAACATTATCCTGGTGCTTCAGTCTGTGAGAGCTGTACAGAGATCTCAGCTGCACTTGCAGCTATTCCTGCCCGCCTGGGACTCTGACTGAGCCATTCCTTCAGGTAACGCTTTCTGAAAGCACTTAGGGTTTCAGAACAGGGTTTAGGACTTGACCCACATTTTCAAATTAATTCAGAGATAAAGTTCTAAAAAGCTCTACAACACTTTGAGTGCCTGAATTTTTATAGTCAGTGGTTATTAACTCTTCCCTTACATGCAGGACACAGGGAATGGCTTCCCACTGCCAGGGGCAGGCCTGGATGGGATCTTGGGAGGAAATCCTTCCCTGTGAGGGTGGGGAGGCCCTGGCACAGGGTGCCCAGAGCAGCTGGGGCTGCCCCTGGATCCCTGGCAGTGCCCAAGGCCAGGCTGGACATTGGGGCTTGGAGCAGTCTGGGACAGTGGAAGGTGTCCCTGCCATGGCAGCAGAAACAGAATTATCAGAGTACTGATCTTTTTTAAGGCAGAAATTTTTATCCTACATTTTTTCCCTCCCCAGAAAAATGAGGTGAAGCCAGTCCATAGCAGTAATTAAATCCTATTTCTTCAATTTCTTTTCCAACAGATGTGTTCTACAAATGGAGCTTGCCTTTGTTTTGTCATGTCCTCATAGATTCCAGAGGAAATTTAATAATTTTCCTCTATCCTGAGTGACTCAGTGGTGCAAAATAGATGTTAAACAAGGAAAGAACAATTTATTTATCTGCTCCTGTGCTCCCTTTGCTTTCATTTGCATGTCAGCTGTTTGGCTAAATGGTGGGATGGGGAGGACGTGAACACTGCTCTCGCCTTGTTCTGCTGATGTAATGACAATGGGTGGATTATTTCTTAATTTTCAGTGTGGTAAGTGGGTAATTATTGTCCAATTAGACTTGCTATTAACCTCTCTCTATCTCATTTTGCCATCCATAAAACAAGAATAACAGCACTTCCCACTCTCTCTGGGATTCTGCGGAGATTTATTGGTTAATGTAGGGAGAGCACAATGGAAATGAAAAGCTCTGCACGTTGGTGAGGGCAGGATTATTAATAAAGAATCATCATTAATGTGGTTGTAGCTTTGGGGACTTGGGGTGGGAGTTGATCCTGGCAATGGGGCGCACCCCTAAGGGACCTCCTGTGGGCCTCGGCGCTGGAGCAGCTGGGTGGGATCTGGGAAATGGGGTCTAACGGAAGGCAAAGTCAGGTTTAAGTGGTGCACATGTGGATGTGCTTTTCCCTTAAGTATTCCCCTGAACTGGTCCTAAAAGAAAAATTATATTAATTGGGATAAAAGTCTTCTTAAACTCTTCCTCCCCAAACCCACTGTACCTGAGCACGTTCCCTGTGGCACATCTCGTCCGTGACGTGCTGCCTCTGCGGAGGGGAGCTCCAAGGGGACAAAGGGGACGCCTGGAGAGGCCACCTGTGCCCCTGGCCATAGCTGGGGCTGAGGCTGGGGCTGGGCAGTCACCCCGAGCTACCCCCGGCTGCTCCCGCAGGAACAGCTCCCACGGGGAGATACCCAGAGCGGGCTCCGTGTCCTGCCCGGCCAGGAGACACTGCCCAGCAGGGACACACTGCCCAAACAGGACACACTGCCAAGCCGGACACACTGCCCAACCAGGACACACTGCCCAGCCTGGACATACTGCCCAGCAGGAACACACTGCCCTGCAGGGAGACACTGCCCACCGGGACACACTGCCCAGCCTGGACACACTGCCCACCAGGACACACTGCCCAGCCCGGACACTCCGCCCACCCCGGACACTCTGCCCAGCCCGGCCGGTGACAGGGACACTGCCAGCCCGGCCGTGCTGCTGCTGCGGGAGGGAGCTGCCCCTCCGCAGGGCACCGCACTGCTCCCCGCAGCCTGTCCAGGCTCCTGCTGGGCAGCACGAGGCTCTGGCTGAGACCGCGGCTTTGTATCAGCCGGGGATAATTTAATTAAAGGCTGTACCAACTGATGCATGGGAAGACACCAGTAATGAGAGTACTGTATCCACCAAGGAATAAAGGCATTTTCAGAAACGCTCTCTCTGCAGCTCAGTTCTCATGTAAGTGTCTGGAAGGTTTCCAGTTGTCCCTGTTGCTCCTTCTCCCATCTGTCCCTCCGAGCAGCACCAAGCGCGGCGCTGCTGGCGTGGGGCTGTGCACACACGCGGAGCCACAGACCCCGCCGAGCCCCAGGGCTGTCACAGCCCCCTCTGGCACGGCCCCTCGCCCCGCGGTGCCAGGGCACGGCCGGGCAGGCAGCCAGCCCAGAGCCCTGCTGGTTATCCAGGTGCAGCAGCAGGAGCGGGAGCGCCTCGTCCCCGACACCCGGGGCGCTGCTTTCCCCACCGAGTTCCTAGGCATTGTGAAAACCGACGTTCACTCTCCTGTTAGGATTTAAAAATTTAATAAAGGACAATAGGGGACAAAGACAATAAAGCAAAAGTACAGCGCCGGGTGCTTGGCACTCAGCCAAGAGCACACCTGCCATTTCGGAGACACCTTTTACTTGCCTTTCCTATTGCATCAGCCTAATGCAGATTCACAAACAATTATACATATTCAATCTTTCCCCCCAAACTAGTTTACATGTACCAGGAACTATTTAGCATGGCTCCTCCATGGGTCCGGCTTTTCAGAGCATGTGCCTTCTCTGGCCGTGGTTTTGGTCCGTTGTTCTCATCCTCTCCAGTTTGGGTTTTGGTCCGTGGTCTCTGCAGACGGTATTTGCTGATAGCTGGCGTGTCCGTAGCAGGGGTCTCCATCCTACATTCACTGGATGTTATCCATCCGCGCAGACAGTTCAATTAACCACAAGCATAACTATATCACTATTTCACTACTATGACTAAGGTTAGTTAACAGAAATAAAGGCATCAGTTATTGTTACAAAAACTATATTTTTCTAGTAAAGCTACTTTAACATTATACATATAGCATTCATTTTAATATTTGCGGAAAGCCAACATTATAATATGCATTTATCACAGCTGTGTCCCGGAGCTGTGGGCACTCACTGAAGGTTTGTGGCTTTCTGTGTCCCCTGAGGAGAGCTGGAATTTGCACCCTCCGCACAAAGCCCCAGCCGTGCTGTCTCTGAGTAAAAACAAAGAACGAACATTACCCGGGTGCTCTGCAGCCCCGCCTGGCCCGAAGAGAAGAGTCCAGCTGACCTGGGGCCATAATCTCTAAGGAAAGAAAGGGGTGGGTCAGTGACTCCCTTGGCACGATTACCCTACCAACAACTGCTTCCAGCAAAGCTCCCTGGAAGCCAGGCTGGAGCCAAGTGCTTCTCCAGCACAGGAGATTCATGTGGTGACACATGGAGGGGTAGCAATAACGTGTTATTAAAGAGTTATTGATTTTTTAAATTAAATTTCACTGGTATCACATTTCCAATCTGAATGAATGCATCGCTAAAGCAATTAATAGCACGGTGATGAGGGGAACTGACCGAAATTCCAGCGGCACCCCCGAGCCTCGGCTGGGTCAGGCTCCAAGGGAGGCTGGAGGGCACCAGAGCGGCACAGCTGGGCTGGGTGGTGCCTGAGACATCGAAAGAAGAGAAGAAAAGGAGGCGAGGAATTTAAAAAGAGGAGGGGGGAAATGAGAAAAAGAGGAGAAACAGGACCCCAGACCTGTGCCATCAGAGGGCCAGACCACCCAGTTACAGCTGCAGAGCTCAGCCAGAGGGGCCCAGAACGGGCCAAATCAACCATTTCTGGGTGGGACCAAAGGCCTGTTGGTCAAGGGTGATTTTGGCTTTTCCTGATCTCTGCAGGCAAAGCCTGGCCCAGTCCCGGGGGCCAGAGCAGAGCGAGGACACTGCGCTCCCATCGCCCCCATCCTTCCTCCCTTCCCACTCAGAGCAGGCCGCCATCCTTCCCAGGACACTGAAATGAGGGAATTCGATTCTCCTCCTGCTTATCATTCCCGTTTGAAGAGCATCCTCCTAAAGCAGCAGGCAGCTACTGCCCTTCTCCCTCCCACACACACCAAGAACAGCCTCCACCCGTGCGGGTGGAAAATGGCACATTAATTTACAGGAGTTCTAACTTGGCAAGTAATTGCTTAGGACAGAAAACACAGACCAGCCATCTCAGCTGAAAACCCGGTATTTCGAAGCACATTATAAAAAACCCTAAATGAAAGTCAATTGTTACATCTAGTGTGAATAATAATAAATAAGAAAAAGATAAAGAGCTGGGATTCTAATTAAAGCCCAGCTCCTGAACCTGAGGAGACATTTTCTTGACTGAAATAGAACGTTTAGGTAGAACTGGGTTTTTAAAGTTTTTTGGGGGGGTTGTTGGGGTTTTTAAAAGATCATGTGATTTTTTCTGAAGAGGAAAGGCTATTGAAGCTCTCTCCCTCAGGCTGGCAGTAAGGGTACAGGTCTGGTTATTGATGCTCATCAAGTTCCACCCACCCTTTCCACAGCTTCCACATGGTTTAATTTTATCTGAAACCTCACTCACTGGCTATTTTTAGCTGAAGTGATTCTTGTGCTCGTACGTGTCTGGGGCAAACATCAGAATCAACCAACCAGGACTTTCTGCGGCTTTTTCCAAGCTTCCTTCTGAACTTTTTACCCTGCAAGAACAGTAAAGTAAGAAATTCTGAATTCCTCCACTATAAAGCAAAGATAGAAACTGAAATCACCGTCCCTGGAGGTGCCCAAGGAAGGGCTGGAGGTGGCACTCAGAGCTCTGGGCTGGGGACAAGGTGGGGACCAGGCACAGCTTGGACTCGATGGGCTGGGAGGGCTTTTCCCACCTCAGTGATCCCGGGCTTCTGTGGAACTGAGAAGAAAGGACAATTCCCAGCCTGGCCCATCTCCAGGAAGATGTTTTACACTTCCCCGCTGTGGGACAGTGCCTGGTCCATCACAGCACTGATGTGACACTGGCAAGGCTCATGGGGACAGGCTGCAGGCAAGCTGGGCACTTTGGGGTGGGGAAAAACCTGAAAGTGATTGTTAGGGTTTATATGAAACTCAGCTTAAAAGCTCTTTTATTTAAACAAGTTGCTACTGCTAAGAACATTATGTCTTTCTCAGGGAAAAACAAAACTGTTGTCTCATTTTAAAACGAGTGCTTCCTTTAGGGCTAATTAAGCTGACAAATAACACTTGCAAAGATTGAGCAGTTTAACTGATGACAACGCAGCGCTGCCGGAACCCTGGAGAGGAGCAATCGCTGCTGTGCACAGCTGGGAAAATTACTGTGTCCCCTCTGTATCACGACATTGGATGAGGGAAAAATAATACCTCATTAATCTTCGTAATGAACCTCTTCTAAACAAGACAATTCACAATTTTATGGTACACATGGGGTTGCTGTGGAGATTTGCTGAGCCGCCTCCCAAGCTGCCTCAGAGGGTGCCAAACCCAACAGCAGTGGGCAGCAGGACACTCATCCCCAGCCGGGGTCACCCCTCCCGCAGCTCCAGCCCCAGAATCCCAGCACGGTTTGGCTTGGAGGGACCTTAAAGTCCATCCCATTCCACCCCTGCCATGGCAGGGACACCTCCCACTGTCCCAGGCTGCTCCAGCCCCAATGTCCAGCCTGGCCTTGGGCACTGCCAGGGATCCAGGGGCAGCCACAGCTGCTCTGGGCAAGAGGTGCCATCCCAAGGGGTGGGGTTGGCATCCTTTGGAGGGCTGCGTTCAGCTGCCGTAATTACTGGATGGAAGATGCAGTCAAAGTAGGACAAGGTGACAGATGGGAGAGAAGTGGGGTTTTGGGGCCAGAGCTGTGAATCCCCAGGAAAACCCTCTGGCCCCTCTGGCCACACAGACACAGCAGCCCCGGCGCCCCTGGGGAGGGAGAGTGCCCACACATCACATCCCCAAGAGAGGGGCTGGTGCCTGGCGTCCCCCGGGCAGGAGGGACAGGCTGTGCTGCAGGGCAGCGTTAATTACTGTTAATCTCTCACCATCACAATAATCTTCTTACAGTCACAATTAACGATTGAGGTCCTGGCCCCTGCCGTTTGTGTGTTTAATATTGACTCAATAGGACTCATCACTGTCTTTGAAGATTTGGGGTTTTTGCAGCTCCAATCAGGAAGGTGCCTCTGCACAGCACAGAAGTGCAGGGACTTCTGAAACCTTCCCCAGGCTTTCAGTGAAGTCCCAAACCTGCAGAGTTCCAGAGGCCACAGGGCACTTTCCCTCTCTTTTGTTACAGTTTGAGAAGAATTCTGATAAGATCGCAATACTGAACAGTGCAGCAAACCCTCGGGCATCCACGGAGTTTCTGGATTTCTGAATAAATAATATTATTTACATAAACATCCTAAAGAAAGGGAAGCCATCAGGGAACATCTGTGTGGGTATTTCCTTCCTAGAGGAATTACAAACCTTCATCTCAGAGGCTCTGAAGTGCTTTCCACATAAGAAGTGTCCATTCAGAGCAAGGTTTTATCCCTTTCTCCCTCCCTAATTCCCTGCCACAGAGCCCCACAGAGCTGAGGGTGGAGGGAAATTCAGCTTTGGGAACTCAGGTTCCCACCAGCCAGAAGGTTCCCCCCAGAGAAGCCCCACCAGCCCCGATGGCCAAGCTGACTCTGGCACTGACAAACTCAGTCTGGCCTTGTTTGCTCCAACACTGCCACCCCCTCCTAGCTCTTCCCTCACACAATCTTGTTATCTTTGGGCCTTGCATGGTTTTTTAATGATCATTATTATTCATATAGCACGATGCACACAGACAAATTTAATCATGTTGTTTACATGAGCAAACCTGATCGACTAATGGAGAAATTACACATTTTGTTCCCACTGTTGGCACAAACGCAATTTCTTTTCTCACTCTCATTAACACAGTTAATGGTTATAAAAGTCTGATGGTGCTGAAGATGAAAGTGTTTCCTCCAAAGAACAGGTAAAGCATAAACAATAACAAGAGTTCCTCCTACCCCGATACTGCAATAAATACGTTTCAATCCCACGATGAAATGAATAAGGAAAGTAGCCAAAGAATCGAGCCCAGATTAATCATATTTGATGAAGAGCTATTGGAAAGCGCAGGAAAAAATCCTACAGAGAAACCAAAAAAAAAAAAAANTGAAAAACACAAACCTTCAGCCAAAATATGGAGCCCGGTCCTTGTGCAACAGGAGGGAGTGAACAAAGAGGTGACGGCCAGAGCAGGCAGAGTCTGAGCTGGGAGAGCACAGCAAGGGGAGAGAAAACTGCGCAGTGTGAGCCAGATATCAACTTACGGCGGGCAAGGAGAGGAAAGGAACGAGAACAAAACATACAAGTACCTCTTGCTGACTGCCAAAGCGACCAGAAAGGTCTCTCGCTGCTGGAACAGAGGGGGCTGAAATTGTTCTCTGCCGGCAGAGCCATCACGGGCTGCATTTGCCTGGAAGGGACGAGCCCCGGGTGAGAGGTACCGGCAGGAAATGCCACTCGGGGAAAATGCCACCCAGGCACCCGATGTGAGCCAGCCCCGAGCAGGGCAGGCAGAGACTCCTCACCCCTCATCCCTGCTGCCCTTTCCTGGCCGACCTGGTGCCTTTCACAGCTCCTTCTGCTCCCGCACAGCTTGGACAGAGGGACAAAAATTTATAGAACAAAGACCCTTCCTCCTTATTCCAGCTCATTTCTCCAAGACATCTTACGATTTGCTGTTTAAAGGGTCTGTTCAGTCACAGGAATGGAGGGGCAGGATTTCACCACGTGTGGTCACTGCCCAGGCAGGCAGCCCTGGTGGAGAAAAAGGCTCCATCCCTGGGGATTTGCATCTCTGTGCTCTGAATGTGGACTTGAAGACGCTCTTGATAAAGAGTTATGTTTCTGTATACTTACACTTTCCTTGAAAACATTTCCACCTGAGGCATTCAGTCAGCTCTCGGGTGGAACATCAGGAGAAGGTTTTGCCTGGCTTCTAAAACTGAGCACAGAAACACAACTTGCCCAAAATTGCCCATGCAGAAAATCTCATTAGTGCACAGATTTTGAAAAGTACAAGGTACCCGCCTGGCTTCACCCCTTTATTATCCATGCAGCAATGGAATAATTAGCAGATCTGCCGGCTCCCAGAAAGAGGGGAAATACGTGTCTGCCCTGGCACAGATTGGGATGAGGAAGGATCTGCTGCAGCCGGAGAGCAATTACCCATCAGCAGCACAAAGTCCTGCTCAGGTCCTGCTCTAATCTGGTGCCGTTAGCGTGGATGTCACAACACAGAGGTGCTGAAGACCTTAGAGGGAGACACATCAGCTCAGGGGATGCTTTCCCGGCACACTGCTCCCATTCCAGTCCTGAGAGCAGGGTTTGTGCCTGGACACTCCTCTACTTTTGCCAAGGAATGAGTCGATCCTCAGGGCTGCAGCCATTGGCTTTGTGGTCAAACCAGTCTCATTTTGCAGCCTCGCTCCACCCAGGTCCACGTTTGCCACAATATCCCTGCAGATACATCCAAAGAGTGTTTACAGATGCGTCCTCGGAGGCGTTTCCCACATGGAAACCCCCCTTGCTCTGCCTCAGCCTCGGCAGGAACAGGCACAGCTTGGCTTGAAGCACTGAGGACGGAGCTTTGCAAATGCAGTTAATGGAAATCCCTCCAGCAAGATCCCATTAAAAGAACATGTATGGAATGAGGATGCTGGTGACATTTCAGATAAGCTTAACTTGGCAGAGTTTGTATGCGGCCCCGTAGTTTGGGAAAACAAAGGCAAGTTGGCAGTGCCCCTTTCAGAGCAAGGCTGGCAGGCAGGATGGATGGATTGAAGATTGCTTTCCCTGCAGAGCTCCCAGCTCCTCCTGATAAGAATGCAATGGAAGCAGCAGCAGGATTTTAAGCCAACAGAAATATTTCTTTGGTGACTTACAGACCTAACTCTAAGAAATTCCTTTTATAAAAAGCAGAAAAAATGTGCACTTTTTGGTTTGTTTTGTAAAAACAACCCCTGTACAACACAGCCAATCATGCAGGCATGAGGGTCAGAGCCCAGGCTGGAGGAACCTGCAGGGAGGCAAACCCTGATCTGAAGGATCACCTACGACACAGAGCTTGCAAGGGATGGGTCAGCTTCTCCTCCCAAGGTTGTCTAAGATGGGCAGTGTCAGAAGCAGCAAGCAGGTGATGGAGAATAGCGCCGTTGTCTGTGGGATTATCATGCTCGCATTCCTGGGTCACGTAGAAGTTTCCCTGAGAGGATTTAATTAGGTCCCACTGCTGACCATATGTTCCAGTTTGGCAGGACATGTGTACTCAGAGTTTGCTCCCCGGGCACGGATTGTCCTCACTGCTCCGTGTCCCCCGTGGAGGCCGTGCCCAGGGGACCCCCGGCCCCAGCACGGTGTCTCTCCATGCAGGAGGAGAGCAGCACCTCTGGGAGGTGGCAGTGGAGCAGAACTCTCCCTGTGTGACTCTGCCGGGGCTTGTCACTGGCTGTGTGTCACTCTGCCAGTGCCTGTGCCAGCACGCAGTTACTCACACAGGCTTTAAAAACTGGAGTGTCACTTCAGGAATAATGAAATTTCATGAGGAGAAAGAATATTGGCTTGAAAGGTCTAAAACCACTGTGACACAGTTTTCAGAGCAGCTGTGACTTCTCTGCTTTGTGGAAATTTGGGTTATGATTTCCAATCACAGCCTTTGGCAACCCTGATTAAGCTGATTGGATTTTGTTACATTTCTCCAATTTGCTGGTAGTTAAAATGCAGAGAGACGTAAGGAGACAGGTTTGCCTACCTGGAACCACATGGAGCAGGAGACTTCTGCCTAATGGCTTTTAATCCCAGCCTGTGTAAGGTTAGAGCGGATGATCTGTGACTTAACAAGGTCTGTCAAGCACAGGGAACGGGGCCAGACCTCAGCGTTACCCAGCAGATGGATGTGGCTGTTGGAGGAGAGAGGGAGAGGTGACAGAACCCTCCCGGTGTGGGATGAACAGGGGCCACGTTTCACTGGAATGTGAGTGAGAAGCATTTGGCACCTGAATGAAAGCAGCGCCTCCCTGGCCAGTGAGAGGCACACGGGGCTGCAGGGGACCCGCAGGGCCACCACCACGACTGCCCTGGGGGGGCTCTGCAGGGCTGGGGCAGCTGCTGCTCTGCACTTGAGGATCTCACCCCTGGTGTCATCCCTCCCCCCATCCATCCCTCCATCCATCCATCCATCCATCCATCCATCCACCCCTCCATCCATCCATCCCTCCATCCCCCCATCCCCCATCCATCCATCCATCCATCCCTCCCCCATCCATCCCTCATCCACCAGCTGTGCCTGAGGAACAGCACTGTCCCTTCACCCCCTAGGGCAGGTTCTACTGGAGATGGACCCGTGTAAGAAACAGATACATAAAATATGACTTTAGAATAAATTATGCAAGAATCATAAAGTCCACAAATACTTAGCTCTCTCCAGAGCTGATCTGACAAGATTAAACTCCTTATGCTATTCCCCAGTTAACAGTCTACTTAATATTTGACTAAGCATTATTAAATTCAAAGACAACCAGAAAATAGCACCTAATTCACTGCAGGAAGTGCGAGAGCATGCTCAGATTGACACACGCTTATTACAGAGCTCCTGTCCCCAGCTTCATCAAAGGGATATTTAATCTCTGAGCCATCATTTATTCATGCTGATGGCACATGCAGGAAGCTGGAGCAGAGGGAAGGAGCCACTGGCACACTCTGAGCTCACAAGGAGATGGATGACTTTCAGATCCTATTACCGAGCGTGGGGCTCCAGCTACTCAGAGCCCTCCGTTTTCTCTCAGGGTCTCCAAAATGCATCTCTAAACCAGTAAATAAGTGAGAGCCACCCTCTGCTCACTGTGAACATCCATAATTAGCAAAACTTCTTACACACAGAGAGAGATAAGGCCAGCTCAGGCTCCCGTGCCCCCAGGGAGCTGTGGGGGACAGGAGGAGGGTGCTGGGCAGAGTCCCTGCACCGTGGGAAGGTGAATCCAGAGCCCCCCTGGCCCGGCCCCGCAGTGCTGGGGGCTTTGGCTGTGCCTACTCCTCCTCCGGGAACGGGGACGGGGCTGTGCAGCACCCCCAAAATCCCTGAGGCAGGCCCCCAGCCCAGAGCCACTCTCCAGGGAGATGGAGTTCACCTCAAAGGAAACAAACTCCACTTCCTGATATTTAAAACTCTCAAAAATTGAAGTATTTTTGTCCAGCTGCTGCTGCCAAGCAGCTCATGGCCTGAATTCTGCTCCGTTTGCCCTCAGCCTCCTTTGTAGACTTGGACTATAAACAAACCAATAAAACATCTCTCAGCCTCTGATTTAAGCAACTTTTTAGTACTTGGAGAATCATTTTTGTGCCTATTCAGTGCAAAATCATTTTTATTTCCCACCAAGCAGAAATAAAAAGGTGGTGCTGGCTGCTGGCAGCAGCATTTGGTGTTTCCTGGGTGAAACAAGCCCATGGAGGATGCCCGTGAAGTTAAACACGAGCCCTCACCTTCCCCAGGTGTCCCGGTGCAGGTTGGGGTCCCTGACGTTCCCTCACAAGAGCCTCCTCAGCTTGAAATACCAGAAAAACCAAGTTTTTGAGGACAGGCCTGTATTCACACCACCGTCCCATTCCTGTTAACCAGCACGTTCCAGCGGAACCAGTGTTCCCACAACGCCCTTGACAGGCTCTGCCCACGAGCAGACATCATCTGTCAGAATAGGAAAAATAAAGTCTATCACAGAAGCAAAGATGCATTTTTCTGCACTTAGTTTATCTTTCCTATCGATTGCACCACCAAAAACTGCTGAAGCACAGCTACAAAAAATGATCTAAACATTGAGGAAGTTATAAATCCCTGTGTTAAAGATCATGCTCCAGACCCTCAGCTGCCAGGTGTCAAACTGCGGAGTTTTGTAAAATCATAAAATTAACCAAAGTATTGAGTTCTGCATTTTTTTATGCAGTGCAAGAACCTGCTTTCAGTTGTAGCACACTATATGCAGATATCCTATAAACATTAATGAAATTAAACTAAAAAACATTTTAGAAATTAATAATTAAGCAGCATCCAAAATTCTGCATATTAGACAGGTTTTGAATCAAGCCTAGTTTGCAGGATTAGGTGATTACAATGTTTGCACAAAGAAAATGCCAGATTTTCAATTATATTCAATTCAGTATTTTACTGATCTAAAGATCACAAATATTCCTGGAATCACCACTGCACATGTGGCTGAAGCTCTCCTGGAGACTTCCTAAACCACCCTCACACCAATCAGCAAAATAAAAGCTGGTAAAAGTCACCGCAGGATTTTGCAGAGCAATCCATGAAATTCCTCAACAGCACTTCCAGGAGCTGCAGTTACACATCCTGGATCGGATTTATTTTCTATTCTCTTGCCATAATCACCACTGCATGGCTGCAATCCACCACAGAAATGAGATTCCGGGGTGGGGAATCTGGATCTGCGAGTTCCATAATTGCCTTTTTATTGCACTCCTGGAGTTAGAATTTCTGCACAAATTAATATTAACACCATGTTCATAAGGAACGTTAATGGGTTACAGAGAGCAGCCCTGGAACGGAGCAGAGCAGCTCTGGCAGTGCCACCGCCCCGGTGCCAAACGCCCTCAGCCGCAGCGAGCGCGGCCCCGAGCCCGCGGGGAGAGCGGGGCTGCTCTGAGCTGCGGGGCAAAATCCCAGCTCCACCACGGCCTCAGCTGCAGAAAATCCCTGCTATTGCCTCTCACAGAGCTCTCCCAGCTGCCAGGGCACGGGGCAGGAGGGGCAGAGCCCACCGGGTGTAACCCCCTGGTTCCTGCACCCAAAGCAGAGCATCCTGCCCTGGGTTCCCTCTCCTGGGGGAAAGGCCAGAACCACAGACGATTTAAGGTTGGAAAAGCCCTCCCAGCCCATCGAGTCCAGCCTGTGCCCAATCCCCACCTTGTCCCCAGCCCAGAGCTCTGAGTGCCACCTCCAGCCCTTCCCTGGACACCCCCAGGGATGGGCACTCCAAACCTCCCTGGGCAGCCCCTGCCAAGGCCTGAGCACCCTTTCCATGGGGAAATTCCTGCTGATGTCCAACCCAATCCTGCCCTGATGCAGCCTGGGGCCATTTCCTCTCATCCTCTCACTACACTTGTGACTGACTGCTCCCAGTTCAGATGAGCAGTTCCCATCCCACACAAATTCCCTGCCAGTTTCTGGGTTCATTGGGCTCCCCTGCCTATAAACCAAGGTTAGAGATCTCCACCAGCAAAAGCCGTGTCTAAAGAACACACCAAAGAAAACTTCCCATTGTGAAAACCCTGGGAAATTCTGCTTTCTTTAAAGTGGGAACATTCAAAGGGTGTAAGAGGCTGCCTGGCAAAGCCAGGAGGCTCAGCAGCCCTTTTAGAACTGGAGAAAGGGGAGAGGATGGAGAACTATCAGCCACAAGGATTGCAAACCCCTCTGTGCCTTTTCCCATCCCTGGCAGGGGGAGCAGGGGGCACCCCACCCAGAGATCACCTCCGGGTACCCGGCAGGTAAATACCGAATGTCACTGTCCTGTGACAGTCACAGCCCTTGCCTTCGGGCTTTCACACCTTTCAGCACTGTGTGTTTGCAATTCCTCACTCGGTAATTTCTGACCAGAACCAACCCCACCCCAAATGTCTTTTCCCAAGGGACTCTCAATGTTCGTGCCAATTAAAGCAGGAGCTGCAGCAGGTGAGCTGCTGCTCTCTCCTCCTGGGAATGATAGATTCAATTACTGAGGAGATGGATGTAAGCAGGGCAGCAAAACACAAGTTCTTTTTATTTCTGCTCCACGCATCGCTGGGTATTTTCAACTCATTTTTATGCAGAGGATTTGTGCGTTAGGGAAGAACCCTACTCACTGCCATCCTGTGCATCACACTAAGCATTTTTAAAAATAATTTAAATTACACTGGTATTTTTATGTCTCTAACAACCTGGGCAATGCCAGCCCAAGCCCCGGACATCTGTTCCTGGGGGGCCTGCCCAGGGATGGAGCATTCGGATCAGGCATCTGCCAGCTCATGCACAAGTGTGGTTCAAAACACAGGAGCATAATTTGCACAAATGAGGATCCTTGGGAGTTTAGTGCCTGATCTGAGAGCAGCTGAATCATTATCAAAACATAACAGCCCTTCTTTAGAGTTCCAGGTCTTTGGAAGTACATGGAAATCAGCCACCCAGCTTGTCTGAATTCAGAAGTCAGTGGAGAAGTTGTGCCTGGGAGAGAGGATGTGCTCTGCTCTCCAAAGCACATGGAAATCAGTCATTTGTACACTGAACACACAGGGTTTGGTGTGTGCAAACTCTTGGGCAGCCTTGGACCTTAAGGACACCACACTTGTGCCCAGTGCCACGTTTAACCTCCCACGTCAGGCTCCTGGCCCTGCTCCACATCCAAGGGAGTACAGAGAATTTCCATGGACAAAACACCAAAGAGGAAAACAGGCCATGAGCTTGGTACGGGGTTGATGGAAAGATTTCTCCCAGCTTCCATCTCCTCTGGTGGGCAGGACAGCCACGGAGTGGCTGGGGCTGGACCTTGGGAAGCCTCAGTCCAACCTCCTGCTGGAGGCAGGGCCGGTCCCGAGCCCTGGCTGCACTTGGGCCTGGAAAGCAGCAGGAGCAGAGACTGCAGAGGGCCCTGGGCCAGCCTCCAGTCACCCTCACAGCCACAGTCTGTTCCTCTAGAACCTCCCCTCTCTCACTTTAGGGCTTCCATCCCTCCTTCTCCCCTGTGCATCAGAGTCAGTGCTTGGCTTTGTCTTCCTTGACCACTCCACCGTCCCTGCGAGGCTGCTCCCAGATCCCCCCGCAGCCCTCTCCTCCCCAGGCTCAAAAAGCCCAGTTCCCTCAGTCTTCCCTCACAGGGGAAGCACTCCCATCCCTGGGAACACTGCCTGTACACAGCTTATTACATTCCTGATTTGCTTCCCTAATAATCTGTGCTCAGCCAATTCCCTTCCGCTGCCTCCCAGCTCGGCGGGGCCAGAACGTGCTGGCACTGGCTTCTCTCGCCTTCTTTCTGAAAAATCAACCAGGGCCCACTGTGGAGGTTGCCTAAATTACTGTGTCTTCACGGGGGAGGTTTTAAGGGTTTGTTTCAAACCAACATGTTCTGGGCTTTCCAGAAACCTGCACTGATGGGTTTGGCTATGCCCCGAGCAGGACGGGGCACGTGTTCAGCGGGTGGGAAGTGCCACGGCACCGCTGCTCCCAAGGAATTCTATTATTTCTTACTCCAGCTGAGGATTAGCCCAACAGCTCCTCGTAGGAGGGAAGCCAGCATTTCAAATGACAGTCTTGTTATTTTGGCAGCTTATCTCTGCGTACAGAAAGCAATTATTGCTGGAATGCATTCACTTTTTGTTCAGCTTCGTTTTGAAGATTTAGCATCCCCTCCTCCCCACTGCTGTTCCTGGATTGCTGAGACAACACCGTGGCAGAATCATCAGATGGGAACTCATTGGTAAAGAAAAAATGGTGCCATTTTCACGTGAGCACACAGAAATCCTGACAAATACCTGAGGACACACAAGGCATGCGCTTACAGTCACTACACAAGAAAATCCCACACTCCTCAGAGAACCAAGGTTGGAAAACACCTCCCAGACTACCAAAAGTCCAGCTGTTAATCCAGCACCACCACCATGTTCACCATCATTTACACAGAATCACAGACTCTCCTGGGCTGGGAGGGACCCACAGGATCACCCAGTGCAGCCCCTGCCCCGCACAGACACCCCAACAACCCCACCCTGGGCATCTCTGGGAGCTCCCGGAGCTCTGGCAGCCTCGGGGCTGTGCCCATTCCCTGGGCAGTGCCCACCACCCTCTGGGGAAGAACCTTTCCCTGATATCCAACCTAAACCTCCCTGGCCCAGCTCCAGCTGCTCCCTAGCTCCTGTCCCTGTCCCAGGACCAGAGATCAGTGCCTGCCCCTCAGGAGGAGCTGCAGCCCCCCGTGAGCTCTGCACTCACTCTCCTCTGCTCCAGCTGAACACACCAAATTATTTGCATCATTTCTTCTGGTTTTGTTCTTCTAAAAGTGCCCAGTGCAGACCTCCAGAAACGTGGAGGCACAAAGAGGCTGCACCAAAGGAAAGGATGGAGCAGCTCACCCCAGTGATTACCCAGCCCCCTGAACCTCAGAGCCAGACACTGGTGAAATACCCTGGGTTCCACTCATGCTCAAGGTACTGTTGAGTTTATTCCCAGAACTCTTGGTCAGGCAGGAATCATGGACATCATGGCAGAGGAAAGGCTACCACAGGGTAGAGGCTTCGTCCTCTCTCATGATTTGTTTTCACATTTGGGAAAAGGAAGGCAAGGGCTAAACAGCATTTGCAAAAGTTCCATCTCTCTGATAATGTTATCAGCTGCTCTGCCATGTTCTTACCATAATAGAATTCCCTTTTTTCTTTGGGAAGCCTGAGCTCTCACACCCAGAGTGACTGCACAGCAGAATTAAACACCACCTGAGCCCAGCGGGCTCACTCACACAGTCCCTTTCCTTACCAATAAATTAATTATTTTCTTTTCATTTTCAACTCAATCAGAGCTGAAACGAGGGCACAGAATGTGTTAACCCTTCTTGGACAGAGAGTAAGTAAAATCCATGCTACTCACAGCGTTAAGGCAGAATTCAGGAATGTTCAAGGGAAGTCAGGAGCTGTGGAGAGGCAGGAGATGTTCCTTACAGAGAGTTTGGGGTCACAGAAACCTGCCCCAGTGAAGAGCAACATGATCCTTCCTGCTCCACAAACAAGAAATAATACATTTGATTCTCAAGTCCTTCTTCCCTCTTTTCTTTTATATATCTGTGTGCATCTAGATGAGACAGAATTTCCTTGGAAAAGATTAAGCTTGCACAGTTTGAAGTGGAAATGTTCTGATGAACCCTGGACCAGGCTGGTTTGATGCCTGACAGCTTTGATGTGTGCTTGGATCAGGGCAGCCCTGCAGTTTAAACCAGTTCTCCCAATTTCTCTTTTCTTTCACTTTCAAGTGAAAGTCTCCCATCAAGTCTCCCATCACTGCAGAAGGGTGGAAGGACTGTGCAGCCATGGCAGAGACAAAGAAGAGGAACAAACACTGAGGTGCCAGTGACCATCCCACACAGAACTGCAGGTGCTGGGAGAAGTCAGCTGTGCCACTCGAGGGACAGGAGGCCAGGCTGGACAGGGCTGGGGCAGCCGGGGCTGTGGAGGCGTCCCTGGGATGGGATGGGATGGGATGGGATGGGATGGGATGGGATGGGATGGGATGGGATGGGATGGGTGTTAAGGTCCCTCCAACCCAAACCTTTCCATGACTCTGTGAAGCCACTGCACAGGGCTGGGACCACGAACAGAGCACAAAGCTGCTCATTTTAAAGTGTTTTACCAGACCCAGAGTGGGGTGCCAGCAGTGAAACCCCGAGGGGGATGAGAGAGGACACGCCCTGCTCTGAGGGGACACTCCCTGCCCTGAGAGGGGACACTCCCTGCCCTGAGAGGGGACAGCCCCTGCTCGTCCCTGCAGTGCTGCTGCCCCTGTGCTGATCCACGGGGACAGGACAGGGCAAAGCTGACACAGGCTGACTCCACACCCTGGCTGAGGAGAGAACATAATTCAACACGCAGTTCACCCTTAAAAAAACAACATCTTGTCAGTGCTGTTGCTGTTAACACCGAGTTCAGTCACTTGCCCAGCAGGAGCCCTCCTCTCCCTGCTCTCCAAGAGTTTGGAAGTATCTGTGAAATGTCTGAAAAATAATGCACATCTCTACCAAAAGTAAACAAGTCCCTGTCTACATGAAACACAAAAAACCCAAAAAGCTTTTCCTGCACCAGTAAAGTCCCTGTAAATGTTTCAGATGATCCACAGTTGAATTAGTTTGCAAGTGATAGACATCTTACTGCTGTGGTTTGCAATGAAAACCCATAAACTCTGTGCTAAATATTCTGTTTACAGATAAAATATCAGTTTAAGCACAAAATATTTAAAAGAAATAGGAGATAATACAACACAGAAGATGACTAACCACACAGTGCAAATCAAAAGTCAAAATGTATTTCACAGGTCAGGCCTGCGCCAGTGAATGGCCCTGCCCCAGCTCTCCCTGTCCTGGCACACAAAACCAAACTAACACAAGTCTTCGCCGGATTTCTTAATTTTACAGAGGTGCCTGATTGATAAAACACCCAATTTACTTCTTTCAAATATTGCTTTAAAATTTTTACAGGAAACAAGAGCTCTACTTCAGCTCTCATGCACTAAAAGGTCTCTTTTACCAGCAAGTCTGAGCTGTGGGGTTGGGTTTTCCTGGTGACCCTGAGGAAGCTGCACACAGGGAGGAGCAAGGGCAGAGTCGGGGTAGAGAACACCTTTCTACCCTCGTGGAAATTCAAGGGTTTGACTGTGTTCAGATGCCACTGGCTTCAGTACACTGTTCCTCAGCCCCGAGGAGCGAAGGCTCTGCTGCCGGGCTGGAGCAGCACACGGAGCTGGGGGGAGCCTCCCTGGCCAGGGCTGGCCCTGCAGAGCCCGAGGGGCACCAGAGCCCAGCCCCGCTCTCGCTGCTGCTGGAGGAGAGGTTTCATTTCATTCCCATCAGGCACTCCAGGCTTCCCGAGCTGCAGCTAATTATACGGGATTTATCTGTACCAAAACACGGGGATTAGGCAAGGCAGGAAAGCAGCTGAAATTTATTTGCAGGTTTTGTTTAATAAAAGGGTATAAAACCCAGGGTTTGTACAGAAGCAAATCATTTCCGAAACATGTATCTAAAGGCAAGGGGGAGGAGATTAGCATTCTGGTTTTTCCTGTTCTCTCACCCTTTCATGCTGCTACCGTGGGGAAGAAAAAGGGATGTGAGCTCGTGGTGCGGATGCTCCTGGTCCAAGGGGCTGCTGCTCCTCCCATTGCTCCCAAGAGCCCACAGTCCTCACAGAGCTGCAATTAATTCTCTCCGCAGCCTGTTTCATCCCAGATGTTCGGTTCGTGGGGAGGTCAGGCCCCACCGAGCAGGATGCAGCCCCGTTACCCAAACCTCGGGTGACGAAAGGCGCCGAGGACGCTGATGCTCAGTTGCAGCCAGATCCAAGCCCCGGTGCAGCAGCAGGGAGGCGGGCACAGGGCACCCCACAGGCACAGGCGGGGGTCAGCACAGCTCCTGCTGGGGCAGATGCGGCTCCAAACGCACCCCATGGGCAGGGACACCCCGGGAGCTCGGCCTCGCCCAGCGCCTCCAGGGAAAGGCTGGAGGTTTTCCAGCCCCAGGAGCTGAGAGCTGCTCTTCTCTCGGGCTGGACGGGACCACGGTTCTCCCACCCACTGCACTGAGAGGTGAACACCAACAGAGTTTGTTTTGCTGGGGTTTTTTACCCCCGGCTGAGAAAATCCTGCTATAAACATTTCCAAAACACAGCTTTTAATCCTGACCTTTTAATTCACTCCTCTTAATTTTGGCAAAGACTGCTTTTAGTCTTATTTCTTAAAAAAAGCTCCTCAAACTCTTCCCCTCCGTTCCCCTCTCGTGCAGTTTCCCTGGCACTAATTAGTTGTTGGGCATGGATCCTGGTGCGATACACCCCAGGAGAACCCAGCAGCGCCTCGTCCCTCGTGTTTGCGACTCCTCCGCACTGAGGGCTTTGTAATAAATCAGCCCCGTGGCAGGGACGTTCTGCAGGTTGCACAGCAGAATTCATTCCTCACCACCTCCCTCAGCACATTTACATGGCACGGCCGGATCAAACGCCCCCCGTGTCCCCGTGCCACCCCCAGGGCTCGGCTCTCCGGGGGAAGGTCCACCCTGAGCCCTCAGCCCCAGCAGAGCCTCGGCACCTTCCCAGCCGCCAGCGCAGGGGAAGCTCCCCGGGAAGCACCTCTGCCGCCGGATGATGCTTAAGGAGCAAAAGAGGTGGATAATGGGATGAATAACATAAAATGCCCGCAGTTCCCCCTCCCTCCTTCACTGCCCTTAACATTCCAACAAACGGAACCTGGGAACACGGCAAGAGAACGGGTTGGTACTGACTTTAAAGGCAGCTCTTTTCTAAAATGTATCTTTATGGTATTATAACTATGTTACAAACCCATTTGTGGGACAGAGGCCTAATATTTTCTCTCCATTTAGACTGCAAGGACTGTCTGAGCTTTCGTTCTGCATGGTGCTTATTGAGGGAACAGAATACAAATGAGTTAAAAAACGGTAAAAATATTATTGTGTAGATATCCTTAAAATTCACAATAAAAATAACTTTTTATACAGATAACCTTAAAAAAAGCAGATCAGCAGGGATCCTTTCTGCACTGTGCTCCAGGTCTGGAAAACGTCCTAGGAAAGTTCTCAGCTGCAGTTTAGACAAGAGAAGGTTGAGTGGAGACCCCAGAGCAGCCTCCCAGTGTCTACCAGAAAGTCAGAGACTCCATCAGGAACTGGAGTGACAGGACAGTGGGCAATGGCTTCAAGCTGACAGAGAGTGGGTTTAGATGGGATGTTAGGAAGAAATCCTTCCCTGTGAGGGAGGGGAGGCCCTGGCACAGGGTGCCCAGGGCAGCTGTGGCTGCCCGTGGATCCCTGGCAGTGTCCCAGGCCAGGCTGGACAGGGCTGGGAGCAGCCTGGGACAGTGGGAGGTGTCCCTGCCCGTGGATGGGCTTTAGGCTCCTTTCCAATCCAAACCACTCCGTTATTCTGTGAATTTGCAGTGGGGCCCTCAGCTGGAATTTGCCATCAGCTTCCACCTCCCGAGCAGCCCCAGCACAGCCCCTTCTGCTCCCCATCCCATCACACAACGCTCTTGCTGTTACGTTTTCAGCTCATGCCAGAGGTTGTTGAAGAGGTTTTAGAGGAAAAAGTTGCTTTCTATTTGGTCTTTCTATTTTTTGCTGCCAAGATGAAAATATTGGGACTAAAGAAGGTGAGAGGAAGGTGGAAGGAGCAGGAGCAGTCCCCAGGGAGTGCTGATCACAGCACTGCACAGCAGCAGCATGAGCAACGGGAAAACAAGGAGAGAACAGATAATTCTGGAGCAGATGGTGGGAGGCAGGACAGGGACAGCCACCAGCAGGCTCTGCACGGAGCTGTGAGGCACCAGAACAGGCACAGCCCAGGGCCCCGGGGCCAGACCCCCAGTGCTGTGTCACAGGTGCCTCAGAGGCACAGGGGGACGTGCAGGTGACACCAGGGGTGTCCCTGAGCTGCTGTACAGGAGCTGCTCCGCAGGAAATGTAAACCCTCAGGTGTCCCACCCACTGCAACATCCACCAGCACAGGGAGAGGACAGGCAGGGGACACATCTACCAGTCTGAGTGTCACCCGCCACCCTCCAGTGGGGCTCAGAGCAATTTGGTGATTTGAGAGAATGAGAGGCTGATTTTGGGTCAGAAAATGCGTGTTGTAAATAATGAAATACAGAGCCAGCAAAGAAGGGCCTGAGCTGAAGCTCAGTGACGCAATAAAGATCTGAGGAGATACAGCTGCACAGTTGGCATGATAAAATTTTCAGTGCTGTGCTGGCATTTCTCAGCTCCGGGTAAAAATAGCACCACTGGGGTGGTACCAGGGATCGCAGAGCCTGGGAGAAAGTTCCAGCCTTGAGCAGGCATTAAAAATAAAACGGCCCACTGGGAGTGGGGATTGAAAACCACAGGGAGAGGAAGGTTTGTGTGTGTGAGAACAGCAACCAAGTGCTGTGAAAAGCTCTGGGGGAGCAGGTCTGGAGCTGCTCATGCTGGCGCAGCCAGGGCCAGGTCCCCTTGGGGCTGTGGTGTCTGCGAGGGGACAGTCACAGCTCCCAGCACACCCAGGGACTGCAGCACATTGCC
This sequence comes from Daphoenositta chrysoptera, assembly GCA_013397915.1. Lineage (NCBI taxonomy): Eukaryota > Metazoa > Chordata > Aves > Passeriformes > Daphoenositta > Daphoenositta chrysoptera. The sequence goes on from VZRO01002376.1 coordinate 409,489, forward strand.
CAACACCAGCTCCTGGCTCTGGGTTAAACACCCGCTCCTGACAGAGCACAAAGACACTGAACACAGCACAGACACACTGAACCAAAACTTTGCCCAGAGTAACAGAGGAACCTTGTGAAATTGTAGCTTCACATTTTTGGAGGCTTGTGAGGCTGCTGACATCACCTCAAGCCTCCCCCAGAAGCTGTGTAAATATGTCATTGCCAGGGTAAGGCATGGCAAAGGCACAGGAAAATCAATGAGGAACAGACCCCCTCCACCTCCTGCTCCAGCCATCACTTGTGGCTGATATTCCAGAAGGTGGATCTGAGCTCATGTCCTCAGCCCCATGAGCATTCCCTGCCCCGAGTTAAGGTGCAGAACTCCCTGAGTTCAGCCCCATCCCTGGAGTTTGGCAATACAGGACTTTCCGAGGGGCAGGAGTCCTTCCTGCTGCCTCACCCTCGCTGCTCCTTTGGGCCTGCCGTGAGCATATTCCAGAGCTGCTGTCTCTGCAGCCGGATTCAATTAGCCCTCTCCCTGCCCACATCCTCATTCTCTCCTTCACTAATTCTGCAGCCGGGAGCAGCAGATGCCTTCCTATCAAAACTTGCGGTGCCGAGTGCTGACATTTGGAGATAAACAGAAAAGCACTAGACAGGCAGCTAATTCTCATCTCAGCCTGCTCAGAATCCCGATTACAATTGGCTTGGAGATGCCTCTCTGCACGGCCGTGCTGAGCCGGGCAGCGCCGCTCCCGGGAAGGCACCGCGGCCCTTTGCGTGCCCCACCCGGGCGGGGGCTCGGGAATCAGCCGCGCCCGGGGGATGCTCAGCCCCACACCAGCGCTGGGACACCCACACGGGAGCTGCAGCACGGCCTCGCCCCCAGACTGACTGAGGCACTGTGTGTGCCATCCCTCCGGGTCTGAGGATGTGACTGAGTTAAGCTCCCTGACCCCACAGGCAAAACCCCGTAACCTTTGCAGCAGCTGTAGGCATTGGGTGTGCCAGAGCTCGGCACCCACCGGCACAGGCACAGCCCCTTCCCTGCACCCACCAGCCCATTCCCCGCTCCCAGCTCCCTCCCCAGCACTGACACTTGATGGGTTTATGCACTCGAGTGGGAGCATCACCCCATCCCCCTATACCCCTGTGTGCCTCAGGCACATCCCGGGGCCAGGGACAGCGAGTGGCTGCAGACCGTGCCAGCTCAGGGCACTGCTGAGGTTCAAATCGCACCAGGAACAGAGAGAAGGCCCCAGGCTGGCCCCAAACCGGGCCCTTTGGTGGCAGAGGGTGTAACCACCCTGCCATGCCCAGGAGCTGGACTCATCCTGCCTCCTCCAGCTCCGAGCTCGGGGGCAGGACAGCCTGGGACTGCAGCCTGTGGGAGATGGAGGCCGGCAGCTCCCGCCAGCCCCGGGGGTTTGATGGAGCCCAGCTCCCAGCACGGGAATGCGTTGGGAAGACACCTGAGCGAGTAAATGCCATCAATACCTTCCCACGAGCAAAGCCGCGAGGGGTTTCCTGCCTCTGGTGGAATTTATCACCTTTAAATATTTCTGAAAGAGCCCGTGTGCCCAGGGATAGACCCAGCTCTTTGAAAAAGCTCTCCCTAAGAGATATAAATCCATGCAAGTTCTCTCCTCCACACTTTGCCTCAACACTTTGAAGCCTCTCTGCTCCACTACCAACCTGCCCAAGACATTTTTCTAGAGCGCTCTGAACACACTCCAAGCAATAAAAGTTTATTTGCCAAATGGTGTTTCCTCTCTGGCTGCTAGAGTTACAAAGAGCTTTGTTGTCACACAAAAAGCTTTTTTTTTTCTGCAGAGAACCAGCCCAAGGAAGTCCCCTTTTATTAAATGCACTGGTTAAAACACCAGCAGCACCTCCCTGCGGCAGGGCAGGTGCTGAGGAAGCAAAATCCAGCGGCTGCTCCAGGCAGTCTCCAGCAAGGATGTCCTGGCCTTGTTCTAGGCACAGGATATGTCCTGTGCTGCATTCGGTAACCCATGAAGTCAGACCGACCAGGATCTGTGGGCACTGGGGATATTTCCTCCCCCAGTTTAACAGCCTCCCCCCAGAGCATTCCTGGCATTTCTCAGGTGCCATAGAGTATCCCCTGCCGCCCTCACTGCTCTTTACAGTGAGCACTGGATATCAGATCAGGAAAAATGGATATTTGATTCCAACTTGGCAATTTCCAATGAGTCACCGCCCTCCTATGAATATCACAATGCCATTTGGGCACGGATTTTTGTGCCATAACATTCAAGCCTACAACAGCAGCTGCAGGCTCCATTCACCTCAACAGGTGTCTGTGCAGAGCTGAGCCTCTAAGGCTGCACTGGGAAAACAATTGGGACAAGGAACATCCCTTAAGAGCAGCCAGCACAAGGTTTCTTGTGGCAGGAGCAGTCTCAGGGTACTGCATGAAGGATAAAATGCTGGTGCACCCCCCTCGTGTACCCACCTTCATGCAGTGCTCCCAGCTGGCCCTGTTCTCTAACAGCTCAAAAGATTAAAAGAAAAAAGTCTCATCCACATCTTACAGTTTATTCCACTTGTAGCTAAATCCCTTTTAAAATGACGCTCTTGGCACTTGCACCCCTCACACACCAGCAGCTGATTATCGCAGCCACTGTTGCTGTTTATCCAATTTAAACATTTTGTTCTTTTAATCTTTCCCTCTAAGTTCCTCAAGCTCCTTAATCACTTCTGTTGTATGTCCCTGGCTCGTTGTCACCCACAGCTTGCTGGCATTTTGGTGCTCTTGATAATAACACTTGTAAGTTAATAGAGTCATGCCAAGAATGAATCTGCTCAAATCTACAGAAGCATTTTTAAGAGGCCAAAAACCTGTAATCCATCTCCAAACAATATTGGAAAGGCTGCACCAGGTTTCTGCTTTCCATTCTGCATATCTAAATACTTAAAGGAAATTAATGACTTAATTATCTCAAAATTAAAGGGAATGGATTGGAAGAGACCTTAAAGTTCACCTCATTCCATCCCCTGGCATGGGCAGGGACACCTTCCACAGCCCAGGTTGCTCCAAGCCCAGTCCAGCCTGGCCTGAGGCATTTCCAGGGATGGGGAGTCCACCTCAACCTCAGCTGCAGAGTTGTTTGCTCCCAACCTGCCCCATGGAATTCCGCTGGAAAATCCTTTTTTCCAACAGTTTTCCAGGTCTCAAGTCCTGCCTGGCGCCCACAGCTCCAGAGAGACACCTTGGACAGCCCATCCCAGTGAGGAAACCTTATTTATCATATGAGCTAACTTTGCTCCTCACAATTCACTTTCCCTGAAGCTGAATCTGTTTAATCAAAGGTCCCAGCAGATCCCCGTCCACCTTGGCCAAAAATCAGGAGTCACCCTGCAAAAATTAATTTCTCCAAATTTCATCCTTTTTTGATTTTCCTTTCTTATGTATTTTAGACTGCTCTGGTTAAAATTATTTCTGTTGTAGAGAAACAAATCTGCATTTCTAAAATTTTGTAATTACTGATTATTGACAGTTGACTCCTGCTGTGGAACAAATGCTGTACTCCTGACAAAGAGAGACCTCATGCAGCAAATCATTCGCTCAGTGGGTCAAGTTAAAGCCAGACAAAAAATAAACTAATGCAACATAATTGGATTACAGTCAACCAACTATTTTATGACTATAAGAATAAATTCTAAAATTTACCTGTTGCAAATGAAACGTTTGGACATGCTTATGGATCTCTAGCATTAAACTGTTAAAGCCTAACTGGAACTCAGGGAATAACTGAGCTAAAACTTTCTACCCCTTTCTATGTCAAAAAAACCCCAAGAACCAATAAAACAAATCAATCAAATTCAAGTTGATCAAAATATTTACTAAATTAGTATTAAGAATCTTTCACAAACTCAAATCAGTTTGCTTTGGCATTTTCAGATGAGAGTTTTGATTCACTAAACTTACAGTTTAATTATTTTTAAATTTCCTTCTACTGAAAAAGTGAATTCAGACTCTTTGAAGCCAGACAAAAGCCAAGGGTTAGAGTCTGGTGGAGTGGACAAGGTGGCAAGGGGCCGAAGGTTGGATCTTGGGGTATTTTCCAGCCTTAATGATGCTGTGATCTCCTGCCAGGTGGGCCCGGCCTCAGAGCATGCTCCTGCGGGCGATGGAGAAATGGGCATTTCCCACACCCGCTCCTGGCCCCGGGGTGCAAAGTGCCCCCCTTGGGAGCTCGTGCCCGGCCTGGGGGGAACCCTGAGGTTTGTCCTCAGCCTGCAGAGGACTGGCCCAGCCTTTGGCTTGGCTGAAACCCCACAATTATTTTTTTTTTCTCCATCTTAACAAGAAAAAGAAAAAGAAATTGCAGAAATAGGCAGTGCCCTGCAAAGGGAGATGGCAGCAGGACGGGCGGCTCGGGTGACATCAGCACCAGGGGCGAAGGAGAAGGGGAGAAAATGTATTTTCATGTACTACAGCTATTGTTCTGCAGAGACAAATGATCCCAGCAAACACACGCTCCCAGCCAAGATATAAATATCAAGCTGCTGATCCAAGGCTGCTTTTGCCGGGAGCTGGTTCAGCAGTTCCAAAACGACGCCAGAGGAGGTGCAGAATTACAGATGTTGCTCCGATGTCACCCACAGCAAAGGTGCTGAGGGCTCTATTTATTTTCCAGGAATAGCAACGTCATTACTAAAAACTTCCATGATGACATTGAGCTGTTGCAGCCGTACCAGCTTGTTTCTTTTGCAGAGAATATCAAACTTCACTCGCAAACACTGAACCACATTTTTCAAACCTAAAGAGGCTGAAGTCAAGCGACCAAAAGACTTTATCTTTTCGTTTTGGCAAAGCGCTTGCTGCCTGTCCCCACGCTGAGCAGCAAGAGTGACCGCTTCCAAAATGCTGTGCTGGAAGACCTTTCCACATGAAGGATATTTAAGAATTCCCAGTGGGAAGGAAGTTGCATGCAGTCCAGTGTATTATTAATCAAATAAACCAGAGATGCCAAAGACAAAGTGCAAGGGAACTACTTAGAGGAGCTCCTCCGTGCCAGTCTAGAGTAAAAGGATCGTTGGCAATGGAGATGCAGACTTTACTGGAAGGCAGCCTCTGTAGTGCTAATCCAATCCCGGACATTTAACTGCTTTGATTTTCGCAGCCACCAAACCCCTCAGCGGACAAAAGAGGTGTAAGAGGATCCATTAGGCAGAGAAATCAGCCTCGGAACTGACAGCGGGGGCGGGAGGAGCCTTTGGTGCATCCCGAGCAAAGCGAGCGGCTCTCAGCGCTGGGCCGAGGGAGCGCAGGGAGCGCTGAGCATCCGCAGCCTGCATCCCCCTGTCTGCATCCCCAGTCTGCATCCCCCTATCTGCATCCCCCGCCCTCGGAACCGCAGCACTGGGAAGGAGTCTCTGATCCATAAAACACATCCTGGCATCTGGAAAGGAAACAGCGTGTGCTGGTCTGAAGGGAAACGTTCTAACCTCATGAATAAATTCGCACCGGAGCTTTTCAGCTTCCCTGTGCACCCTGTGCCGGGGCCTCACCGCATCCTCAGGGAAGGATTCCTTCCCAAGATCCCACCCATCCGTGCCCTGGGTCCTGTCCCTCCATCCCTTGTCCCCAGTCCCTCGCCGCTCTCCTGGAGCCCCTTTAGGCGCTGGCGGAGGCTCTGAGCCGGCCCAGAGCCCTCTCATTTCTGCAGGCTGGGCTCCCCAGCTCCCCCAGCCCGGCTCCAGAGGGGCTCCCAGCAGCTCCGCGTCTTTCCCGAGGTGCTGCTCTGTCACCAAGAGGTTTCTGTAGCTCTGCACCGACCCCCCCTCACTGCATCCCGCCGGGCTGGTCCCACTCGCCCATTAACTGGCATTTGATGAGATGATTCTCATCTCTTCTGGGCTGTATTATAAATTTTAATTTGCTCTGTTTATTTAATGAAACTCATTGAGACTAATCCTCATTTTCTAGCAAGTGTAAAAAAGTTCCATTGAATTAAAATTAATGACCTTCACACCTACAGAAGATTTTCATGCTCAGAGGATGGGATTTAACATTGTGCAAGATACAACTACAAAAGCAACACTCAATTAGATAAGGAAAAAATTCTGAAAAAGACCATCATTTCTATAGATAGTTTCAACTTCTGCTTGAAGGGGAAAATATAGTCAACAGAGGAAAAAATTATGTTTCCTAATACTGGCTACACTCTGCAGTCATAAAAAACGTGTTTGTAGTTTAATTGCTTCCAGTAAATTTACTGAAATAACATTCATTGCTTCTTTTTAATTTTCATTCTCAAGAATTAATATCACAACGGGAGAAAAGATTGGATATATCATCATTAAACAGGCCTTCTTAATATGTGGGATTTCAGACACGACAGGTTTTAGAAACTAATGGCAAAATTAAATTATATTAAAAGTCTGACATAAAACATGAAGACTGAGCGAATGGCGAACCACTCGTTCGTGCCTCACTCTCAGCCCTCCCACCAAGCCTGCACTGCACCCTGGTATCTGTATCATTCAATAGACAATGGCCAGGGAAGATGCCTTTACTCTGAGCTGCTGGAATCACTTTCAAAGTTAATGGATACAGGTTTAGAAACCAAAAAACCTCTGACACTGAGGCAGCACAGCCTCAGCCCGGGGAAACTGCTCCCCTCTGCTCATCCCACCCACACAGGCTGCGGAGTACAAAAATTAACTCTGTCCAAGAAAAATCCCCATTCCATTACAGCCGTGGGAAGGTGTTTCCATTTGTAAACAAGCTCTTGTGCACGCCTTTGCTGTGTTTTCACATTTCCAGTTGTGTCTTTGTAATGAAATAACACGTTTCTGCTTTAGGTGTTTCTGTGTTAAACTGACTCTGCATCGCAGGGAGATTACAAAATCCTTTATTGGAATTACTGTGGCAAAGCAGAACATGACAAATTGATGTGTGGGAGGTGAGTGTTCCTAATTCTCTAATTAGCACTTTAAAAAATTACTGAAAAGCCAAAGAAAAAAACAACAAAAGAAGCTTGCAAAAAAAATTACAGCAAATGCAAGAGCCAGCTAAATATCACGCTCAAACCAACCAGGAGCTGAATTCCCTCCCAACACACTTTTGTGACCCCTCCTCATTGTGGGGAGCATCCAGCCCCTGCCAATCCCCTCAGGAACCAGGACTTAGCATTCAGCATAGGCTTCCACAGACTCACAGCTTTCCATACTGATGCTTCTCAGGCAGGAAAAGGCAAAACAGAGCCCAAAACCCATTAACTTCCACATTCATCATGTTCCCAAATCCCTGGTTCTTTTGGTGTTCACATTTTACTTTTTAATTATTGTTAGAGAAAGTCAGTTTTCCTCCTGTCCGTCTGATAATCTTCACAGCTTGTTGCATTTTGCCAAGTTAGTTTATGTATTTTCACATTTATTTTGAAAAATGTATCTGCCAAAAATTCCTCCTGAAGCACCTGTGTTTGCTCTCATTTTCACGTCTCCCCTGAGGCTGCCACCTCCCCTCTGGCAGGGTGTGGAGCCCCTTTACCTGCCCTGCTGGGGGGACGTTCCCAGCCAGAGCCCAGCCGGGCTCGTCCCCCGAGCCCCTGCCCTGCCCCAGAGCTCGCAGAGCACAGAGCAGGAGACTCGGACGAGTGTCCAAGGGTTTGCTCCCAATTCCCTTTGGAAATGCCCAGCTGAGCAAGGGGGGTCATTCCTAGGGAGCACGGAGCACTGGGGCTGGGCTGCAGCTCCAGCCGCCCATCCCGGGGCAGCTCTGGGCCCTGGTGATCGAAGGGGAATTAAGGAGCAATTAGGACAAGGCCAGCCCCCAAAGGTACAGGAGATCCTTGTGCACATCCACATCAACTGCCTGGTGCCTTTGGTTGCTGGACGCCTTCCTGAGGGGAACCTGAGGCACAGGCCCACTAAGCTGGGCAGGACACAGAGACACCTGAAACAATTCCTTCTCTCCAAGTCTACAGACGTCTCTGTGATTAAAAAGTATACAACTAATGTTTTTAATTCATCTAAAATTGAATCTATTTCCCTGAGAAAAAATAACCAAATTCTACCTTGACTTGGCTTGAACATTTGAAAACATTCTTCTTTTTGTGACTTCATTCAAAACTCATCTTTTTTCTTTTTAAAACAAGAATTGCATTACGATATATCTGACATGCAAAATATTATCCACATATACCCAAACCGATTTTTCCTCAGCCAGTTCCTTGTAACCAGCCAACCAAAGCACAAATCCCCGGGTCCAATGACTTAGCAGAACTTTGGCAGCCGGGACCGCACGAAGCCCTCAGCCCCGAAGGCTCCGCACTGGAATGCAGCCCCATCAGACCCCTCTGCAGTGCAGTGGGGCGGCAGCCGTGACTCACGGGCTCATCCATCCGCTCCTTCCCGGAGCTGCGCGCACTCCCGGCTCCCAGGAGCATCCTCAGGGAGCGCTGGGACACAGCGGCTTCCCCGGAAATCTCCTTAATGGAGCTGGGAAACAGGAGCTGCACAAAAACACGCTCTAAATGGATCTAAAAATAACCGTCTTCTGGTATCCAAACAACTCTCGAAAATAGAAATGTTTAAAAGAAACAAACCTCAGACAACAAAGCTTTCCTCGGGCCAAGGCTTTGAAGCGCTGTCTCAGCCCTGTCATCCCTTCCCGGCAGGGCCCGGCTCTCCCCGGCCCCGCTGGCTCACCCCACTGCCAGGTGCCTTCAATGGACTGACTCATCGGTCAATTAAGATAATTAGGGGCCCTTTTACACTGAATAATTCAGAGGCATTTATAAAACTATTTCGAAGTTGTAGCCTGAGTCCTGTTAGAGCTGCAGCCCCACACAAATGTCTGATTCCGTGGTTGATAAGTGATGTTATTTAAAATCACCGTTCCAAACCCCCCCAGTTCAGCCAACTGACAATCCCAGCTGCCTTTTGGACAGGAATTGAGCACAGATTCCCTCTCAGAAAGGCAAAAAAGGGAGGATCCATAGCAGGGGGTTCAGGTGCCTTCAGGTGTAATTCCCGCTGCTCATTCCCAGCACAGGGAGCTCCAATCCCCTGAAATGACCCCCTCGAGTACCCAGTGCTCCCCGGCTCTGGAATGACAGCACTGCGGCCGTGGAGCAGAACAGCTGGGCATCCTCCACACGGGTACTTGGATCCCAGAATCCAACACCACAGCCAAGCATTAGTTGAAATAACTGCACAAATTACTTCAGTACAAATGAGGGATCATTAGCAGCGAGACACTTCCTTTATTCCAATTGTTCCAGACACAGCAGTGATTACTGTTGGCACACTTACCCAAGGAGAAATCCTTTGACATTATTTTGGTTAAGACATTTAAAATATTGTATTAATAGAGTAACTGCAAAAAAAGAGAGACAAAAACAAACAGAAAGCAAAGCTCAGAGAACTGAAGAGAATAACTCACATCACCACCCCCAGCTGCCACCTGTCCCTGTCCCATGGCTCCACAGGGTGTCACAGCAGGAGCTGCACCGCCAGTGCTGCCTCGTGAAGGCAGGGATCTGGTGTCTGCTCCCGACTCCAGGGCTGCCAGCAGCCGCCTGGGAACATCCAATGGAGCCCTCGGGTATCGCTCCTGGCAACACCGACCGTCAGGTGCAGTTTAGATGCCGTCTCTAAGCAAGTGGTCAGTGAGAAACAGCCCAAATCCAGCATCTCACCTAAACAATAGGTAAGGAATTCTGATCCAAATCTCAACAATGAAAAATCCGCCTGATGAAGATAAAAAAGGCCCAAACCCTCAGAGTATTGACCCTCTGGAAAAAGTGTTCCCAAATTTGATGCTTCCTTTTCTGTCCTCTAGTTCTATTTCCAAACTCAGATTTCCTTCATAATTTGAACATCCCACGTGAAATGAGCAACATTTGGATTTACTTGGATTTCAAAGCCAAGTGGGCATGGTGGCCCACAGTGAAGCTGGAAGAGCTGGCACCAGCATCCAGTTCTCTCTGTGCACAACGTCTGAAAGAAAAACCTTTATGAATGGGTTCCTTAAAGGCAGAAGGAAAAAATGCACATAAATTCAATTAAAATAATTTAGCCTAATCTGCTGTTAAACTATTAAGACTTTGCAAAATCAGGGATAGAATTTACATAAAAATTAAATGAACCCATGTGCAATATTGAGCTATTTCAGAATTACCAGTAATTTAATAGAATATATTTAATGGTTTGTTATCAGTGTGATTGTTGCAGATCCCTTCAGCATCAGGAAGGTAATCAGAGCCTTGCACCCCCCAAATCAATTATGCCATAAGCCCAAACCTAATGAAGAGACTCTTTTATATTTTGGTTTATTTGAAGCTGCTTTATTTGCATGTTAATATAAACATGTGCAGCTAATTTCAGAAACAGCTCACATGCATAATTCCGCAGGGTTGAGGGGATGCTCCGGCAGCGCCGGCTCTGGGAGCTGCCTGGGGCTGAAGCCACAAAGATTCTCCCGAGGGAAGGCAGAGCATCCCCCAAGGTGCCAAGGCCACCAACGCTTCCCAGCAGTCATTCCCCACCCACGGGCACTCCGGGAGCAGCTCTGGAGTTCCCTGAGGAAGCGTTTGGTACCTGTGAGGAGGGAGAAGAGTGCTTCCCTCCATCCCAAAGAGACCTGAGAAAAGGATTCCATCTGAGTCAACTTTTTGTTTTCAGTGGTGCAGCCAACGGAGGGAAGAGTCATCTGCATGGTTTTAACAGCCTCTCAGACAGGCACTGCCTGTCACCTCCTTGACCTGGCTGGGGACAATCCACACTTCCCAGCACAGGAGCCACCGGGATTCAGCCCGATGGAGTCACTGCTGAACACCCAATACCCATCCCATGGAGCCAGCCTGGGAGAGCTGGGGGTGTTCACCTGGGAAAGAGAAGGCTCCAGAGAGTCCTCAGAGCCCCTTCCACTGTGTAAAGGGTCTCCAAAAGAGGCAAAGAGGGACTTGGGACAAGGGATGGAGGGACAGAACACAGGGAATGGCTTCCCACTGCTAGAGGGCAGGGGTAGATGGGATATTGGGAAGGAAATCTTCTCCATGGGCTCTGCTGGAGCAGGAGCAGGAGACGGCAGCTCCACCAGCAAGCTGGAGAACAGAAACCTTCAAACAGATGGTTCCAATTACAGCCCCTCACAGCCCCACAGTGATGAGCGAGCTGCTGACACGATATCGAGAGTGTTGTTAATGCTGTTAATTGTTAACGAAGAGCCTGCGGAGCCAGGATGGATCACACGTCACCAGCACCTGCACAGGGACGTTATTAACTACCAGGGCAACGGGCTGAGGTTAGAGCTGCTAAATGAGGGTCAGAATTCAGAGACAGGACACGTGTGGAAAGTGAATTAATAGATGGCAGAAGTCATTTCGGTGTGGATGTGGCTGTAAGGCACAAAGAGCTGAACGCTGGGATTCAGTCTCTACCCAAGAATTACTGCTTGCTGCTGTCTCCGCCAGACAACTTTAATACTTGTTATTTACCTCTTATGTTAAATAACTGTGTTTGACAGTGCCTAGGCTGGCTGCTCAATGTTTTGTTTCAATACAAAAAATACCAAATTACTCAAAGAGGGTGTCTTCTTCCCATCTCAAATTCAGCCACACAAACTGGGATCTTGTTCCCTCTCTGGTTTCAGGTGCCTTTTCTCTCTTACTCTCCACCTGGTGAGAAGAGTCACCTCATTCACCTATTGCTTGCTACAGGTGTTGTTAATAAAAGCTGAAAAAGAATGAGAGATTATGTTATAGGTGAATTCTAATCAAGGATTTCCTAAGAGCTGCTCATAGCTGGGGCCAGCTGGAGCCGTCCCTGTGTCCGTGACTGTTCATTCTTTCGTGTGTGCTCCAAGGTCACACCAGGAGCGGCTGCACTTCCCCAGGAGCTCAGAACCACTTCAGACACTCAGAGGCACGGAAGAGCTGTTTTGAAAAAATGTCTTGAATTTTGGCTGCAGAAGATTTCCGTATTTAACCCATGAATGCCTTTTGCTTTACACAGCTTCCCCACACGTGTCCAAGTCGAGGGTTTTCCCTCTGTGGAGCTGAGGAATGAACAGCGAGGGGTGAGGTCCAGGGGGTGTTGGATGCTCAGGACATGGAGGAGGGTGGGTGAAGCCAAGGGCAGCAGCACGTCCCGTTCAATCCGTCCCTGAGCCAGGCTGGGAGCAGCCCCCTCGAGCTGAGGCTGCAGGAGCGGAGCCGAAGATGAGGTTTGCCTGTTCCCTGCCCACCCCCTGTGCCCGGGCTCCCAGCTGCTCACAGCCACGCGGGCAGGAACAGGAACGGCACCTTCGGGGCCCCGACCTGTTTGCCTGATAAAGCTGGGTCACAATGACTTGGACACTTCTGAAAATCAGTTTACTGAAAACAAGAGGGATCTTTTGTCTGTAAAACACCCTGGCTTTCCCCAGGCTTCACAACAGCCATTTTGGGGGTGCAGCTGTGCTGGGGAAACTCCAGGCCACTTCGGGTTTCCACCCTTGGGGGAAAGCAAGGGGCAGGTTACACCCACCAGCGTCCTGGGGACTGCCCTGTGCTGGGGGAGCTGCTGTGCCTGGTCCTGGAGGGCTCCTGGGGCTGCACAGGGATCTCTGGGGGCTGGGGCCTTGGTTGTCATGGGAGCTGGAATATAAAGCCATGGAAATGGAGGATGCCCAGCTGTGGGAGCGGCAGGACAAGCATTAACCATAGTGAGGGAAGATGTTGGCTCCCAGCTCCGTCTCGTTCTCCATCCTCAGCCTTGCCCAGGCTGATCCACACGAGAGTCACAGAGAGGAAGAAACACTGAGCTGCAAAACCAGCGACAGCTGTTAGCAAAACTGAAAGGGACAAACAACACAGTTGGGTATTATTCAATGGGCCATTAAGGCTACAAAGATGTGAAATAGGCGCATGGGAGTTGTACCTATAATCATATTTTTTAAAAAGGGTAGGGTCAGAATAAAATGCAAGGCCAGGAATATTCTACTGGTTAAGAGAATTACGTGTTACACAATGGAAGAACTCAAAAAAGAAAAAGGGAATAATTACAGTTATTTTGTAACAATGAGAATTCTGAGAAGAGAAATCTAATCTATTTTTTCTCCATTTTAGGCACAAAGTCCAGTTGTTTTCAGACGAGATTAACCTCACACATTTATTTTCCATGTCTAAGAAGCTTTCTGACTGAGAAAAAAGTGAAAGAAAAACGACCTCACCAACCAATTTATATTTGTAACCATTTCTGTTTGAGAAATAACGCTTAGTCAGGCCAGCGTGTGAAGTCAGTCATAGACAAGGCTGAAGGTTTGTTATTTTGCTCCTTTCCCAGAGGCAGCAGCGATGGTGCCGATCCCTTCCAGCCCCGATGCCGGGCCAGGCACGGCAGGAGGACAGAGGATGCTGGCAGTGAGGGCTGGGGGATCAAACTCTGTGATCACGAGGAGCTGCCACCTTCTCCTTGTCCTTGTCCCTGCCGGTGTCTCCTGCCAGCCCAGCCCAGCCCTCGTGTCCCTCTCTGGGTGTCCTGCTCTAATGGCCACACTCGTGGAAAATGAGCCTCTCTCCTCACCTGAACACAAACGCCAGCGAGAGCAGCTCCAGCCTGGGCAAGCAGAATTAATCACTCGCTCCTTCCGAGTTTAGTGCAGCCCTGGAGGAGGGGAGACGGCCAAAGCTGGGCTCTGATTACAGCAGCCGATAACGGGCCCTTCCAGCCTCCCTCCTCTGTCTCTGTCTCCTCTTGCCATTTGCTGTTTGCTCCACACTCACGGAACCAGACCTCGGGTTTCATTATCAAATCCAATAACAGTGTTCTCTTACAGACCAGAGTATGCTGCTCTCCGCCTGAAAAAAATCCTGGCATTGTATTTCTCATAATAAGTTTTAATTGGATTTTAGCTCTCTGCCTTTTATACTCCATCTTAGGCTTTATTGGGCTTAATTACAAATCCATAGTTATTTGTTATGTGGCTCTGGTTTGATATTTTGCACTGACAATTACATTTTTATTCAAAGAAAAAAAATGTATTAGGAAAAAATAGCAAGAGACAGGCTCTTTGTATGAGCTGATTAATTGAATTCTAGTTTTATGTGCATTTATGATGAATGATTGTGTGCCAAAAAGTGACTTGGATATTAGATCAGAGTACACTTATTCATTTAAATTGGTTTGCACAAAGTGCAAGAGGCTGTAATAATAGATCAGCCCTGAGAACACAACAGTAATGGAGGCCCCCCATGCCCCGACTCCAATGGCCCCCGAAACTCTGCTCATGAGCCTTTAAAGTCTTTTAGAGCAGAGAGATGGACAGTGAAGCTCTGGCACTTCCATGCCAAGGAAGCAAGGAGAGAGGCTCACTCCCTCTGTCTGCTTGCCTCTTTTGAGAGCTGCAATTTAGTTTTAATTATTCAAAACACTCATTAGCTAAAAAGGTGCTGTATGGTTTTGCAGAAAAATAGAAAAGCCGTAAGAATCCGAGATGATATCTCCCTGCCTATCATGACACCTTTTTGGAAACACTGCTCAAATACTCAGAAAATTGAATAATAATAACAGTAAGCAACCATCCCATCTGTACTGGCCATGAGCTGTTTCAGCACTGGTGACTGCAGGACCTGCTACTGCATCACAGGGACAACTCCACACCCTCCCTGGGCAGCTGTTCCAGGGCTCTGCGACCCTCCATGAAAGGAAGTTCTTCCTCAGGCTGAGGTGGAACTTGTTGTGTTTGAGTTTATTGCTCCTCGTCCTGTCACTGGCACCACAGAACAGAGTCTGGCACCATCCTCTGACAGCCCCTGGGGATGTTTGTGTGGACCGATGGGATCCCCTCCCAGCCTTCTCGGGACTAGCCCAGCCCAGCTCCCACAGTCCCCTCAGGAGAGAGGTCCTTGCAGAGAGCTGAGCCTGGGGCAGAGGAATCCGCGGGAGCATTTACAGCCACCAGCAAGGCCCGCCGTGACACAGAGGTGCTCACCACACCGGGAAATTTGGCAGCAGCACCTTGGACTCTGCAGCTCCAGCATCCTGTGGCCACAGCTCAGCCCTGCCCCAGTGTCCCACAGCGTCCCTTAATGTGACACGGCACTGAGGAATCCAACCTGACAAACCAGGGGCCACGCCAAGTCTTGCTGAAGGAAACAAATTTTACTGTTTGCTTTCCTCACCAACTCCATTAAATCCAGTGTGCCAAGAACTGAAGCTGTTCAGTTGCCCCATTTTTATGGTGACACATCAAATTAAAATGAAAGTAGGCAAGGACAAATGGCAGCACATGAGCACACCAGGCTGGTGCTCTGAACCAGGGAGGAAAAAAATGCCGAGTCCTACTTTTGGAAGATGGAGCATTGCAATGACAGAAAATTTGGTAATTTATTACCACCAAGTGATTCAATTCAAAAAAATAAAAAAAAAAGAAAGAAAAAAAAAGAAAAAAGATAATTTCTTATGCCATTCTGAAAGCCTGTGGGAAGAGCAACCTGGGCCCGCCATGTGCATTTAGCCTTACTTCCAGACAGCAGTTTATTACATCAGGCCTTCATTCCCAATCAATATACCTAGTTACTCCTTTGGCCTGTGCTTATTGACCACAGCTCTCCTCACATCTCTCTTATTTGAAACAAAAGCTAGTTCATGATTAATGAAATCGTTGGGGGGAAGCAAATCTGGTACTCTGAGCTTGGCAAAGCAAAGGACAGTGAGTATAAGCCAGAGAAAGAAATCCAAACTTCTTCCCCTGGAGAGCCGAGTACCAAAACCCAGCAAGGACCACTCTACAACCTAGAAGTCTGAAAGCCCTTGTAAGTTTGGATTTTGTGGGGGTTTTAAAGCTTAACAAACAGCTCTGGAAGGGAAATTTGGTGTCGCAAGCACTGACCTAGATCATAGCAAATTTACTATGTAAAAAAATAAACTGTACACTCTGATTAAGCAGGGCCGCGGTGACTGTTTGATTGCACTGACACTCTGCTTGTACCGCACCAGCACAACGAGCTCACGGAAATTCCTCCTGATCCCCCGTGACAGGAGAGGGGGGAGCTGGGCTGCTGCTCCCGAACACTCGGTGACACGAGGAGTTGGCAGCGCCAGCCCAGGCCCTCGCAGTGGTGCTGCCTTTGCGCCGCCGCGGCCTCCCAGCAAACAGGCCGAGCCCCGGGCTGGCCAGGGACCCTCGGCCAGCGCTGCGGTTCTCCTCCACTGGTGCAGTGCCTCCCCGAGTGCTTTGTGTGCAGAGAGCAAACCCCTGCTGCTGGGTGCGCGTGAAGGACGCGGTGACACCGCCAGGGCCCCGTGCCCGCCCCGGCCCACTGCCCAGCCGGGCTCCGGCCCCGCGGCCTCCTCGGGCCGGGCAGCACCGGGGGACGGCTGCAGCAGCGGGGAGCGGACACAGCGGCTGCAACAGCTCCCACTCTGACAGTGCGGGATCATGAAAAGCTCCATTTTCTAAGCCTCGGGAGAGATTTCAGGGACACCATTACAGAAACAGGCTGCCCATGCCCATGGAAACACAGGGAGGCCCGCAGCCAGCCCCTGCAGAATTCACTTGGGATTTTGCTGTGGCCACAGAACGGGATGAAGAGCGCCTGTTTCCAGACAGCTGCATTGTCTTGCACGTGTAGGCACAGGTTTGTCCCAGTCACAGGGCAAGTAGGAGGGTTCCAATATGGAAGTGACAGAGGGACAAAGGAAAAACAAAGACTGGACTCAGGCAAGGAGAGACGCTGCCAAGCAGACAGGAACCAGGACAGTTTGAGGTCACATTCTAATTTATATTCAGAAACGGCTTCCAGTTTCAGCCTCAGGATCAACTGTTATTTTTCCCACCTATTATCTTCCTAAATGTCCTTGTGCCAAGAGGAAGCGACCGTGACTCATGTCTGTCCTTGGATAAATGCTCCAAGGACTGAGGGGCTGCAGCCCTGCGCAGGCTGTGCCACGGGGCAGATTTAACACACCCCATCCCCAGGCACATCCCAGTGGAGCCCTGCACGCTCCCAAAGGTGCCTCCCTGTGCTTCCAACAGCATCCCAACAGCAGCACAGTGACCCAGAGACCAAAATAGTGAAATTGAGGACACCAAGGAAAATACGTCCCTAAAAATCAACCCTTGATGTAACATCAGAACAATGATGAACCAGAATATGCACTGAGTCGGGCTTCCAGGAGCTTCAAGTAGGCAAGACATGGAAGAGCTCCAATGGTTTTCTCTTTTTCCCACTGACATTAGTGAGCAACAGCTCAATCAGAGAAGCACCATCATAAAAATGGATGGAGGTGCCTGGAGTAGAAAGGTCAGCTTTGAGAAGGAGTTGAGCATGAAAGCAGCTGTAAGAAACCCAAAACTAGGATAGAAAATGCCATCAGTGGGGTCCTC
Source organism: Daphoenositta chrysoptera (assembly GCA_013397915.1). Lineage (NCBI taxonomy): Eukaryota > Metazoa > Chordata > Aves > Passeriformes > Daphoenositta > Daphoenositta chrysoptera. Next base: position 426,817 of record VZRO01002376.1, read on the forward strand.
ACTGTCCCTCATGTCACTGCTTCACAGCAGCTCCACATGGAGAGGCTGTAATTAGCAGGACACCCACGCTGCCTGAGGAATGGCGCTCACCTGGGACAGCCACAGGCTGGGCTCACAGAACTGTCCTCGTGAAGGCAGAGCCACGGCCATCAGCTCGTAGCAGGAATCCAGAATCATTCCCTGGGCACTTGGCAGTTCCCTGCAGGGAAGGGACGTGTCAGGGGGACGCAGATCCATTTGGGTAGCCAGTGCATTACACAGCACTTGCAGCTTTGTAGGGCTATTTACTCACCATCACCCTGCGGCACATAAAGGGAAAAAGCTTTGCAAAGTTTTAGGGCAGCAGAAAAACCCTTTTCCCTTCCCAGCTTTTTGGCTTCTGGAGGCTCGTATTCTGGGGAGCAGTACTGAGACCTGCATCCCCAGCCTCTGCACCCAGCTCTGGCCCGAGGCTTTGCGGGCAGTTCTCCTCCACGGCCAGCTCCAGGGAGAGGCTCCGCAGGGCTCCCTGCAGGGGACACTGCACAGCGCAGGGCAGCAGAGGCGCCACTGCTCCCCACACTGGCACCCTCTGCACTCAGGGCAGATTATGCTCCACACCCTCAGAATTTGGAAGTTTATAGTTAGATCAAGCTACTATTCCACGGAATTTTGCCTCATTAGTATGCCTGGTGCTTACAGGCAACAGGATTGTTGTGACTGTTTGCAAAACCCCTGTTTAAACTCTCCAGAGTGTTTGGTTTCAAGACAATTTTACTTGGGTAGTTCTGTGCATCTTGACCCTTCCAAAATTACAATAATATTAATTTCAAAATGAAACTATTTCAAATTACTTGGACCCTTCTTCTGAAGCCCAGATTGCTTCCTTCTCAGGGAGGTTTTGGGGCTATTCACTAATGAAGCAACTTTTGAACTCAAGAAGTTTTACAGCTCCTGGCTAAGCTGCTGCTGTCTTTTATGGAAACAGAAGCATCTCACGTAATTGTCTACTTCTAAGAAGATGACTGTTCATGCCTCGCTGTTGCTCTCCTCGCAGCTGTGATGTTCCTGTTACAGAAACACAAACCCCATTAATGGCCCTGTTGCTGCGAGGGGATCTGCAGAGAGCCAGGGCCAGCAGCTGGGCAGCTCTGCCTGCGTGGGGCTGGCAGGAGCGAGGGATGAAACGCTGCTGTCAAGGCACAGGAGCCACAGGAGCATTCCGAAATGATGTTCCCACTTTGTTTTCAGTTCTTACACGGCAGCTGTTCCCCCTGCCCACCAGAACTCGCAGTGCAGCACAGACATTTGCCTTCCTGGCTATTGGAGCTGCCTGTGCTGGGCAAAGCTGTTCAGGTTACCAGGGTGATCCCATCAGTGCCCCCGAGCAGGCACAGATGGACAACTTCAATCAGACATTAGGAGAATTTCCATCATGGAAAGGGCTGTCCGGCCCTGGCACAGCTGCCCAGGGCAGTGATGGAGTCCCCATCCCTGGAGGGATTTAACAGACCTGTAGATGTGGCACCTGGGGACGTGGGTCAGTGGTGGCTTTGGCAGCTGGACTCAGTGGTGCTAGAGGGATGTCCCACCTAAACAATTCCGTGGTTCTACGACACCTCTACCCACAGATAACCCACAGCAAGTCAAAAGCGGGGGCAGCTTGGAGGAGGGCTGATGGACACTGCAGAAGGAGGTTATTAGGAATGAGGCTGCCGGCTCCGAGGGAAGAGCTGGGGGGCAGCTTTAGCTTGGCTTGCTCCTATGAACACAGCCCGCGGTAATGAACGGCGGCAGGAGGCAAATTGGAAGCGAGAGCCCACGGATTACAAATGTACAACTGCGGCCCTTGCTCTTAGCAGGCACAGGGAGTGTCTCTAAGAGATAAACGATCCTGATGGGGAGAAGCTGAGCAGAATGAACAAGGGAGGGATATCTCTGTGCTTTGATAATTAGCAAAGGACTGACCAGCCAGAAGAGCAGTAACACCTTGTGCAGCCCTACCTGGTGCCCGTGGAGATTAACACCGACCTGTTCTTCGTGGTAGTCTGCCAGAATTCAGGTGATGTTTATTGCTTTTGCAGATTTGACAAAGTAATAACACCTCCTGTGAGGAATCCTTCCCCCCTGCTGCTGGTGACAGCCCAGCCCGTGACTTATCTGGGAGCTTGGAGTGCAATCATTAAACCTCCGCAGGAAGCACAAGGCTTTCTGAGGGTTAATGATCATTGTGAAACCTTCCCAGTGGGGGCACAAACGGTAATTTATCATAATTTGCTGCTGCAGCGTTGATGCATTGAGCAATGTTGCCCACCCTCCCGGGTAGCCGGGAGCGGAGGCAGGAGGGGCTGCGAGGGCATGGGCGAAGCAGGACCCCCTCCAAGGACCCTGCTTGCGCTGGGGTTTGTACCCACGACAAACGCTCCCCAGGACTCCGGCAGCAGCGTGCCGGGCCAGGGGCAGAGCCCTCGGTGTCAGAGGGAGCAGCTGCCCCTGTCCTGGCCAGGGAGACTGTCCCTGCAGCAGCTGCTCCGTTTAAACCAAAGCTGATCAAAATGTTTACTTACATCTCATTTCCAGCCGGTGTTGGCAGGCAGGAGATCCAGACAAACACCACCAAATCCACACAGCACTCCCAAAAGGACAGACAGTCCTAAAACCACAGAAGAACTGGGACCAACACAGCCAGGCAGGTTTTCTGAAAAGCAACATGTTTCTTACTAAGCCATTTCTCAGATGTGCTGCGTTTCTCCAGCATGGCTGAATAATGTGTATTCTCTGAAATTTGTATTGTTATTTGCTTGACTGAAAAACAAGAATTTCCACTTCTAAAAAGAAAAGCACCAGGTTTGATCTGGGAGTAACTCTTGCTAAGTTCATGTGAGAGGAAATAAGGCCCTTCATCTTCAGAGGCATTTGAAAACCCCAATGCAATTCCTGCATCTCTGATAAGAGACACTTTGAAAGTAACATACAGTGTTTGTTTTTCAAACACACCAATGCAGATTTAATGATAGCCTCTATCTACCTTTCCTTTCATTCCTGATCTCAATTTAAAAATACTCACAGGTATTGCAACCGTCAGCTTGGTTCCCAAAATACATCCTTATCTTTTTCTTAACAGAGGAAAGCATTTATCACTTCTCCCCTTTTGTAGGAGTGTAGGCATTTGTGTGCTAACGCCTTTCTGGTACTTTGTCATGTACTCAGCCGGGGAGATTATCTGGGAGGGTTTTGCAGGCAGCAAACACACACAGAAGGAAGCATATGGTGCTCTGTTTAGAGAGGCAATGCCAGTCCCATCACTGCCGAGGTCCCAGAAAATGCATCTCAGATGCAAACTGGTTTCATCAAACCGGGGGAAAAAATAACAGTCATATTTCTGAGGAAACAGGGTGAAAAAATATTAACTCTGAGCAGACTAGACAGCACTGGCAGGACTGGCAGTCAGTTTTTCAGTAGTCAGTAGGGTTTTTTCCTCTATCAGAAATCCTACCTGTGTTTTTCTTACACACCAGTTTCTGACAACCGAGACTGCACTCTGGGGAATTAATTCTGAAACTGGAAATCCCACAAGATGAAAAGAAGCAAATTTTCAGAGCAGTTACATGAACATCAACCATAAAGGAAGTATTTGTTTTGTTTGCCCCACCCAAATCCCAGGGGTTCTTTCCTTGAGCTTCCCGAAGGAAGCCTTTCCTCACCCTGTTTAGCTACAATAACCCGACACGGAGGTACTGCAGGGCAGCAGGAAGGGATGTTGCCTCCCTGCCCCCGGTGATGGCGAGAATATTCTGCCACAACCACACAAAGGAGTGGCTGCTAAAGCCAGCTCCCAGAGACCACATCCACAGAGGCAGGAATGAGGCACTGGGATTGGGGGCAGCTCTCGCTGTCCATTAGGACACAGCGTTGTTTGGAAGCTTAAGCTCCTGCACTGCAGAAGTCTGTCAGCACCATCCCTGAAGTGCAGAGCTCCCACCTCCTGCTGTGGAAGCCAAGACCTGGGAACCAAGAGCCAGGTTATGGAAGCACCCCAGCTTCAGGCATGCGGGGCAGTCCCACTGGTTCTGACCCAGCAGAACACTGCAGCAGAGGGATCAGTAACAGCCCTAAAGCCCTTGGAAGCACAACTGTTCTGCATTAAAGCCAGAGGGAAACGTCCCCTCTCTCAGAAACCGACCTGCAGCTCCCCCCCAGCCTCTGTGCAGCTGAAGGCCCAAGTGAAGGTGCAGAACCCAAATGGGCTCGGGCACCGGGAGCTCCCCAGCAGCGTCACAGGCGAGGCTCCTGCCCCTGTCCCCAGTCCCCAATTCCCAATCCACGGCCCCTGAGCCCCAGGGTGTCCCAGCCTCCCACACAGCCTGGCCCCCACCCCAAAAGCACAGCATCCAAGAGCTGCCACTGCAGCAGCAGTGCCCCCGAGTGCTCCCACGAACTCACTGAGCAGACTGATGCTCACTGAGCTGCTGACAGCCACTTCCAGGGACGACGCTGGGGTGGCACCTCTCCAGCTATTTAGCCACTCGCTGCATATGCCAAAAAAGTTATTGAGCAGCTGACTTTTGTGCTGTGATGCATCTTGATGTTGATGCTTTATCATTTCCTGGCAGTTACAGCTGTTTTCTGCTTTTCTTGCCATTGCTACTTTTCTTGAAGCCCCCGAAGCAGCTTTGTTCCATGGCTGTGTCTCCAGCAGTCTGCAGCAACTCTGGAGTTTACGAGCTGGAATTAATGGCAAGTGTGGCTTTTGGCTGGGCCTGTCAGTGCACCCATGAATCCCTTCGTCAGGTTTCTGTGGAGCAGAACTGGCTCCATCCTATGCCTTGCCTGAGTGTCCATTAATGCCCAGCACAAGTGCCAGTGTCTTCATCTGCTTCCTCTCCATAAGGGCCCCAGAGGTTTCTCATGTGCCCACATGACAAACTCCTTCAGTGTCCATAAATTTCTTTCTTCTTCTTCTTTAAAACAGATTAAAAAGCAGCAATCAGATAGTTTATTAGGTCTATGGGTAGATTCATCTAGGCTGCAATTTTTATTTCCATTTGTTTCCTAGGGGTATGTTAATTGGCTCCCAAGTGCAGGGAAAAAAGAACAGGGCACTGGGGTGATACCTCAATGCAGAAGCAAGAAAAGGCAGGGTTTAGGGTGGTTCTTAACTTTGTGAATGAGCAAAATAACATGAATCCCATGAGAGCTGTGCACAGATGGCATAACCCTGGACTATTGTTCCTAGCCCAGTTCCACCTCATGAAGAGGTCCTTAAGGGTGAACAAACAGAGATGGGAAAACAGGGAATTGCCTCTTCCTCCCAGTCCTCCAGGTCATCTTTCCCAATCTAAAATTTCATCTAGTCATCTTCACTAACCCAGAAAAGTGTAGAGGATAAGCAGGATAATATCCTACAGAACAAACCTCCTCCATCACTTTTCTGTCTCCTGCCCTTGCTTCCATTGGTACAATCGGAGAACACAAACAGTAACACTGGAATTCCTGAGCTGATTTCTCCTCTGAGCAGCTGAGGGAACAGATGGCCTTGGGCCAGTTGCTCACTTACTGCAGGTCCAGAAGGCGGTCAAGAGTCACGGGAAGGAGGGATAACAGGTTTAACAGGTTGTCAGAGAAGCTGAGGCTGCTCCTGGATCCCTGGAAGTGTCCCAGACCAGGCTGGACAGAGCTTGGAGCAGCCTGGGACAGTGGAAGGTGTCCCTGCTCATGGCCGGGGTGGCACTGGATGGGCTTTAAGCCCCTTCCAGCCGCAAACAAATGTGGGATTCTGTGAGTGCATCGTAACTACCTGAAGAAAGTGGGATAAACAAGCTGCAACAGCAACAAGCTGCTGCAGATTGTGGTAGTTACTGACCAGTTGGAAAAACAGTCCTTGTTCAGCTTGCATCAATTGCTGTAAAATGCCTTCCTTGGTAAGGATTTGCTTCAACAGCAAATGCAAAGCTCCTCAGAGCTGTTTGCTCTGCACAAATGAGTTCTGTTGTAATTAATCTGGTGCATCCCTTATTTTTGGACAATGGAACAGGAGGGGGGGCACTCATCACTTTAGTTCACAGTTAGCAGTGCCTGCCAGTTGGGGGAACTTCCCAGGAATTCTCCAGGTTGCTCAAAATAAAGCAGTGACACTTCCTGGTGTGATATTGCTGCTTCAGGAGGAAAGGAGAGAGGAAACCCTCAAACAGGAGAAAGCAAAGGCCAGGCCATGGTTCTGCAGCGTCCCCAGGCAGTGCCGTGACTGGTCCCCATTTCCCAGGGAATTATCCCACACTTCCCAGCAGCACAGGGCCCGTGTTCTGTCAGTCCCACAAGTGCTCTGGCATGTGGTGGGGCACTGGCTCAGATGACCCGTGCCTGGCTTTCCCTGGAATGGGTTTCGTTACCCTGCAAGTGTCCCGTGTTCCATGCAGGGACACACAGCTCTGTCACCCCCCGCGCTGCGTGAGGATAATTAATGTCCCTGGGCAAAGGCAAAACAAAACACAGCCACAGAACACTTGCTCTGCTTTCTTGGGAGATGTGACAGAAGAAAACAAGCTCCCAATCCCCCTGTCATTTTGCATCTTTATGCAACCATAAAAAGCCATTTTTCCTTGCATTGTTTACCGGTTTACTACCAAGGCCCCCTCAGATTTCATTCCAACATGAATATTACTTCAAGTATCATTTATATTGTGAACAAAATGAGAAAAATATCTCAAGGCTGTTACAAATCCTAGTTTTCCTGGCAGAACAGTCTGGCCCTTTTAAGAATAAACACCCAGCTATTATTCCTATATTAACTGGTACTTTACAAAATCAATACAAAGGCACAGTCCTTGCATGAAAGGATTTCCACTGGACTCAGCTCTGCCTCTGCTCCCAGCTGGATGACACAACAAACTGGTTAAGCAGCCCTCTGCACTGCGGGCTCACATCCAGCTTGGTGCCCACCAGGATGCCCAGTCCCTCAAGCCTCCCAAGGAAATGCTGGGTGGACAAAGCCTGTGCCCAGAACCACGTGTGACACTGTGTGACGTTGTGTGGCACTGCTGGTTTCCTACCCTTTGTAAAGCTGCCCACGAGCCATTTGAATGCTCAAAGCCTCTTCCAAAACAAGTGACAAAAACAGACTTCCAAGCAGACCCAGGGGCACCCACAGGTGTCAGCAGATGCTGCAGGGGCCCTAAGAAAATCAACATTTCTGTGTAAAATGTCCTCTGTAGCTTCAGCTACTCAAAATTTTTCCTACTGTATGGAACTGTAAAGCACTTCTTGGTTCCCCTTCAAAGATTTTTACTTGGCCATGGGAAAGTTAACCACTGGCAAATGGAAAGACGTTGGAATTAGTTGCTGTGAGCATACTCATTGCTGTAATCGTCCCTGGCTGCCTGTAATGAGCAAAGAACAGTATTTGAAAGCACACAGACCAAACCAATAATCCCTCACAAATATAACCATCACAAAGTACTGTCTCTCCCAAGCTATAAACAAGGATTAGGAGAGTTTGTCTTGCTTTGAATGAAGGATCTGGGCCAAGATCCAATGTCAAAAAATAACATTGAGAGTGGAGAAACCTAGCATGTGGCTAAAGATGATTTCTAATATTTATTAAGCTTATATTTCAAAACCATCCAAAAACCTCTAGCCTCTTGCTCCCGTGCTCCTGTGCCTGCATGCCCGATGCTTTCACTGGCTGCTCTGGCTTTTGCAGAAGGGACTTGTTTACATCCCTTTTGTCCCTCTCTCTTCTCCCCTAATTGTTGCCTTTTCATCTGTTATCTGGGGGCTCACTTCAGGACTCGAGGGCTTTTAACAAGAATTACCAGAGCTTGTTGCCATTTACTGTGTTTATAGATAGAGAAATTGTGAAAAGGGGAATGGCAATTTCTCCCTGCATAACACTCACCCAAGAGAAAAGGGTCGAGAAAAGGTCAAGAAGGAAACTACTAAAGCACTGAATATCCCAAACACAACCTAATGTTCCCTGAAATGATGCTTGGCCGAGCATTGTGGTCAAGGGAAGAGGCAGAAACAGCTTCTAAAAGGCACACTGAAGAAAGGCAGGAACAGCTTCAGGGGTTTGGGTTGTCCTGGAGAGGAGGGTTCCTGAGGGCACAGCAGGACTGAGTTGCTGGCAATGCCATCAGCATCCCCAGCAGGCCCTGGTCACCCACACCACGGTGACACACCAGGACCTGCTCCCTGAGCTCAGCTGGACAAGGGGGGCCCTGGGATCAGCACTGAGGGTCTGCAGGGCTCAGCTGGTCTGGGTTAATTAACTGCAACTTCTACTCAGATCCTGTAATCCCCTATTCCAAACACGTATCCTCTCCAACAGGAGTTGTGGTTTACTGAACTGGGCCAGTTGTATCTTCCAACCTCACACACCAGACTAAGTTCTCCCTTTCCCTGAGCAGTTCTCATGGAACTCTCATCTTGTCTGGCTGCACATACCTTCACCAGGGTTGCTGAAGATCATGCTCATATTCCTGGTGTTCCTCTTTGGCTGTTCTGGATGTGCAAGGATCCCCTGGCACAGAGACCAATTTTCTTTCTGGGTGGGCTCACAGCAGCTGAGATGAGCAGCCCCAGTGCAATCCCACTGCTGACCTTTGCTGCTCAGCCAGCTCTACCCCAGAGCTGCCCCGGCACTGGACACACACTGGAGAGCACACAAACCAAGCTCCCTTGCCTCAGGCCGTTTAAAGGGTGTCTCTGGGCTTAGGAGGTTCCTCCTGGATGACAGGAATTAGTGAGTGATGACTCTCATGATCCGCAGCTGGGCATGGGCAGGGAGCTCCCCAGCTGAGGGGATGTGCCCACCACACAGACCCCCCAGCAGTCCCTGACTGCTGCTTTTAGGGAAAGTTTTGTAACAGAGCGGTCAGAGACAGCCTTATTTGGGTACAGCTCCAGCATTCGTATGCAAACACAGCTCCTGGCATGAAGGAAACAGCTTCCCAAGCCCTTGAGTGAGGAACTTTAGGAACCACCCAGCCACCCCTGGGAAATGTTTGCAAACACAACAAATGAAGGCCAGGACAAGGCTGCAGTGGAGGAGATGGGACGCAGAGCTCTCCCTGAGCTCTCCTGGCTGGCTCTGCCCTCTGCAGCTGCAGGGCCACGAGGAAGGTGCCACACACAGATGGACCTGGACAGGTAAACAGCTGGAGTGTCTAATCCACCACAGGAGGTTGTGCTTGGCCCCAGGTCGGCTGTGCCCACGGTAGACAACAAATCTGTCTCAGCCAAATTGTCCTTGTGTAATTGCCTGTGTGATCAGAAAGAAAGAGAAGTAGCTCAAGTAAACCTCAAATTCCATGAGCTGTTGTCAGCATCTCACCATCAGCACATTACAGGTTGCAAAAACCAGGTCCCGAGTATCCCCTTTTCCATTGTATGTTAATTACTTATTACTTCTATCGGTGTTGGTCATCTGGAGAAAACCCACAAAGGAAAAATCAGCACTACAAATTCTCCTGCAGCATCCTGGAGCGAGCCCTGTTTTGCTTTTGGCTGTAGGTCCCTCTCTCCCCAGGACACAGGTTTTTGATGCCTCACTCAGTGAGTGTCCACAAGAAATTAGTGAACCTCAGCAGGAAAGAAGTCCCTGTGCACCTTGTGCAGTGAGCTACAGCTGCAAAAGGCTGTTAGTTCATTTTGCTGATTATAGAGTTGTTTATATCCATTTTCAGTAAAGCTTAAACCCAAGCAGTGGCTCACCATTAAGATTTGTCATAAATCATATTTGGGCAGTCCAGACTGCAGAAGCTGCAGCAGACAAACTGAGCTATAGGGCAGAATTGCTGTAAAGCCTCACAGAATGAAAGTAGAGTAATATGATTTCCCAAAAATCTGAAAATCCCAATTCAGGCTCCCTGGAGGGAGCAGGAATGTGGGTCAGAGTATGTTCTTGGTGCTCAGGCTGGGGAACCACAGGTCCTGCTGGGTGCCAAGCCTCATCCTCTGCTGGCAGCTGCCTCGGATTATCTGCACCAGACCTGGCCTGGCTGCTGGCTGGGCCAAGAAACAAGATCTTTTCTTTTCCTCTCTTTAACTCGCAATACGAGGCAGCCTAAGAACACCTTCATTTCTTGGAAACAGTGGTTTGGAGTTTGGCTGTCAGCACATCTCAGTGTCAACAAGGCACTGCGAGCCCTTGGAGAGGTGCTGGCAGTGATTTCCCATTCTCCCAAGTGACCCCAGTGGTCAGCAACACCAGGACCTTCAGGCATTCCCCAGGTGGCCCTCAGCAGCTGAAGGAAACAAGAAACACAAAACCAAGAAACACAAACCAAAGATCTTTGTGGCAGAGAAAAGCCTGCTCTCTGGAGAATCACTTCCAGGAAGGGACAAGGTGGACGTGGGGCTGGCCCAGGGAAGGAGCTGCCCGTGCCCCTGTGTGACACCCCCGGCCACCAGCCAAGGACGGGGCACCGCTGCTGGGACAGGCCTGGGGTGGCTCTCAGACAGCCTTTCCTCAGCACATCTGAGAGCAGAGGACACAGCCTCACAGCTGGGTACCACTGGTCCCGAGAGCACAGCAGGATCGAGGTTTGCTGTGCTCTGCAACCGCAGGAATTTGTTTGTATGGAAACTTCCCTCCTGTGTCCACTGACCAACCTCCATCCCCTTGTCGCAGAGCAAGTCACGGCTCAAGCTCTGATTGTACCTATCATCCAAACAGGAAAGAAGGGGCTGAAATATGGCTCTTGGCCCCTGGCCAGCATCGCCCACTCCGCAGAGTTAGAAATCTTCCAAAATAACGATTCTGAGGTGGCACAGCCCCGTAGGACTGAACCACCTCCTCTGAAGCCCACGGCGACCAGGCAACCGTCCTGACTCAGCTGCTGCCTCGGGTTTTGCACTGCCTTGGGTGACTCAAGCCCAAGGGGAGAAGCGCAGGGGTTTGCACAACCAGAGAAGTGTTGTGCAGCAGCTTCATCTGGCAGCGCGGGGAGAGGAGGCGGATTTTACACACAGCCTTGGAAAGGAGGAGAAAAGGGGGAGGCTGGAGTCAGCTGAAATGTTAACACGACAGTTCTCCTTCTGTTCCCTGTTGGAGCAAGCCTGAGCCTGGATTGCCAGAGGATAATGTCACATTGGCAATTGTTTTGTTACTATGACCATATTGCGTGAACAGGAGCGATGGACCAGAGCAGGCCTGGGGTACTGGGGCAGGAGCACCCGCTGCCACCTGGGGACCAGGCTGGGCTTGTGGGGGCTGAGCCCCAGGACAGGAGCGCTGTGTCCCCACCAGAGGCCAGGGCAGCTGCCCCTGCACATCCCAGAAGATCCATCCCTTCCTGAGCAGAGCCTGGGATGTTCAAGCCCCCCTGCCATCGCCCCCGGGGCTGCCCAGAGCCAGCAGTGAAGCCCAGGATCCTGGTCTCTGGTAGAACCCCCGGGGAGAGCCGGGGTCTGCCCCAGAACCAGGGGCAGGCTCAAATACAGGGCTGCTTTCCCCTCGGCTGCTGAACTGGATGTTACATAAACGTTTCCTTGTCCCGAGGATGGTAATTTTCTCTCTCCAGCATGTGTTGTGTGGGGCTCTAATGCCCTGATAAAATGCTTCCTGGTTGGAAAGCTGTGTGAGCAGTGCCAAGGAAATGGCAAGGCGTTCCAGATAATTATGCTTTAGTAGAGCTTAATCAAAGAAGCCGTGGACTCTGCTAGCACCAGAGACGTCCTGCAGATGTATTGATTTCCATTCTGAAAGCCATATCTGTGTGCTGGAGCATGTAGAGAAACAAAAAGGCAGGATTGTGAATCCTGGCTGGAAGACAGTTGGGATAAGCTTGATAAATCAATGTACAAATGGGCTGGTTTATATTTCAGGAAAAAAAAGTAAAGAATAGCTCTTACTCTCCCACCACCTGAGCTTCTTTCCTTCGGAGAAAACACACATTTTTGTTTGAAGAATATTTCTCTGGTTGGTAACTAGAGATGTTCTCTGTGATCAGGGAGGCTGAAATACTTTATCCTCTGAAGCTGAAGTGCTTCAGCAATCCCTGAATATTCCTCACAGCAGGAGCTGGGAGTGACCAGCACTGTCAGTGGGTATCAGGGCATTTCTGCATTTCTCATTTGGCTCAAGCTGCAATTCAGGGTACGACTGCCCAGACCCTGCAACACATCCCTTTTTCTGTCAAACTGAATTTGCTGCAGGCTGTAGAAAGTTACCTGCACTTACAGGGCACAGGTGGTGAGTTCATGGACCTGTAACAGCCCCACGACAGGACAGTCCTGAGAGCAGCCCCGGGGTGGGAGGTTTAGTCAAAGTGCTGCATCCAAAGCAGGAGCTTCCAGCTCTTCTGGCTCAAAACGGGGACTGGAGTGGCCACAGGACCCCAAGAGCCAGGACCTGCTGAACCACGGTCCTCCAAAACTGCTTCTGCATTCCAGCACAAGGGTTCTCAAATCTCCAGTGGGCTAAAAAGTCTGTTTCTTTCCTCATCTATAATTAAGGAGCAACCAGCTCCCCTTGCTCAGGAGACTGGCCAGAATGCTCTGAACCTGAATTTTCAGTGTATTTGTTCTTATTTTTGTTGCACTCCAAAATACCAGCTTCCAAAGGGGAACGCTGTTCATCATCTGTGCTGTGTGCTGCTAGCTGGAGCTTACACTCTCGTGGTTATTTGAAAAGAGAAATGGGAAAAATACAGATCACATTTAAATGGTTTTGTTGGTTTATTGATTTGCCCACCTGCAGACCCCTGGGCAGGGGCTGAGGGACTGGAGCCCAGGAACCACAGCTGGCACTGGGGACTGTGGGCACAAACCAGCCCCTGCTCTGGGGAACTTACAGCAGCACCAGCAGAGATGCTGCAGATCCTTTATTCCTGCCTCAAAAGGCTGACTTGTTATAGTGGAAACACTTGTGAGAATAAAGCTGTTTCAACATTTTCAACTGGATTTTTTTTTCCAGCTGTTGGATGAATGTATTGGTCAAACTGAGGAGACTTAGACAACCCAGCACTGCGCCCAGCTGGCACCAGGGACAGGAGCACAGGCCTCCCCCCACGGGCTCAACCATCCTCTCCAGCAAGAAATAAACCCTTGTGAGCCTGTGCCTCCTCGCCTTCCCGAACACTGGAAACTCTTTGGTTTTCCACCAAAGGAAAGCAATTTAAGCTCAGTCTCCTGCAGGCAGCCAAGCAGTTTCCCACCTCTCGGAATCTAATCTAAACAGACAAACACACGCTCTGGTGTCCATAACCTTCATTTTCAAAGAAAACATTTTCATGTTGACCCCTTTTCCTCGGAAAGTGGCAGCTTCCAAACGCTGCAGTGTCCCCAGCCCAGCTGTGCTGCCCAGGGCACACGGCAGGAACAGCTGGCCACCTCCAGCAGGCTCCAACATCCCCTTCCCATAAGGCAAAACAGAGCAGAACCAATGTTTCACTAGAAGAAACCATTGATATTTAGGTATGTGGCACATCCATTAAGTGACTTGAAAGGTCACCCTTTAAAATGTCTGCAAACAACACGCAGAGGAAAGTCCCCACCTGGAATACCAATAGGGAGGAATTTCATCACCAGGAGTCTTTCATTTAAAAAGAACAAACAGAAAGCTTTGTGCCTCTCTTATCTGTAATCCTTACCTCTCTCCCCAGAGGTTTGCTCCAATTAGTTATTTCATATTAATCATGGCTAGTGCTGCTCGTTTCCAGCCATCCAGCCCCGTGCCTGTGGCAAAGGACACCCAGGAGCAGCGTTCAGCCCCTGCCCTGAGCACAGCCACAGCCTGGCTGCCGGGGACATCAAGGGCTGCTTTTTATTTTTCCAAACCACCTGCACACGGGGAGATCTATTTCTGTAATTGCAGGTGTAAATCTGCCCAGAGGCTGAGCTGTTTGGCCAAAATAGCTGGAGTCAGTGCAAATCTCCAGCATTTTTCAGCTGGGGATTGTTTGATGCTATAGCTTATGGGGATGGTTTTCTTATTTTAACATTTGATGGCTTATCACATGCTAAAGCCATGTGAGCTGTAGATCATCCTTTTGTGTGTAGAGTGGGGAGGGACTGATGAAGTTTGTAAAATTAAGAATAGCAGAGTAAAGGTGAATAGGAAAAAAATGAGTCCTTCATGTAATACGAGAATAGGGGACATAACAATAGATTACTCCAGCAGTTCTAAAACAAAAAGAAATAGATGTAATTGATTTTGGAAGTCATTGGCACAGAATGCTTTGATAAAACACCACGTGTGAGTGTGTGCAGAAAACAAGTAGGAAAACTCCTGGCAAAAATTGTGCTAATGGATGCAGCAGAGTAGATGTGAGGTGTGGAAGTTGAGTAAGAACCACTTTATCCTCGTCCTCTCCCTCTGACGTGCCCTAATGCCCATTTTCCGAGTCAGCCACTGCGGGACAGACCTTCAGCCTGACCTCACACAGCCCCTCTGGTCTCCAGCCAGAAGCCCTGTGGCTCTGCAACATCCCAGGGCACAACCTGGCTGCTGGAACAGAGCCCCTGGAGCTGCTTTTGCCTTCTCCCGAAGTGCAATGTGATCTGTGCTGCCTAAAGAGAAGCAACAGAAATCAGAGTACAACAAAGCCCCCCAGTCCCCAGCCCCGGGCAGCGACGCTGGGCGCGCACAGGTCATGGGGCTGGCTCAGCTTGGGTTGGGCAGGAATTTGGGTGGGAGCTGCTCACCCCCCACTGCACCAGGTGGTTGTGGAGACACGCACTGTGCAAAGGGTCACCTTGCACTGGCACAGCAAACAGGGGCTTCAGCTGGGCATCTGCTCAGGCTGGTAAGTTATCCTTAATATTTCTTAGTGATGAACAACTTCCTTTTGCTTTTAACCCATCAGCATTAATATGATTCAATTTTATCTCATTTCAGTTGAACCTCAAGTCCTTTCGCAAAAAGAAAAGGCTCTAAAAGCAGAGATTTTTGAGAGCCAGAGCACGTTTTTTGTGTCTGAGAATTGATAGACCAGCAGTGAATGTCAAAGGCAATAAAAATTGTCCAAAGCATAGTCTTTATCTCAGACACTTGACCCTCCTGACAGCAGTGCAGGTTAACTCGCCGTGGCCGGGCAGGGCTGGGCAGTTTTCATTTGTGTCTGCAGGAACCTGAGCCTGGGCCAGCCCCACCTCCTGACTTCATTTCATCCATCTCCTGTCACGGGCTCTAACACAGACACTGCTCAGAGCTACAGACACGGACAGGGCGATAGAATGCAAATGAAGGGTCAGTAATTACCTGTAAATCCTCAGGACCGGCTCACCTCAGGGCCTCAGAGGCCTTTCCAGGTGTGACAGAGGGGTTTAGGGGCTCCTGCACTGCACCACCTGCCAGGTTCTTCTGTGCCACCTGCAGTCGTTTGGATTTCCTAGACAGAAAGCAACGCTGGATGGGAGTTAATTTCCTACCCTATTCCCATGCCACAAGTGGTGATGGGGGATTCCAACAGGACTTAAAACTAGAGAATGACAGATGGAGAGTGGGGGATCTGTCCTCTCCCTTTACTCCCAAGCAGTTCAGGGACAGTTGGGTAAGGGGCTTTCTTCAGTGGACAGGAAAGAGTCAATTGAAGCAAAGATGTTAAGTACATTTGACCTTTTCTGTTCTTTAATTAGCCAGAGCAGGATGTTAAATCTTACTTTACTGTTACCTAAAGACTCAAAAACATTCCCCGTCTGCTCAGCCTGAGTCAGGCACAGCACGCACTGCCAGGTGCTGCGACACGGATGGGACGGGCAGTGCCTGCCTGGCGCTCCGCCCGCGGGATCGGGATGCGGGATGCGGGATGCGGGACGTGGGATGCGGGATGCAGCATACGGGATGTGGGATGTGGGATGCGGGGTGCAGGATGCAGGACGTGGGATGCGGGATGTGGGATGCGGGACGTGGGATGCGGGATGTGGGATGTGGGANCAGCATACGGGATGTGGGATGTGGGATGCGGGATGTGGGATGCGGGATGTGGGATGCGGGATGTGGGATGCGGGATGTGGGATGCGGGATGTGGGATGCGGGATGTGGGATGCGGGATGTGGGATGCGGGATGTGGGATGCGGGATGTGGGATGTGGGATGCGGGGTGCAGGATGCAGGACGTGGGATGCGGGANGGAGGGAGGGAGGGAGGGAGGGATGTGCCACTGCCATACCACGAGGCGCTGCCTTCCCCAGCATTGCTGGTTCTTTGCCGTCTAACTCAGTGTATCCAATATAATCTGATTTCCAGAGGTGCTGGGAATTGCTGGCTGAGCTCCTCCCTCTGCCACAGCACTTGCTCGGCACCCAGGTGCACATAAATTCACTAATGCTACTGAGGCCAGGAAAATTTAGGCTTTTAAGCTTTTATAATCAAAAACACCTGTCTGAAGGTTTGAGGGAAACAAACCAAAAATATTGTAAGTTTGGAAGTGAATTTACATTTTTAACATTAAAATGCATCAATAAATAATATTTGGTATTATTCTCTGCATTGCTTATACAATAAAAATGAGTAAGAATACATGGTTTTAAGGAAGAGCCCTCTGAAGATGTAAAAATACTTTGGAAATGGAAATTAATTACAATTTACAATATCCCCCTAAAGTCAGAATTATTGTCCCACCTCTTCAACTCAGAGTTTAAAGAACTAATCTCAATTCCACATGGAATTGGCATGGTCAAGAGCAGACCAGGGAATGATGCCATTTCTTCTTATCATAAAATCCTCATTCCTCTACAGCCCAGCTCCTCTTGCGGAAGTTACAGAGTTTAACTGGGGACAATACGCGACTCACAGGAAATGTCTGCGATGGCGTCACGTGCCTAAGGATGCAATTCCCGGGAGCTCCTGCTCTATGGTGTCTGCCCGGTTACAGAGATCAGGAGTGCCCAGAGCAGAGCACTGTCCTTCCTCGTGTTAACATCTCCTTTTATTGCTTCTGGAGGTCATCAGAGCATGGCAGGGCTGTCTCACTGCCAGCGGTGAGCACAGTTACTGGCTACAACACAACCCCTCCGTGGGACAATTCCTGCTCCTCCCAGCTCCCACCCCACATGGGAACCCCATTTCCCACCAGCTGTTCCAGCAGTTTTGAAAACATCACCCAAGTGGGCAACAAAGGATGTCAAACCAAAGAGCTCCTTCGTGTTTGGGCCTCACAGAGCAGAGCAAATAAATCAGCACCTTCACCAGCCTGTGGCACCTCAGCACTTGATGGGATCGCACTCATTGCCTGGGAAATGAGGTGACACAAGGGTAGCCCTGAGTGGCCTTCAGTCCCCGCCTCCCTCATCGCCCTCCTCCCCCCGTGCCTGCTCACACCCAGCCCCAGCAGCTGCCTGAACTCTTTGACTGATGATTTTCTCTCCACGTTCTGACCCCAAGGTGAACACCACTAATCAAAGAACTGCTGTGAGAGACAGAAATGCGCTTCGGATTAAAATGTACGGAATCTGCAAGTTTCTTACCAATAAGTATCTGCACCACGCTCATCAGGTCAATGCCAAAAGCCACAGTCATCCCCCAGTTCATCAAGTTTAACCTTTCCCGAGTTATTATTCCCATAATTACCTGTATTAAATAACTGCACTGAAGCACTACAGCCACAACAAACTAAAAAGCAGAGCACAGCGAGGCAGCTCTGAGTGCTGAGTCCTCCAGCACAGGAGCTCACCCGGGATGGATGGACCAGATCCCCATCGTGCCCACCCCGTGTTGCCTTGGCAACACCCGCACCGTAAAGAGCCGTCCTGCACAGCAAGGCTGGCTGCACTGCTGCAGTAGAAACATCATGTATTGCTTTTTCAGTAGACTCAAGGATGCTATATTTTTGGTTGAAATATCAGCAAAAGAACAATCAAGGAACTGAAAGCTGTTTTCCCCTGTTTGATCTTTCTTGACCCTAAAACATTAGGAAAAGGTTAAGAATTTGGCCAGTTTGGGAGATCTGAGCCCGGGGTGCCCAAGCAATCTGCACCACAGAAGACTGACATGTTTCTGCAAATACCTCACAGGCAGCAACTGCAGCTTTACATCGACACCACAACAAGCTCTTCTCCTGGGAAACGTTCCCATGTTTATTTTACTCCTCCAAGTCAAAAATGTAAATGTTCTTTTTTCCTCTACATCTTCTGTCTTTGCTTCTCTGTGTTTTGCAGAGCATTTGTCACCCTGCTGGGTCCCATGGCAGCTCTGATCTGTCAGTGTGATCCAGCCTGTTCTCACAGGGTGCCAGTCCCAAAACCCACCAGAAGAAGCCCTCGGGGAGAGCTGAACTCCCACACGGCAGAGTGAGAAACCTCCTGCTTTGGAAAGTGAGTGCCTGGTGCTGCCAGACCCCTCCCTGGGCATGGGACAGCCAGAGAACCACAGAACCATTTTAGGCAGGAAAAGACCTTTAGGCTGATGCAGTCCAACCGTCAAAGCAGCAGTGCCAAGCCCATCCCATCCCTCCTCGCCCTCCTCCCCAGCAGCAACCTCAGCCGTACGTGCAGGATTGGAACCCCAGAGCGGGGGGGTGCAGGGAGAAATTGGCTGTGTTGGAAACCCGTGAGAAGCACTCACCACCCACCTTTTGTCGTCACTACTCCCCACCTTCCTTCCCATTGCTTCTTCTTCAGAAAAAAAGTGCCTTTAAAACTCCTTATCAACCTACAAACTATTCTGAGATGGGAAAACACATGACTGCAGCTGGGCCGCCCTGCAGCCATCCCCGGGCTTACCTCCAGCCTGGTTCTGGAGCAGCCCCTTCCTGGCAGGTGCCCAGGACCAAGGCTGGCAGGCTGATGGGGACACCAGCACCATCGGGGTGGCCAGGCCACCATCCCCCAGCATGGGCAGGTGCCAGCACTGGTGCCCCAGCCCCACTTCAGCAGCCACTCTGCCACTCCTGCAGGTCAATAGAGAACTTCCCTCCAGCTGCCTGATCATCACCCGCTGGGGACTGCTGGAAGGTGTCCTGCAGGGAAGGAACACCAGGTTTTCTGAGGTGATTAATTTCCACAGCTTTAGTGTGGGCTCTGAAAAGACAGTTTAAGCTGCAGGTCTCCAAAGCATCACTCTGACAAAGCAACTCAGCACCCTGCTCAGACAACCTTCCCTACTGACGCAGCTGCTGGACGGAGACGTGCTCCTGCAGATTCCCTGGGAATGAGGAGAACACCACAAGTACAGCCCCAAACCAGGGCGATGGGGAGGTGGAAATGCCACTCACGGTGGTGACGAGGCTGCTCCACCCACACCCAGACTCTGCTCCTGGCTCCATCTCTCTGGGGGAAGCACTGAGAGGGATCCAGGATCAGGCTCAGCTGGCAGAGACCCCGGCAGCTGGGAAAAAACCAAACTTCTTAACTGAGGAAAAACATCCCAAACCCTCCTGTTTAGGGGCTACAAGTGCTTTCCCTCTAAGCAGGAGGACACCTGCTCGCAGGTGAGGAGAGCACAGATCCATCAATGAATCTGGGTCTTCACTGCCTGCAGCCGGCACAGCCCCACCAGAGCAGCCCCCACCCTCCCGGAGCCCCCCTGGCAGCCAGCTCTGCCCCACGCCAGACACGGCAGGGCAATGCCAGCCCCGGCCAGACCTCCCCCACGGGGTCCCAGTGTCACACAGCTCCTGACACCCGGGCCGGTGCCACTAAACCAAAAGAGAGTCAATTTGCGAAAAAACATGCTCGTGACCTCACATTGAGTCATTGGCTGTACACTGACCATCATTTTTGTTTTCTTTTCCCAAGAAAATCTTCAAAAGCTCCCCCTTTCAATCCAGTACAAGCGAGAAAACTTTCTGATATCTCAAGGACATATGAGGAATGGGAAAACTCCAGCCCACAGGTCTGAGCCAGTGCTACTTTTCACTCTCTTGAAGCGTGACAAGAAACAGCTCCTAGTTTCTGGTTCTGAGAAAAAAATCGATTTTTATCTTCAGCAGCTTTCTGTGTGTCTGTGCTGAATAACACATGGCACAACTCTGCGTAGTTACCATATGGAAATGATGAATGAATATGAAATGGAAGGAGCAGCAGAAGTCATTTTCCCATGGCCTTGAAATGCAAGGGGAACTCAGCTGGGAAGGTGAATGAGAGATCTCGGACAGCAGCACCAGCCTCACCCGGTCTGTGCACAGACCACACGGAGGGGCCCCAGTGGGTAACACTCGGACTCGAGGATCTTAAAGGTCCTTTCCAACCCAAAGGATTCTACAATTCTAGATTCTATAATTCTACTGTTCTGCCTTGTAATAAAAGCTAAGAGCAGCACATAAATTAGGTGCTTTTTCTTTAGAGGATGAGACTGCTTTGAAACTTCAGGCACAAGTTAAATTGGAAAAAAGTTACTCCAGAAATCTTAGAGCAGTGTGAAGGAGTTGCCAACAAGAGAGAATAACTTATTCATGATCTCCAAGGAGCTTCCGCAAGGAGGGAGTTGCTCTCTCCTTTCCCCCCAGGCTGCACAGTCTGCCTTGACACCTGACCAGCCAAAAGTCCATTAAGAGGTGCTTCATTATTGATACTGTAAATTGATTTAAGATTAAATTAATTATACATGTCCAGCCAGAGCCCACGGCAGCACCCCTGAAACCTCTGTCCTGGACAGCCTCGCTGAGCCGCTCCCAGCCCCGGACACGCAAATGAACAACTTGTTACTGTAAACATTGTCATCTCATGCTTTGGTATGGAGCTCTATCTTTAATATACAGGAGTAATTGCACCCAAACCCTCATTCAATGCCTGGGAGTATTTTGGACCATTACGCACAAAGCCTCATGGAACAACTGCCATTATTTTGCTTTTATGTTCAAGAAATTTTTCCAAGAGGTTGGGGGTTGTTTTCGTGGCCTTTTTTTTCTACTCTGAAGCCATTATTTGCCCCCAACTGAGATTAATAACAGCAGTTTATCACACCACATGCACTCATCAGCCTAGGGGAATACTTCCTGATTTGTTGGTTTTTCTCTTTTCTCCCATAAAATGCTTCATCAGTTCTGACAATGTAAAAAGTAGATCAGGAGTGAAAATTGCAGTTACCACATGATCACACTTCCCATTCTCTAGGATAAAGTCGGAGTATTGATTCCGGTTATTTTTGTGACAGAAGATTTGCTTGAACTCCTGCTCAAGTCAAAGGAAGGATCCCAGTGGACTCAGCCAGTGCAGGACTTAGAGAAGAACTTTCAGCAAACCTACAGAACTAATTAATTTTTTAAGGTCAGGACTTTTTTTCAACGGCAAATTGGCTTGTCAAGTGAATACCATTTCTCCACAGAAAGCCTTCCTCCCCTGCCGGGGGAGGGCCGCCCGAGAAGAGGGTGTTTGGGGGCAGAGACGCGGCTGCGGCCGCTCCTCCCGGACAGCCCATCCCGGAGCCCCGGAGCGAGCGCTGCCCCCGAGCTGCCGTGAGTGCCGAGCTCGGGCTGCAGAGGAGAGATTCCAGCACCCGATCTTCTGCACATTATGCACATTTCCCACCGTCCGTCCCCGCTTTCTGGGTCAGCCCTCACCTCCGGCCCAGGGCTGAGGAGCACGGCCGTGCGAACGAGCCTCATCTCCCAGCAGGTGGGTCCCACTGCTCCGGGTCTGGGCACGCTTGGGAAGCACCTGTGCGAGCAGCAATCTGCCTTCAGATAGAGCCGTGTATCTCAAAGGGTGCTGTGCAGCAGCTGCTGCCCTTCTGCGAGAGCAGCTCCAACATTTCCCTTATTTGCGCACTTTCTCTGCACAAAAATACCTTCCCCAATGTCAGTCGAACAGCCTCACAGATAAGAATCTGTTACTGCCTTGTAACGCTGGTAACACAGAAGCCGATAAGGAGGGGAGAGAAGGAGTGAGGCAGAAAGCGAGAACAAATGCCCCTGCCCCGGGCCCCGCGAGTGACGCGCCCGGCGCGGGCTGGGAGCTGCCACCGGCGCGGTGACAAACGAGGGCGCTGGGATCGGTGTGCGGCAAACACGGCGATGATGGATGTTTCATGAAGTGGAGCAGCACTCCCGAAAAGGCTGCTAATGTCACAAAACCCACTCAGGCAGGAAAACGGTGCTATTTAAGGAGTATCCCGGTTCCACAGGCAGAGAGGCGCGGGGATGGGAGGGAAGTGGCTGTCTCGCATAGTCGTATTCTGTGATTATGAGTGTAAGGGGCAGGTCAGGAAACAGCAGAAGGGAGAATTTATACCCTGGGTGGCAAAGGACAAGCTGTGCAAGGAAAAAGAAGAATGAGGAGGGAGGTAAAATAAAATGGTAGCAGCTTAGTGCAGGAGAGTGCCAGGGGATGGGCATGGCAGCCTGGGGTGAGCCCGCCCAAAAGCCGCCTTAATGTCACCTGCCACCATCCTCCTGGCCTCTGTCCCATCTGTATTTGAAAGTTTGGACTGTACCAGCTCCATTAGTTTGTTAGAGAGAGGAGATCCTGGGAAATGATGGTAGTGACAACCTACACGGAAACTGGAACTGTTTATATTTCTAGCAGAATTACTGTAACGATTATTTCTCACAAGCAGGTTGTGGAATAACTTCACCCAACACGTTTCCATATCCAGCCACGGCAGGAGCGATGCTTCTGCTGGGCAGTGAGTGACCCTTGTCCCCACAGGCCATCCTGGCCAGGAGGGTTTGTACCCCAGTCCTGCTCTGGGTCCCTGTTCTACCTTCCCCCACAGCCCTGCAGAGTTCCCCACAGCTGCAAAAGCCAATTTCTCCAGTGTTACCTCCTGCAGGTCATTAATCAACAACCTCAATTCCAGCAGACACTCCGGTAAAATAAATGGACAAATAAATTCATTCTATCAAGGAAAAGTGATTCATAACCACTTTTTGTTTGTATCCACAATAATGGAGGAAGATGAAATTCAGCTTTCTCCAAGTATTTTTTTTTTTGCTAACATTATGAGACAAGTATATCAGTAGGTTCTTTCTGCATTGAAAGTACAAATACAGAATAACAAAAAAAAATCTGTTCTGAGAGTTCTTATTGGGATTTCAGTGAATTTTTAAAATCTCTGTCTTTGAAATTATGAAATCACATTTCATGTTATTCTTCAGCTTGGAACGTTTTCAAGGGACCAGTTTCATTTTTCTGTGTTTTCCACAGCCCATCAAAAAATGCCATCAGAGCAACAGCAAAGTTTTGTTCTGGATTTCAGAGAGACTGACTTTTAATCTGCATCGTGACACTGATCTATGCCTCAGCAATTCAGTTAATCCCCTAGTGTCTGTTTTCAGTCCTTTCAGTTGCTTACCTTGCCTGCTTAATATTAAAGTTTTCCAGAGCAGGGAATATCACTTATAGGATTTCTGCAGCACCCAAAACATTGGGCCCCTAATTTACACACTAATACAAGGTAAATGCCTCATTTCCAGGTAGGTTTTTCTGCATATTACAATGAAAAGAAGTTTTCAATACTGAAAAGACAACTGGGCTGATTAAAGACCAACCCCTGGAGAAGGACAAGTTGTGTTCCATCTTCAAGGATGCATTTAGAAATTATAGCTCCATTCAGCAGCTGGGAAGAGACTGGAATCTATTATTCACCAATCAAGTTGTCATTGCCTGGAAGATTAGATGGTGGCCCAGGAGACAGAGCCAGCAGAAGTTTATAAATTTCTCAAGAATAAATCATAAAAAATAAAACGCAGCTTAAGGAGGGCTTGGTCAGGGAAGCGGAGGGCATGGAGGGAGGGAAGGCCCGAGGGGCCAGCACCAAGGGCGTGTGGCACACGGTGTGCCACGGCGAGCAGGCGGCCCTCAAACACACTCACGGGGGAAGCTCAAAAAGCACAATCTAAATAAAGTATCATAAGGTCAGAATGAAGCCCGTTGAACGTCACCAGCCCCAGGAGGGTCACTGGTGTCCCCTGTGCAGATGAGAGGCTGATGAAGACCCTCAGGGAGCTCCTGCTGCCTCTGGGCTGGAGCAGAGGAGACGCTGATATCATTTGTGGGTGACAGGAGGCTGGGAGCGATTGTGAGAGCTCCGGAGGACGGGACCAGAATTCAAAGTGCTCCCGATGCCGTGGGAGTGCTGTGAAATCAGTGAGATGAAGGCAGTTACAGGATGCCTAGAGAGGAGAAATCACTGCACAGGCAGAAAATGGAGAACATCTGGCGAAGCAGCAGGATGGCAGGAAAGGCTCCTTTGGCGCCTGAGCAGGAATCAGCAGTTCTGAACCAGTCTGGCCTGCAAAGGAGCTGCCACAGCACAAGGACCAGGACAGGGCTCTGGAGATCAGCCACTTCAAAGAGCTGGAAATGAGCCCCTGCTCAGCTGGCACCCACCTTGGCTCCGGGGATGGTGCGTCAGTCCCGGTGCCAGCCGTGCCCAAGGAGTCCCCCCTGCCCAAGGCTGTGTCCCCACCACAGCAGAGGGCACAGGGAACCCGCGGTTTGGAGCAAACCACAGGGAACAGGAGACTCTCAGGCACTCACATCTTTCCTCCCAAGTCTCTTGGGCCACCCCAAAGTGGCAATTGATGTCTCCTTCTCCCAGAGCAACCCCAGGCACCCTCAGGAAAGAGAGGCATAAAAGGAACAAAACACATTTAAAATGTGTGTTTTCAGCAAATACATTACAAAACCATTTCAGATCCTTCACTCTGAGTGTCCCATTATCAAAACACAAACAGTCATCTCTCAGCCCTTAACACAGTTGGAATTATTTTACCTGTCCTCTCCATTATTCTTGGTGACAAGTGAATGCTATAAATGCCCCACAGCCCCTGGATAAATAACTTCCCACACAGATTAGGTTAGATGATGCAGTGCTAACAAACATATCCATGGAAAGGAAACAGATGTGCTAATCTATAAAGATTTAGATGAAGGAAGAAGCCATCAATCTGTCAGGAGTTACCAGGTTGTGTTTCTCCCTGTGTTACTGCAGAGATTTCTTCTTGAGCTCTCTACCCTCACTCCTCTGGAGATTATGCAGGAATTGCAGCTGAAATACAATTTTCTAAAAAAAAAATTAGGGCTTTACCAAAAAGGGATACATCCTCCAGGTGTGAAAGAATGCCTTGGCAAGGAAACAGTCTTCTCTTTGAAACTTCTATTTCCCTAATTAAGGAAGCCCTTACTGTGTGTTTAACAGCAGGAATAAAGGGGGAAAGAGACAAAAGCAACATTCCAGCACTTCTACCAAGATAAACGGGCTTCAGAGAAGCTGTGCCACGTGTATCAATAAACCTTTTGGGCTGGTTTTTGCTCTTGTTTATCACTTTCTTTCCTCTTTAGCTCAGAAGACATTTGTTGCTCCCCCAACCCACTCAACACTTTGTAACCTAGGCGGTGTCACACCAGGACTTGCCCTTCCTGGGGGCTCTCCATCCCGTCGGGGGAAATGAGAAACCATGAACAGCCTCCCATTTCCACATCAATTAGAGGCATTTATACACTAAATAACTGCATAGTTATTTGTTAAATTACAACAATGCAGCTTTAGCCCTCCTGATGCCACAGATCAGTCGCGTGAGTGAGCACCAGGGGATGTGACTGTGGGGTCACTCAACGGCACCACGTGCAGAATGCTGCTGGAGGAGTCCCACTGCACTTGAACAGTGAGGGCCAAGTCCCACAGCACTTTCAGGACGTCAGGTTGACTGGAATGAGACTGAAATCCTAGAACTGTAGAATGGTTTGGGTTGGAAGGGACCTTAAAGCTCATCTCTTGTTCCACCCCTGCCACGACAGGGACACCTTCCACTGTCCCAGGCTGTCCCAAGCCCCGTCCAGCCTGGCCTTGGGCACTGCCAGGGATCCAGGGGCAGCCACAGCTGCTCTGGGCACCCCACGCCAGAGCCTCTCCACCCTCACAGGGAAGGATTTCTTCTCTAGGAAATACAGGACCCCGTAAACTGTAACTCCTTCATTCCAATCCACTTCTAAGTGCAATCCAGAGGCAGGTGACTTTCAAATATCTTCATGGTTTAGTTCAACTAGAAAAGGTGAAACGAGGGGAATGACAACCCCTTTGTAATGGCATTAGATTAAAATATATTCATATTCATACTTCAAATAATCATTGTAAAGTTCCTATTTCCAGCAAGCTTAGATCCCCTTTGCCACGTTTTCAGTGGGAGTTAACAGAGGTTTACAGGGTTCCCTGGTCTGTACCAGCTCCTCTGTGCACATGCTGGACATCCACAGCAGCAACTGTGGGGCTCTGACAACCCCTGCCCATGGGCAGGATCTGTTCCTCCACCCTCCTCCACGCACAGCAAGGCCAGTGACAGATCGGGGACAGGGAGAAGGAATAACAGATTCTCTGAGGGATCTGACTGAAGGACTGGTCCCGCATTTGCTGTTGGCCAGGAATCCATTCTGTGGCCGATGGATATCCAGCAGCACTTTGTCCACCCCTGGGGAGGAGCAGGGCCCTTCCCTGGCTCCCAGCTGGGGGGTTTGTTCAGCACTGATTCACTGCAGAAAGTGCCATCTTCATCACAAACAATTCCTCACAGCAACATGACATTCCTGTGAAACCTCTCCTCCAAGCACTGACCAGCCTCCAACCAGCTGAGTTGGCAAGAGCTGATCAGATCAAAGACTGAAGTGCAATAGCCCCGGGCAGCAGAAAGTACAAAAACTCATCTACGTCAATTCAATGAATATTAATTCCACCTTAAAAATAAATTAGAAAAATAGGAAAATAACACCTGCATCTCTGTGAATGCTCTAAAGTAACCTGTGAACTATATGGCTATGCCAGAACAGAGGGGGGCACTGGTTTAAAGGGTGAGCTGAACTGTCCTGCACCTCCCTGACCACACGGACAGCTGCGTTTGACACTGGTACTCCCTGCCTGTGTTTTCCACAGTGACAGACACAGGTTCATCTCTTACAAATTTCAGAATCCTTTCCTTTGTGACAACCTTGTGAATCACTTTTAGAGGCAGCCGTTGACATGAAGAATGTTAAGACATGTAGAACATTAAGGTTTTGTCTGAAATGTGGGCAGTGCATTCAGATACTGCTGAGTTCCTGAGCTCTGACACTCTCCTGCAGCTCTGAGGGTGATGTGTCTGCTCTCGCTTAGCATGGGCAACAGCACTCCCTGTAACAAACTTCTCCAACATGAAAATCTCTAATACAAAACAAACCCCTGGCATAGGGTGCCCAGAGCAGCTGTGGCTGCCCCTGAATCCCTGGCACTGTCCCAGGCCAGGTTGGACACCGGGGCTTGGAGCAGCCTGGGACAGTGGAAGGTGTCCCTGCCCATGGCAGGGGATGGGATGAGATGAGATTTAAGGTCGCTCCCAATCCAAACCATTCCATGATTTTATGATAACAGAGCAATAAGTGAATTCCACATGTTTTAGAGAGCTGTGGATGTGTCCCAGTGCAGTAGCAGAGGGACTCGTTCCTCCAGCAGGTACCCTGCAGCAGGGCTGGCTTTGACACTCTCCAGCCCCCACTGCTGTGGGTGTGCTTCACTGCTCTGTTTTCAGCCTGACCTGTTTCAACTCCTGACTCACCTGCAGATGAGCGTCTCGCTGCAGACCTTGCATCAATGGCTGAAGTAATTCCACCTTTTTTCCGGAGCAGGGCTCCGAGCCCAGCCGCAGTAACCGCGTTTGAAGTCTGCACAGCCCCGGCGTCGATACCATTCCCATCACTCAGGTTAATGAGCACAGTTCATCAACCCCGTCCCTTTGACTCCTTCTCTCCTGAAGGGAAAATAATGCATTTAACATGTCAGATATTTAAAGGGTTCTTTCATGTGCAGCCTCAGTTCATCGCTAATAAAATACGTTTTACTCCACTGTTTCATTCCCTAAGCATTCCATTCTGTATTGAATTTAACATAGAGCTTCTTGCCACATTTCTTAGCAGAAAATAGACATCTGAAGACTCATTAAAGTCTTCCAGGCTTCCAGTTGCCTCTGTCAGGTGGCATTAAACGAGTGCTGTAAGGAAGAACAGCACCAAGCACAGGCAGAGCACTGGCAGGACCCCCATGAGGATCCCTCTCTCTGGAGCAGAGGCAGCCCCTCAGCCCCCCCTCCATGAACTCCTCCAACGCCCTCCTTTCTGAAGAGGCACAGAGCGAGTGACCCCCCTCCACGGGGCAGAGGGTCACTGCAGGAACGGTGCTGAGCAGCTGGCTTTTCCCAAACACCCTGCTTTTCCAGGAGGATTCATTCCTGAGATGAAAGCAGCACTCACTGGCTTTCAGTCTTTGCTGCTGACAAGTTTTTTTAGAAAGACACAAACTTGAGGCTGTTTGTCCTAAGCCAAATGAACGTCATTCATCACCTTTGGAGAACCACCATCACTGCAAGTTAATGCCTCCCAGAGCTTCTCAGTTGCAAACTCCTTTATAATACAAAGTTAAAACCAACCTCTGAAATGCAAATAACCCAGCAACCTCCACAAGATGATTTATGCCAGGCTATCGTTTTCATGAAAATAAATTAAAAGAAGAAAATGTAATTTAGGGTGAACTGCATTGTATATTAAAATAAAAGAGTGACATTATATCTGCAAAATGGAGCGCGATGTGTCGCTGCCATTGCTGCCAGAGCTTTAACCTTCCCAAATGTGGAGAAAAGGATTCTGATTTATTTAGTTTGATTTTGTATACAACCCGTTATATGGCTTTGGGCACATCCTGAAAAGACATGTATTTTGATTTCTTTATGTCGGTGTCGTTTCAAGGGAAGGCAGAAAGTTTTATTCTCAGTCAATGTTTGAAGCAGATAAGGAGAATGAAGAGTCCCCTGTAAGAGCAAACCAGCCCCAATCCCTGCAGGTGCCCTGAACGTGATTCACGCTCCTGGCACAGCAGCCCCCACGCCAGGGTTCGTTGTGTGCCAGACACCCACAGGGTCACCTCGTGTCTGGGGGAAACCACGGGAGAGCCAGAGCTCGGGCTCCTCGGGCACCTGCCGTGCCTGTGGTATCTGCACCTCCCCGCGCCTCACCTCAGGGGCAACGTTAGCGTTCGGAGGTTTGTTCTGCTCTGGTGAGCTCCATCAAATGGAGGGGAAAAGTCTATTTTGATGAACTGAGCGGATGCGATAAAGCCAGCTGGGGTAAGAACGCTGCACTCAGCAGAGCAGCCAGGCCGCAGCCGGGCCCCGCCGCCACCTCGGGCACGGCGGGAACAGCTCCTGGCATGGCTCGGTGCCGCTGGGCCGGGAGCACCAGCTCTGAGCGACAGAGCCGGGCCGTGTCAGAGCCGGGCCGTGTCACAGCCGGGCCGTGTCAGAGCCGGGCCGTGTCACAGCCGGGCCGGGTCACAGCCGGGCCGTGTCAGAGCCGGGCCGTGTCAGAGCCGGGCCGTGTCACAGCCGGGCCGTGTCACAGCCGGGCCGTGTCAGAGCCAGCACCGCCAAAGCTGAAGCCCCCCCTGAGGGATGTGGTCACCGCACAAATCTGAGCCTGGGAACGCTGCCCTGGGCCCCGCTAACTGCGCAGAGCTCGTCCTGAGCTGGCAGCTGACACTCCCAGCTCCAGGATGCTGCTGCAGGCATGAGATCCAGGAGGGACAAAAAGGCTGCCAGAAGCTAAACCTGACAAACGGCTTGTGCACAGAACTTGGGTGGGTTCTGTGGCCTCCATCCACATAAATCACTGCTAGCAGCTTATAAAATCCCAGGACTGATCTACAAGCCTCTCCAAGCTTCATTTTAAATCACAAATTTCATGCAAGTAAATACACAGGCCTTAGTTTTAGTTTTATTACTACTAATAGCTGTAAGAAAGAGCTGTACTATTAAAAAGCAACAGCTGCTTACAAATGAACAGATCTTTTCTAAATCAGGGTCATTTCTCCTGGTAACGGTAAGACCCTGTCAGGTAATCGTAATCCTGACAGAAAAATGCTTCGCCTTCACTGCTGGCCTCCAAGATAGTAAATCTGAGACAATCTGTCTGGTTCTTAAAACATAATTCCTCTTTACTAGAACTGATCTTCTAAAACATGCTGGGGGATGTGGCTCCACATTCTTTTTTCTCTACATTTTCACTGATAAAGTCTCAAATCTGCTCAGGGTTGTTTTGTTCAGCCCCCAGTACAGATGTTTTTGCAGAAAGGGGAAGTCTTCAAACAGAAAAATATCACAAGCATCATCCAGGGACTGCAAAATCCCAAGTTCCAACCTGGATTCTGCCAGAGACAACATGGCCTTGGGAAAAACCACCTCTCCTCCCTGCAGGACCTCCATCTGCTGCTCACCAATAAAATGGGATTGTAAAACTGCCCCATCCCAAAGGCAAGTAAAACTGTGAAGGTGAACACTGCAATACAAGTGAGATACACTTTTACAACCCAGCAAATTCCCTTCCAGCCTCTCTTCTCTTCTGTTCAGCAGGAAGCAGCCCCATTTCTACATGAAAGCTGTGCACCAGCTTTGCCATTTGCACAGACTTCCTTCAGCAGGCAGCAGATTAAAGCTAAGAGAATAATCCATAGCAATTAATTTATTCAATGAATTTAGCCTCATTTTCTGTTCCCAAAATGTCTGCAAGCTATTTACCGTTTTTGTCGCAGTTTCCTCATTATTCACAATTATTGCACCGTAACTCTCATCCTGTAAATTACTCTGGAACAATTGGCTGAGCGTGTTTCAGAAACTCTTTGGGTTGGTTTCAATGTCATGCACAGGGCACGGTGGCTCTTGCTCTCTGCTGACCATTAAGGACAAGAAGAAAGGGAACAGATGGGGCCGGGATCCAAAGCGTCGCGTTCACCAACTGTGCCCAAACCCGGCCCGGTCGCTCCCCTGAGACTCTTGGCTTCTGCAGGGGAGACATGGGAGCCAGCAGAGAGCCACCCCTCCACTGCTCCTGACACTGCGGTATTCCTGTGGCACAGCAAGAATTCCTCTTGAAAACACACCTCTAGAAAAAAATTGCATTTTTTGAGAAACTGAGCATTTTTTAATGTCTGAATATTTTATGTTGGTTTAAGTCTATGTTTCCCTAAGCATTTCCATCAGCGTGGAGAGTTACTGTTATTTATATAATACTGAATATAATTAATTAATAAATAATAATATATTAATAATTAATTATAATTAATAAAGTTGGTTTATTAAATTAATTTATCATTAATTTATTTATAATTTATTTATTGATGTATCGATTTATTATTATATCTATAATACATTAATAATTAATAAATAATACAATATATAATACTGAATTAACAAATTCTCTTTAATTTCAACCAAAAAAGGAGGAGTCCTTCAAGGTATGTTATCAGAGAGAGCCCCAAGAAGGGGCACTTTAACAAAACCAGAGTGGGGTTACTGGTGGGTAGAGGGGCTGCTGGCAAAGTCCATGCAAGCTCCCACCAGACTGGCTTCATAGAGGTTCTGAGACATTTTAGCATTTTAATGTGTTATTGGCTTAGCAAATAAATAAATTACAAAGTGCCAAAAGAGCTTCTGGAGAATACATTAAGGCAATTTGCAAATAATTGCAGTGAGTTGGGCTATTATGACTTTGATTTCTGAAGTATAAAATCTCCCAGAGATAATGATGATAATCATATTGAAAATAGTTGCCACCCTTTAATCTTCTAAGACTAAACAGAGATCTTTGGGAACTGGGGACCCTGTCACTCTAATTGAACATCTGACAGGAGCGTAATGAGGGTGGGTGGCAGCGGGGTCGCCTGGGTGGCCGGGCAGAATCCATCAGCTCCTGCTCGCCGGCGCGGGCGGCCGCTCCCTCTCCTGCACGGGCTCTCATTTAAACAGCTCCGTCACAATCAGAGGGCTGTCAGAGACACCATTTCCAGGACAGATTTGGATCTCAGCACCTCCACTGGGCACGGAAAGATTCGCTCTTCATTTTATGGACAGCTCAGGAAAAATGGCACCAAACCCCTGGAACCAAAGTCATTTGCTGACAATTCTGTTCAGGTGCAGGGAGCTTCATTTTTCTAAAGACAACAGAAATACGTCCAAAATCAGCTGTGCAGAGCTGTTTCCAGCAGAAACCTCCTTCTGCCCCCCTCTGTCAGAGCACAGAAGCTTTTCTTGCCCAGCGCTTTCGCTGGCCCAGGCTGGCAGCCAGGACACTGCTCCTGCCCTGGCCAGGGCGGTGCTGGGCACTGCCCACCCCCAGCACCCCCGGGAGCATCACTGGACCACTGAGGGCCTGGAGACTGAGAAGGGGCCATGGGAAAAGTGCAGCAAGGCTCCCCAGGGGCAGGAGAGATTTAAGGAAAGAGAGAGGGGAAAATGCAAACTGCTTAAGGGAGGGCCCCACAACAGGTTTAATTCTAGAGCCTTGGAAGGCAATGGGAAAATCCCATTGGCTTCAGAAAAAAAAAAATCAGATTAAATCCATTACAACCTTTCAGCCTGGTCTCCATTTGCTTCAGTCCTTGTGCAGGTGGATCTAACTCAGAAGGGAAAGCTGGCCACCTTTCTGAGAGGGTCGGAGGGTCTCCATGCAAGGACTTGGGGAATCAAAAATATGGAGACCAAAAAAAGGGTCTCCACAGTTCTCAGATATCCCTGTCATCTCCAGGCCATTAGAGTTTGGTTTTCCTTTATACCTAACCCTGATCAAGTGGTCTTACCAGCATTTGAGATTTCCTTTTGCTGAGCATCATCATGGTACTCCCAGCAATTCTGCCTTAGATGTGCTGGATGGACCTTCCAGTCCTTGGTGTTTGTGGCCTTGAAAAGCTCATAAAGAGTCATACTTCCCCTTAAGTCATCCCTCAGCCAGGCAACACATACTTAATTCTTTCCTATTTCCTCATGAATCCTCTCCCAGCTGTAACCGTTTTGGCAGCTCCTGGAATCACCTGCACCTGCCCAGCCCTGGCAGGTGAGCAGGGCCCCAGCGGAGGCTGACACAGATGCTTCTGGAGACACAACTGCAACTGCTCTGCACCCAGCACCTTGACCAGAACCCGGCTGTACTTTCATTCCACTCAGTCCCGGAACCAGAACTGAACCTACCACTAAAATCCCTCTTAAAGCCTGTGTTTCCCACGTGATGCTCCCTCATCATAAGGATTTGATTTATATCCTTGGTACTGCAGCCCCAGCAATGGCACTGAGGCACCTCTCCCCCTCCCTGCTCCTTCCAGGACCAACAGCTGATGGGAGAGCTTGGCTGTAGGGATGGGAAATGCCTCCCTGCAAGAGTCAGGTCAGGATGGTGAATTTTAATTCACTTCTTCTAAATATCTTCAGGTTATTTTCCCCAAAAGTGGGCTGACAAACTTCATCTTCTTCAGTTCTCTGGCAGTAAAACCATGGTACCAAATTTGTTGTGCCTTCCCTCCCACCCACCAGCTTACGATGGCAGGGGCCCAGCCAAGGTTTCCAACACGTTGGCGTGGAAAGCACTGCCAGCCTTCTGCTGCTCCAGGGAAGGAAAGCTGCGGGGTTTGATAGACAGCTAGATAGATGGATACAGCCAGAAATATGCTTAATTATGCAATGTCACATTTCTGAGTTATTGATACTGTTCTCCCTTTTTGGAATAACAAAGACGCATTTCAAAACTTGAGTTAAATTACAATAAGGGACCAAATCTATTCATTTGGACTATTTAAATGGAGGGTTTTTTCTTCAGTAGATGTGGTCTTGACTGTGCAGCACAGCTCAAGTGATGCTGTTAAAATCCTCCACCCACCACTGGTGCGTTGAAAATTGGCCAGCCCAGAGCTGCACACTATTATTACTTAATTCATGTTATCTGTGATCAAACACCATTCCTGATACAAGTATTTAGGAATTCGCTTTTAAGCTGTGTTTTTATGGGGATTTTTTACTAAACAAGCCAGGCATTAAGCTGGGTCATCAGGAAAGCCATTTGCATCTGGAGCTAAAATAGAGCTCTTAAAAATTCCTCTCCAAGTCAGCTTATTGTATAAACCTATTTAAAACTTCACAGGACTAATTATGGCATTCATCTGCCAACATCTAAATGCCCCCCTGCCACTGGCACAGACAGAGCCCAGAGCTCACCCCAGCACCCAACAGCTGAGGGTCCAGCTCACCACTGCTGAATATTCCCCAGACCCAGGGGTTCAACTCCACCACCTGTGCTCGGCCTCAGGAGGAGATGGGGAGCCCTGGGGCTGAGGGCTGGGCTGGAGGGCAGGGGCTGGGCCCCCTGCCCTGTCACCTGCTCACCTCAAGCACCGTGGGCTGAGCTCTGCCCGTCACACCAGGAACACCCCTCCCCTGCCCCGAGTGCCACGAGCAGGAGAACAGGACCTGTGCCCTTGCCTCTCACTGGCATTTCGTTCTCCTTCTCACCTCATGTCTGAAGAAATAACAGATGTTATTAAACAAAACTAAAGACTCACCTTGTGTGCCTTCATGGATCTCATTAATTTTCATACCAAGTCTGCTGGCAATGAACAGGGGTCTCACCAGGAGGGGGAAGGTCTCATGAAGCGACTGCTCTCTCCAACCTCCGCTGTTGTCTCCAGCACAGAACTCTGACACTGGCAAAGCACAAGAGTACACACAGTGAGGAACGTTGATTTTCCAAACATGAAATTTATCAAATGACACAAATCAGCTGATGAAAATATATCTGGAGACTTCATAGTGTCACCTTCCATCCTGATAGGGATTGACAGACACCGGCTGAAGAGTGCTGCTTTGAGCTGCAGAACACCATTGCAGGGTAAGATTATTCTATCACTTTAATAGCAGCTATTTTCCTGTCTCTTAGGGGTTTTCTTTCCTTCTAATTTTACAGCTGTTACACTAGTGACATGCTTTCCACTATTCTAGTTAAAATTGCATCCCATCCCATCCCATCTCAAATCAAAGTGCATTTTGTTATACACTGAGGGAGGAGATGGAAGAATTCCTGTTCCATCTCATCCAACAGAAGGGCGGGAAGGAAACCAAAGCGAAGCAAGGTCTCAGCACTTGGGTGAGGAGACAGTGAGCATGAACCTTGTCTTCTGCTTCACTTTCAGCCCTGAGCCAAGCTCCTGCCCTGCCTGCCTCAGGGGCTGGCTTTGTCTCGGTCCAGGGTCAGGGAGGAGCTGGGGCTGCAGCACCATCCCTGGAGTAGGTGCCGAGTACTCCCACTCCTGCTGAGACCAGCAGGCTCCTCAGCAGCTCCAGAGCATCCTGGACAGTCAGGACCTCCTCAGAGGAATGAGATCTCATGTGCACCTGCTGTCCCTTGGGCTGGCTCTGCATGAAGAGAGAGGAGCTGGGGCAGCACAGACTCCAAACATCCACTCAGGGATCACTCCTGCCTTAGCACAGCAGAACTGAAATGCTTCTGAGAAAACATAAAATGGTCCTTTACCCTGTAAACACCACATGGTTTCTGAGGCAAAATTGTTCCAATGGATGTTCCTGCTGCAGCCAACTCCTTTGAGGAGCACGCAAGTAGTGACGTTTCTGGAACATTCTTGGGCAGTCCAGTATCTTCCTAATTTTTTCCTCTCCTCTTTCTGTATTATATATTTATTGCTATGGTGCCAGTCAGCAGCAGCTTCTGATATTTCTTCTCAGACAAGACCACATTTTGCCTTGAAGAGATAATAGAATTATTAAAATTATTCCAATTTAGATCAGAAAAATAAAATATCCAAAGTTTTCTCTCCCCACTTCAGCTTCATTGCACAGAAACTCCTTCAATATTTTTAAAAGCTTGGTCTGCTTTTTATCATTAGTATCAAACTTGATCCACAGCAAATGAAGCCAAATGAAAGAAACTTACACTAATTTCTGATTTGCTTAACAGCATGTTCAGCTCACCTCGAGTGCCATCAGCCTCATTTTCCTAATAGCACTTTTTCTGCAAATCATTTTCAAATAATGAGGAGCTGAAATAAAATCTTTCCACAAAGAAAAATTGGTAGGAATAGATTGAATTGGTTGTAGCAGCACCCTTAATGTCAAAGCAACTATTAGTCAATAAAACCTAAAATTTTGGAAAAGGGAGTCAGTGAAATTGAACTCAAGAATCATTCTAAAGCTCATTCTCTGTGCTCTAAACTAAGGGGGGAAATGGGTTTTTCTGTGTTTACATTGCATTTCCCCTCACTTAAGTTGCTTTGGGAGAAAACGAAACTTCATATTGTATAATTGCAAATGGTAATCATTGAGATGATTAAATGAAGTTTCCAAAAAGCTTCTGTAGTCTGGAACAGCTCAGGACCTCATTAGATAATCTGTGCTTCCCCCACAGCACCCTAAATCCCACCACCCACAAAGAGGTCCCCTTGAAAAGGCTTCAGATTGCATGGGAATAAATCCAAATATATGCTGAACATAGCGGAAGGACAAGGGGGGGGTGGCTTCCCCCTTCCCTGGAAGTGTCCAAGGCCAGGCTGGGATAGTGGAAGGTGTCCCTGCCCATGGCAGGGGTGGAACAAGATGAGCTTTAGGGTCCCTTCCAGCCCAAACCATGGTGGGGTTCTGTGACAGCAGGGAAGGACAAGGGACAGACAGTGCCGTGCCCCTGGCCATCCATCCCTCATCCTCCCCCAGCCCCAGCCGTGTCCCGGGGGATCTGCACACAGGGAATGACTCCCCTCTCTCCCCTCACAGCCCTGGGCAGCTCCCACCCTGCTGCACTGCCAGTGCTTCCTGCAGGGAATGCTCCTCCATCCGTGCCTCTGGTGGCCTTTGCTGGGCTCGTTACTTGGCTTAAGCTCGCTCCCCTAATTAATGTTTCCACACCAGCTACGAGCACAGTGACAAGTGCTGCTTGAGACCTGACAAATAACCTGCTCCCAGCCACCCCCTCATCCCACCCACCCTGCCAAGCAGAAGAGATGCCTTCGGAGTGCTTTGAAGGAAATGAATACCCAGCATGGATCCAATTTGTATCTTCCACATTTAATACAACTTGATGGGAGGCTGAACTAGGATAACACCAAACTAAAAATAGCTGTTCCTGTTATCAGAATTGTTCACTAATTCTGACACGAGCCAACATCTGCTTTTATTAGGAACTCACAGGAGTAATTTATCTGAATGAAATCGCAATATAAAATTAGTACCATGCACCTGTGCCTATTGCTTTGGCTGATTTGAATCTGCACACAGCTTTCAAAGCACATCAGAAACACCAAACCCATCCCGGCTGCTCCTGCTGTCACGTGCTGAGTGTGTCACACACTGGCACATCCACAGAGCTTCCCTTTTCTCCAGGCAGAGCCTCCTGCCTTACCCTGCTCCCAAAGGAGAGCCCCTGCAGGGAGAGCTGCTGGACAGAAGGGGGTCCCTCCACATAGTTCTGCGGAGTGGGGTTGGAGAGATTTTACCCCGACTCATGGGTGGGAGCACTCAAAAAGGAACAAAACCACTTCGTTCCCTGGCATATTTTGTAGATTGTGTTCTAGCTCCCAGGCCAGCGCTGTCAGTACGCTGTGCCAAAAGCGCAGTGTACCTTGTCCTGGTGCAGGGTCCCCTCTCCATCTCTGCTGGGGCCGGGCACGGCGACGCCACTGCTGCTCTCGGCTCCACACACAGCCACTGCCCATGGAACAGATGTGCAGCTGCCGGGGAGAACAAACACCAACAGAGGTTGTAGGGGAGAACATGTTCATTCAGTCAGAAATATACCCAGCAGCACCCTGGGGAAAGCAGGAGCAACTGGAAACTGCTTGGCTTCTCTGGGAACAACAGCAGGCAGTGGGAGCAGTGCAGCGGGACTGCGGGGCCTTTCCCATTTCCTTTGTGCAGATTCTCAGTTCAAAGTGCCCCACAGCTGCCACTGGGGCATCCTGTGCCCGAGCAGGCTACTGCCTGTCCCTGAGACAGCATCCCCGGGGCCCGGGACCCCGCGGGCGGTGAGGTCCCCCGGAGGGGAGCGAGGGCCCCTCGGGACCGGGGCTGTGCTGCTGCGCTGGGGGTCAGCGCTGCCCACGGGGGCTGCACCCCGAGAGGGGCCGAGCTGGGCTGGAGCCTGGGGGTGCTGACCCTCGCTGCCCTCGGAGGGACCAGCCTCCCGCCAGGTGACCTCGGGCTCCAGCGGTGCCACAGCAACGCAGCCAGGGCTGAGGGGCTTTCGTTAAGTGCTCAGGAAATACAATCTCACTTTGAGTGCGTGTTCCTGCCTTCTCGGTCTGACCTGCCACTCCCAGGCAAGACTGACCGTGTCACCATGCCAGAGCTCCCTCGGGGTCCCCAGAGCTGGTGGCCCTGGTGTGCACAACGCAGGGGACCACAGGGCTCAGGCTTAGCCTGGGTCTGAAGTTTCTTCTGCAGCCTGAGACCCTGTGTAACTCAGTAAACACCCTGCTATCTGGGAGTACTTGAATATCAAATAAATCTCCTTTAATCAAGAATTGAAGCATTGCTCACATTTTACACACGTGCTGAAGTCCCAGGGGAGAAAGAACTTCTTGCTCACCTTTAAGTGAAGCCTGACCTCGATTTGAGCAGCCTTCAGGGAAGGGCTGGAACTGGGGCAGGTCTAAGAGTTCTCCCTAAGCAAGAGCTTTAAAAGTTTAGTCCCTCTGCCCCAAAGGACCCCATCCCTCATCTCAGCTCCTTCCCTGCACTCCTCAGGGCAGCCTGAAAGCTGCTGCCCATCCTCAGAGAGCAGCCGCAGAGCCCTCACACCGTCACAGCCCCACAGCAGTGCCACACCTGCCCACGTCTGAGCATTCCAGAGACGCAGGTCCCGACCCTCTGAAGCCAAGGATTGGCATCTCCAGCACGTTTGTAACCTGCCCAGTGAGCACTGGGGGGAAAGGCTGCAGCTTCCTTCTAAAAGACAGGAAAAGAACCAACCTTTTATCTGCACCACTTACTGGACCTGCAGCTCTCCTTGCCTCTGTAACAAAGCAACGCAGCAACTCAGATGTCATTTAATTAAATTAATTCATCTGAAATATTCACCTTGCACCAATTGGGTAAAACAACCTATAGAGCCTCCTCCAAACAAGATAAATTGCTGCTTCAAGTCTGAGCAGAGACTGAGAACACAGCGACTACAACAGGTACACCAGAGACACGCAAAGGGATTTTAATTGCCTGCATCTCCGGGACTGTCAAACTGCAGGATGAGGAGGGAGAAGCCTTTATGGTTACCTCACAGTTAGAGATGAGTGGGGCGTTTGAGCTTGAAATGCTTTTACGTGATAAGGGGCTTAAAATAGTAATCAACTTTTTTCATTCAAATAGAAATCTGTTTTTCTCTCCCGTGGCTTCCTGCATGTGCTGAGCCGGTAACTAGGTCACGGAGGCAGGAGGAGCCAGGGAGGAAAATAACTTCTGTATCCTGGAGATAGTTCATGCAGCCAGTTCCTCTGCTGCGGGGCACAGCAGGGCTGGGACAGGAGCGGGAAGGTTCCTCCGAGGCCGACGGGCACCAGGGATGGGGGTTCCCACCCCAAAATTCCCCCGTGCCCGCACCCCACACACATCAGCTCTCCAGTTCTGCCCTGGGGGCTGCAGCCTCTGGCACGGTGGGTCAGAAGCAGCGGCTGCCGGGGCTCCAGCCGGAGCATCACCGCCCGCAGCCCCGGACAGGCGGGCGGGACCGGCAGGGCTGGGGCGGCTGAGAGGCAGAAACGCTCCACAGCGCAAACCTCAGTCCTGAGGCACGGCTTTCCTGAGGGCTGGCCTATCTATCTAGTAAATGGCCTCTAGGTTGTCACACTGGGTGGTGAGGGAAATGGCACGGGCACGCCCTCGAGGCTGGGCGGGTGCCGGCCATCGGGGGCGGGTCGGTGTCCCGGGGCAGCGCTGCAGGTCCAGCCCCGCAGCACCTGCTCACCACCCGCTCGTGGCCAGCACCTGCATCCAGGGTTCACCTCCGGCTGCTGAAGCTGCCAGGGACAAGGAACAGACACCTCAAAATATTTTGCTTTCTGAAAATTAGGTTTAAAATACATTACCCAGGAACAATAAGTGTATTTTAGTTCATGGGAGTGGGATAATCATGATACACTTGAGAAATGCTTTACAAAATCCGTGTTTGCATTCCTACACCTGTAACCGTGCACGTACCTCAGAGCTGACCATGTGCAGGCAGCCTGGGCATACAACTCCTCTCCTGGTCCCTGCAGCCTCCTCCCATCACAGGATGCTCTCCTGGACCCTGCAGCATCCTCCCACCCCTGAGCTGGACTCCACTTCTCACACCTGAAACCAAGAGGCTGAGTCCCCCAAGCCAGGATAGACATTCCACCTCTAGAAAGCAACAAAATGAAGATATAAGTTATGAGGGAGAAGCTGCCAAGTTTATTAGAGATGTGGTGAGTAAATTAGAAATATATTCATGTGGAGAACAATTTAACATATGCTTGGAGTTTTTTTTCATCTATTCAAACCCAAGTCCCTCCCCACACCACCTACCTGTGGCAGGCATATCACAGCAAATCCCCACATTTCCAATTCATTTCTATCTTCCAAAGGAACCTTTTTGGCAAATAACACACTGAAACACTGCCAACGATTCCCTCCAGTGTGTGGTGACGACTGGGCTGCGGTTCTGGAAGTTCTACAGATGAGTCCTTCAGATCGAGTTAGTGTCTCCTCACTGCTCCCCGACCGTGCCATATTGCAGCTAATTACTGATTGCCTTCGCTGGAATTTATTCATTAAAACAACAACAGAAATGCATAATGCAATGTGGCAGATCCTCAGCAATTCACACCAGCCTCCCGTGGCAGCAGCCACACTCCTGCTACAGCACCGGAGAATTCAGACATGCAAAAGGGCCAATTGTTAGTTTAGAACTGAAAACAAAACAAGAGACATTTCTCTTAACAACTCCTGCAGAGCTGGTTGGGTGGCTCCTGTGTGTGCCTGGGTAAGAGACGCACCGCGGGCTCTTCAACTGTTTTCAGCTTGCAAAGCACTTTGAGCTCTTCCTGTTTCTCAGGCATTTGCATATTTTCTCCAGCATTTGAATTCCAGTTCTTCTACCCTGCAACCAGCATGTTGCAGCTGTCACAAATTTGTGGGTACACATAATCATACAAACCATTTGTATGTACAGCCAAGAAGCTGCCTGTGTGTGCCTGTATAATGACAGTTATATTATAATTAGCATTATATTAATATATTAATGTACAGCTATATGAATTATAAAGCCTGTTTATTCCTAGGTATGATATTTCAAACCACCACAGCTGCCCACTCAGACCCGAGTGGGGGTCAGGAGGACCCCACCA
Organism: Daphoenositta chrysoptera; assembly: GCA_013397915.1. Lineage (NCBI taxonomy): Eukaryota > Metazoa > Chordata > Aves > Passeriformes > Daphoenositta > Daphoenositta chrysoptera. The sequence continues at coordinate 467,812 of VZRO01002376.1, forward strand.
GCCCCAGGCAGCAGCAGGATACAGAACCTCACAAACACAGACCTGGCCTGCAGGGACAGGAGTCACCGCTCCTGCTGCAGAGAGGACAGCAAAATGCTCAATCCTCGCCTGGAGTTCATTTGGGGTGCTTAACGTAGAGGAAATTGGTATATTTGTTTTCTCAGTGCCTCGCTTTCCTCACTTGAACAAACCCGAGGTCCAAAGTAGCTGTGCTGGAAGTGCTGATGTGCTCCTGCAGGAGCAGCCATCCCAGTCCATGCACAAAGCAGCCCTGGAGCAGATGGACACATGAAATAATTACAGCTGACAGCTGACAACAAGACTAAGAAGGTGTCAGTCCCACAGCAGAACCCTGTCCTTTGAAAAACACATTTAAAACTTTAGCTTAAAAATCCACACGCACACTCAAACCCCCACACTGTTTGAACTGTTTGTTTTCCTTCCCTTTCCTGCTCTTCCCATTTGCCTGAGACTCTGTCCTCCTGGTTTCTAATGAGCGACTGCCCAAATTTGACTTATAAATGCTAAATATACAACCTTAAGGGTGCACTGGAATCAGGTTTTTTTTTTATCAGGTGCCTTTCTTACTCTGCAGTCCAAATATAATTATAAAACATTTATTTTTTCCAACTTTACTGCATATTTCTGCTTTCTACTGACTCTGCTTGCATTAATTCAGCAGTAGGTTCCCAGAGAGGAGCTCTGCCCTCAAGCACTGGTGGTGCCTTTCCATCTACTCCAACAACATACATCAACGTTTTATAAAAGCCATAAAATATGCTGCAGTCTAGTTTTATCTTCTCTCTTTGAACATGCAAATAATTTGACTCCATCTTACCGAACCACTCAATAACCAGGGATAGGGAAGAGCAGGGTAATTCACTGCCTGGCGCTGGCAGCAGAGGGGGGAGAAGGGGCGGCTGGAGATGCTTTTCTGTCTGAGGCACTTTGTGTGAGCAGTGCTGCTGCTGGAGAAGTCTCACTTCTCAGTCTTTCATCCCTGTGCACTTTTCATCCTTTCCATATCTGAGAGAAGGAAATCCTTCTGCGCACAAGCTCCTGCTTGTCACCACGCTGCTGTTCCCTCCCCATTCCCATCCCCTCTCTCAGTCTCACTCCTGCACCCAGACCCATTGTCCAGCTTGTGACTTGCTCAAGGACCTCCACCAACAATCCCAACACTGAAAACATCCCGCAGCAGAGAGCGGCGCTGGCAAAGCCTTGAAGCAGGGTGTTCTCCCCTCGGAGAGCACCAGCACCGGCCCAACCCTCTGGGAGCACGAGCCTCTGCCCAGCTTTGGGGGCACCAAGACACCCCAAGGCCAGGACATGTGGAGCCCCCGGTCTGCCCCCGAGCCTGCCCTGGAGCCATGCAGGGTTCCCTGGGGCCAAGCCGGCTCCCCAGGAGCTGCGCAGGGTCCCCACGAGCCGGGCAGGGTGCCCAGGAGCTGCGCAGGGTCCCCTGGAGCCGGGCAGGGTGCCCAGGAGCCGAGAAGGGTCCCCAGGAGCTGCGCAGGGACCCCAGGAGCCGGGCAGGGTCCCCTGGAGCCGGGCAGGGTGCCCAGGAGCTGCGCAGGGACCCCGGGAGCCGGGCAGGGTCCCCAGGAGCCGAGCAGGGTCCCCAGGAGCCGGGCAGGGTGCCCAGGAGCCGGGCAGGGACCCCAGGAGCCGGGCAGGGTCCCCAGGAGCCGGGCAGGGTGCCCTGGAGCTGGGCAGGGTCCCCTGGAGCACCGCAGCCACCACGGCCGGAGAGCTCCGGGCTGTGGACGTTCCTCACTCATCCCTTGCTGCCCGCAGCTGCAGCACCCAGGGAGCAGCACGGCCCTGGCACCGGGAAGGGCTGGAGCGTGGAACGGGACCATCTGCAGCCGGCTGCCACCGGAGCGCGCCGGGCAGAGCGTGCACCCGGCGCGGCCGCAGGGCTGCGGGCACGGGCTGGGGACCGGCAGGGGGGCACGGGAGCTGACGGGGTGCCCCGCTCCAGCACGGCAGCCCCTGCAGCCAGGGGCCCTGCAAGGGGGGTCCTGGGGACCCCGAGAGCCCCTCACCGCCTGCCCCGGGCTGTGCTCCACGGCGTGTGACCAGAGCTGATCCTGCACAGAGCGTCCCCAGCTCCGCAGCGTTCTGGTGGCAATCGGCAAGGAAACGGCAGCGAGCATTGGCGAGGAGAGCGGCTGGCAGGCCAGAGCACGAGCAGCCGTCCGGGCTGGTGTTTTCCAGAATTACTTCCACTGTCTCTAATTAAGCTCTCCCCAGACTCACCAGCTTGGCGAGATTAAAGCAGAGCGATCACGCCGAGGGGCCCATGTAGCTTTCCCTGCAAGTGCTCTCAGTTCTGGGGCTGAATTCACACACAAGCACATCACAACTGCGCTCTGCAAAGCCACAATGACCTACTTTCAAGCCAATTTACATGTACTCCATGGGTGCCTTGAGTCACTCTATAAACAGAGTATCGTTTTGCCTTTGTTACAAAAATGTAACCTTATTGGAAAAACCAGAAATCCCTCTTGTCCTGCAAAGGAGATGTTCCATTGAGAAATAGGGCCCAGGCCCTCACAGCCCCATGGGCACAGCCCAAAGGCTCCTCTGTGCCACCCACAGCCTCCTACAAACACACACCTAACCAGCCTTCAGCTCCAGATCAGCTGAGCTGGGACAGCTTTCCTGGTAGAATTTGGTGTTTTCATTCCCAAACACCGAAGCTTTGGAATTGCACCTGAACTTTGGCTTCCCTGTTTCTCTAATGAGGGCTGCAGCCTTGTCAGCTGAGAGAGCAGAATCTCTCTTCTCTCCCCTGTTAAATGCATCCTTTCCCAAACTTCCCCACAGTGTACATACACGAATGTCCTAATTTATCTGATAAGCCATATTAGAAGACTGCTCGGGTGGTGCTGTGTCTCCTCATGCCATGAAGAGGAGCATCAGCTGAGGCTGAAGGAAGGCCATGGCCACTCTGAACAGGGAGAAACCACCTAACAGGGTGGAATGCGATGAACAGTGCTAGGAAGAAAACATTCAGGCACATTTCCAGACAATAATGATGGAACTTAAACTGCTGGTAAAATTGTACTCTTATTATGTACTTTGATTCAATTACCCACAGAAAGTTTCTACTCAACACATCTAAGAAACAACAAAAGAAACAACAAAAAAGGATACACAAAACCCAAAAACCTTGCTGATCAAATGTTCACCTTGAACGTGTGTATTCCTATTTCCACTTCTATTTTATCTTTACAATTGTAGGATGCCCAGTTTTGGGATCGGAGCTGGCACACCCTGGCCAGGCTCTGCAGAGGTTTTTCCCTGCCCTCTGCTGCTGCCTGAACAGGTGCAAAGGGAGAGAAAGGGGCACAGCTCAAACCTCTCCTGCTCGGGTGCCCAAGAGCAGCCAGCAGCAGGATACAGGAGCTCAGCCAGGGCAGCCCTGGCCGTCCAGGCAGGACCTCCTGCACCCCACAGCTCAGCACCCACTGCACCAAGGCGGATTTGGAGCCTCCTTTTGTACCTACACTGGAAACCTGCCGGCTGCAGCTGCTTGAGAGCAATTAGAGAAGGGGTGTTGGACAGCAGGTTCAGGTCATTCACATACCAACCCCACCTCCTTCCACCTGCCAGCTCAGCTTTACCAGATGAGCTTTGTTGTGACATTTCATAAGTAGCAGGATTCTGCTTCTTCCTCTTCTGCTTTAAAGTCAAAGCAAATCAAAAACTGAGGCAGAAAAAGGCAGGGTTAAATGTGATATTGGGAAGGAATTCTGCCCTGTGAGGGCAGGGAGTTCCTGGCACAGGGTGCCCAGAGCAGCTGTGGCTGCCCCTGGATCCCTGGAAGTGTCCCAAGGCCAGGCTGGACAGGGCTTGGAGCAGCCTGGGACAGTGGAAGGTGTCCCTGCTATGGCACGGGTGGGATGAGATGAGCTTTAGGGTCCCTTCCAACACAAACCATTCCAGGAGTCTACGATAATTCAGTTACTGCCTAAATAAAATATTGAGACATGAAATCATTTTGAAGACCCCAAGAAGGAAGCTGTTGTAAACAACTCATGCCGAGCAGCAACGCAACACACCGAGCTCCCAGAAAGCTCAACTTGCAAACTGATTACTCTGTGGAGATACCTGTTTGGGAGGCTTTTGGAGGCACATGTGTTCTTCCAGAACACAACAGCTAAGCCAGGAGAAAAACCAGAGTCCGCCATCCAGCCCTCACTGGGTTTCATTTTTTGCTCCACTTCACAAGCAATAACTGTGGGATGATAAGGATTTGCAAAACAAACAGAAAGCTGCACACTGCTTGTGTTTGGAAGCTCTGAGCATGAAAATCCATTTCAGGCCCTATCTCCCCCCTTGCCGAGATAAACCCCTCCTGAGCGTGCTGCTTAAATCTCCTACAGAAACAAACAACCCCAAAGCCTGTTATTTTCTTGGCACAACTGCTCTCAGAGCAGGGACCTGAGCACCCCATCCAGCCACATTTTACATTTGCTCAAGTTCTTCTCCTCGAAGTTTAAAGCAAGAAAATGGAAATTGCCTCCACAAATCACAAAACCAAGCTGGATTTACTGACCAGCCGCTCCCAGCAGGACACCATGGAGGGATCTCGCTTCCATCTCCTTCTTTTGCTCCCCTCTGAATGTAGATCATTTCCAACATGCAGGGTGAAATGAGGGTCCTGGGGCAGCAGGGCTGGACCCCACTCAGTTACACCCCGGGCTCATTATCAAACACCACAACAAAATGCTGTATTCTAACCCATCTAACCTAAAAACAGATTTTATGTTAAACAAGAGTAAAGAAAATTGGACAAATACAATGGAGGGAAGATCTGCTGGGACCCTAAATGCTCTGCAAGTTTAAAGAGCTGAAACCAGCTGGAGGTGGGCACATTTTTAGGGGGACAGGGAGGGGTCTGCCTGGCTTCTCTCTGTGCCACGGCCACTGCTGGGGAGGGCCTGGGAAGGCCTGGGAGAGGACTCTGCTCATCCCGGAGGGAGCCAGCAGGACGGCACCTGGCTCACCTGCATCTCCAGCTACACACTCCTTGTGTAGGAGAAGAGGAGAAGAGAATAAAGATGTTTGCCTTCAAAAACTTCAGCGTAGAGTTTTATATTCAGAATAATAAAGTCTCAAAGGAGAAAGAAGCAATTTTAACTTAAAATCACGCCGTTCACTCAGTCTTTGCCATTTTTTAATAAACACATTGCTCTGTCTCTGCCCTACCAATTCTCAGTTCTCCCTCTGTATTTCTAATAGTTCTAAGCTAATTAATTTCCCACAATAACAACCTCCCAGGGACAAGCAGCTGGATAATCCTCAGCCCCTCCTGAAGTTAGCTTCCTGAAGGGCTGGGGAGCAATTACTACTCATTGGTGCTCTGCCATACACAGAATGGGATTTGGATCGATTGTTTTGGCAGGAGCACCATAAGAGAAAACAAGAGAGTGTGGGGTCCCTGTTAACAGAAACTTTATGAGGAGATGGCATCAGGTGAAAGGCTGGGGTGCAAAGATGGGCACAGCTCTTTAATCTTCATTTACACACAGTAAAAGGAGGAGCAGGGTGCGGCCTGGGGGCGTTTCTGGGATCCCTGGGGCACCAGGACGGGACACTCCTGCAGACCAGGAGCACAGGCAGGTGCCCCCTCACTAGGGGGATGCCACAGCCACCGATCCTTGTGCATCCTACACATCAGCTGCCACCAAGGCTCCTCCTGCACGTCCCCGTGGCAGGAACAGCTGCTAAAACCAGAGGGATGACTGTCACTACACTGTCAGAGAGCACCCCAGCCTGCATTGTGTTTTGTGGGAGCAAAAAAACCCTGAGTTTCCTCAGAAAAACCCAACAAAAGCCTCAGGGGAACAGTGAAGGCCAAGCTGGCCATCCTCAGGAACAGAGCATTGCTCCAGGGTCCCACTGCTGGCTGGCTCTGCAGGTCACACATAGGGGAATTATTCTGTATTAATGAAGGGAAAACGTTTTGCAGAAAAATATCACACACAACACGTGTGCTAATAAAATTGTGCCGTGTTAATAGTGACAAGCATGTTTTGCCAGCTCCCTGTGTATCTCTGAAGCTTTCCTTTGCACAGAGCAGAGTGGAATCGTTTAAATAACATCCAGACTGGGCAGCAATTGGCCTTTTCTGGGAAGTCCCACAATAACAAGAACAGCAGAGGCCAAACTGTTTTCTCTGAAAGGTATTCTTTTTCCTGAGGTGTTTGTTCAAAATACCAATCCAGATACCTGGAAAATGAGTCTGTACCCATGAAACTTCCAACAGCAATGGAGACATAGCTTAGGTTCTCCAAACTAACTGCTGCTCTTAATACAGCATTATTTCTAATTGTGATCCTTACAGATGCAAACCCGTGTATGAAGTCACTCCTTACCATCGACAGCACCAGTGGGGCCTGAGGCTGGCGAGGAGCATCCTGCTGCACCCCTGGGGAGGGCAGGGAAGGGAGCCCCAGCTCCTAAACCAGCTGCACAGGCAGGATTCCAGCTGCAAAAGACATCCAGAAAAACACTTGTCAGGGTGGAGCACAAGACTCCAGGAGCCCAGCGACACTCGGGGGCACAAAGCACTGCTGAAATCAAGTGTTCATTCGGCTTAACTTGGGTAATTTATTTTTTCTCTGATGTCCAGCTCTCCTCAAAATTTACATCTGCTGACTGGATTGGAGCCTTTCATGTTCTGTTTTTGAATTATATGTTGCATATGTTACAGTGCAAGAAATTTGACTTTTCAAATGCCAACAAATGGCTACAAAATTGGCCCCTCGTGAATAACAGCCCAGCAGCATTTCCATGTAATTATTTTGCCCGGGAATTTAATTTGTGAGACATAAAAGTTCTGCTGGATGAAAGAGCAGCACATAATGATCCCTAAGCACAGGGAGAGGCAGCCGCTGCTCGGGGCGCTGGAGCCCGTGCCCCCTCCCCGGGTGCAAATCCCCTCCCTGCAGCCAGGAGCGTCCGTGCCACAGGCTGGGGTGTGGGGACAGCAGCGCTGGCTCAGCCGGGGCTGCAAGGGTGGCAGCCACCATCGCCACTCTGCCAGCCCCAGCCCGGGACCAGGGACACCAGAGCTCAGGGTCAGGCAATGACCAGGAGGCTTCTGGCAACTCCATTGCCCAAATTATAACTGCTGTGGACTATCACAAAACCCCACCATGGTTTGGGTTGGAAGGGACCTTAAATCTCACCTGTGCCATGGGCAGGGACACCTTCACTAGACCAGGCTGCTCAGGCTGCCAACTGCTCTTAGGAAAAAAAAGATCATTTTATCATCTTAAAAGATAAAACACTAGATGAAATCAGACAAAACAATACAAAATAAAACTCATGGAGAATCACATCCCACTGTCACAGAGCCAGTCCCGCTGTCCCGCTGGGCTCGAGGACACGGGGCTGAGCCCCACTGAGGGCACCCTGTGCCCGGCCCCTCCTCAGCCACAGCCCCGACCTTGCTCCTCAACTCCTCACTCTCAGTCTCAAGGCTCAGCAGGCACTGACTGAATTGAAAGCAGATGGCATTTGAGACATTTCATATCACTTTTGTCCTGATTCACTCCAGATAAAGTTCTTACATAACTCTGACATTTAGTGTCTCAATCCAGGGAGAAATTCTCCCTTCTTTGTCCTGTACTTTCATGTTTTTTTCTTCTTTTGTAAGATTTAAAGTTAAATATTGACCATGTCATGTTGAAATAGATTAACTCTAGTAGCCATGAGGGGAAAGCACTCAAGGGAGCAGGACATGAGCTGTCTGATCACCACGTGTCAGTCCAGACTCAGCCTGAGGCAGGGGAGCAGCTCCGGGAGGGCTGAGGACAGCGAGTGGCACCGGCTGCTGGGTGTTACAGGAGCCAAGCACGAGCCGAGCTGCTGGGCACCAGCAGGGACAGGTATTTTAGCTAAACAATGCCAACCAAGCCATCGGCCACCTCTGAAATGGCCTCCTCAGTAGGAGGCTGACATCATTAGGGCCTCTATAGGGTCAGAAGAGAAGGAGCAGGTGTCTAACTTAGGTTACCTGAGCCACCCTGAATTGCAGAACCTCACCAGGAGAGCCCAGACAACGAGCACCCTGACCTGATCACATCACCCAGCTTTAAGGAGCCATCTACTTCAACCTCATCAGCTTCCTACCACGGACTCCTCCAAGGTGCGGAACCTCTGATTTGATTATCCAGTCTCTTCCCAGGAACAATTTCCTTCTTCTGAAAGGAAAAAGTAAGTGAAAAAGAGAAAACCTAGATAAAATCTTCTTGGATTTTGAATCGGAGCACATTTCTATCCAGAACAAGTTTTATTTAATATTTGTTGTTGTTAAACTAAGCTCAGCAAAGTGCTATCTCTAAAGATCGACAAAAGCTGTAGAAAGACAGAAGCAAAGACAAATCATGGGATTATGAATGATGTGTAGGAATAGAACACAGAGGAGTATTTGGTTAGTAAGGTCATATTGAGCCTTATGGGATCCTGAGACTCCTGGCTAAATCCTGATGAACCCAAATATAAAGTACCAGAAATGAAAGCTTAAGGCTGGGCTTAATTTTGACATTTTTTGCCTTGGAAACCTTCCAAGGTAGGCTGAATAGCCAGAGACAGCAAACTTGGAAAATCTGTGAACCTCCATAAGATCTTCATCAACCCATCTAGATGGAAATGTCTGGAGGAGAAAGTAATTCACATGGAAAAACAAACAAACCACCCCAGAAAATATCAAATACCAGTAAAACAAGTTCATGTTTTCCATTTCATCAAATACCTGGGAATACATTTTAAACAAGATTCATCCATGTCTACTGCAGAATGCTTTGTCCTCTAATCACCTGTTACAGAGAATCTACGTAAATTGTTTTTCAAAACCAGTTTCCTGACCATGAGATATTAATCTCATATTCATCTTAATTGGGCAGCTGGAGTTAAACATCCTCTCACAACAGCAGATTTCACATGGGGCAGATTGGCCAACAAGTCCTGGGCTCCTAAAAGCAAAGGGGCTGTATGAACGTCCTGAGATGGCTTGTTCCAGCCTGCAGCAAGGGGATTTCACTGCTGCTCCAAGTTTGCCCCGGAATATGGTTTGTAGGCAGATGAAAACCAACTAGAAGAGAAAATAGATTGATATCAAGGTGACAAAAGGCACTGGTTATCCCAAGAAACCTGAAGCTGGTGAGTTTAACACATTCTGCCCTCCCACTGCTTGTGCCTCTCCACCTGCTTTGAACGCGCAGCCAGGGCTGAGCGGGGGCGGGCAGGGGGAAGGCCAACGAGCCCTGTTTGCTCTGGATGACTGGAAAATAAATTACTTGTCATTCCAGGCTCGATACACAAGAAGAGCACCTGTTGCATGTCGCAGACAGCCGTGGCCCGGCTGGCTACGACATTTCGATGGGAAAGAGACAGGAAGGGTTTTGCATGGGAATTCCACCAAGCTGTTTATTCACAACTCCATGAAGGGACCCAGACGCAAAGGCCAAGTACAAGGAAAATACGACTTATATATGGGTGACTTATGGTGTTATATATGGTGACTTATAGGTGGGAAGAGCACCAGGGCCCAATGTGCAGAGGGCACAGGGGCGGCTCATGGCTGGGGCCGGGGTACGGGAACCAAGGGGGAAACGGGGAGGGAGGGAAAAGGGAACATGGGCCCATGGGCCAGCCGGGATAGTGGAACTGAGGTACATTAGCATAATGAACAGAACACCCTGGGAGAGGTCCCAGCCATCCCAGCACAGGGGGGCACCCAGAGCCCCTCCCTGCACCAGCCCACCGGCCACCACAAGCACCAGCAGCTGCTGCTGCCAAAGCTGAGCTGGCAGCTCCCGTCCTCCCTCAGCCCCAGCAGGAGCCACCAGCATCGCTCTCCTTCCCACTGTCCCGGGGGAGCCCCGCGGGGCCAGGATGTCCTCGCTGGCCACACGCACAGGGGTAGAGTCTGCGTGTGCACCGTCACCAGGACAACACAGTGCTTGGGTCTAAACATCTTGTTTGCTTTGTTTAAGCAGCAGTTATCACCAAACCGGTGTAAGCTGAAAATAAAAATAAAGAGCAGCGGTGTCTGTTGAAAAGATCTTACCTGTCCTCGAGACACCCCAGGAGCCATGCCTTGGGCAGAGAATTGAAATATTAGTCTCTGTGAAACTAGTTATGGGCTAATGGTTAATGGGCTAAATTAGTCTCTGTGAAAAATTACCCCATTTGACTTTATCATGAGCCTTTGGCCACACACGCTCCGAGGAGATAGAGATCCATTAATTAGTGCTCGTTATTGCTGCCTCAGGTGGCGTTCGGTTCGCCTGAGCTCCGCCACTTGGATTCCCAGTGAATTATTCCCCATGGAACGTTCCTGCCCCCACACCCAGGGGCTCCCGGAGACATCCCAAGCCCCAGGCAGATTTGCTGCTGCTATCCAAGGGCCATTAAGGGTCAGTTTGGGCCATTTTAGGGCAGGATCCTTCATTTCCCCCTGCCCATTGCAGATGGGCTCTGTGCCAGTCACACGCCCCCAGTTTGGCTTGTTCTGCCCTTTTCCCTCCTGTCCCACTTCCCTCACACAGTGACGAGGCTCAGGAACTTGTGGGGTCACATGTGCCCCTCGGCGACCCCACCCTGTCACCCAGGTCCCCAGGCAGGTTCTCCCCGTGGCTGCGCCGTGGTCACCCTGCCTGGTCACCCCCAGGGACCCGAGGGCCCTGTCCCACAGCCTGGGGACACTGCTGCAGGACAGGTCCTGGCTGCACCCAAATTACCTGCACCTCCCTGGCACTTGGGTGGGCCACACCCCAACAATGAAGAGCCCCTTGAAGACAGCGCCAGTCAGAGCTGCTGGGAGAGGGTGAATCCCAAGGCTTGGCAATAAAAAGCATCTTTAGAAGTTCATGGATATTTTCTGGGAAAAAATGTAATATTAATCCTAAGCATTGAGATAAACAGCCACACTATATTTAAAAGATGCTCTATTTATTCTAGGGAATTTTTTAAATTATAAAATCAATGAAGTGTTAATGATTTTAAGAATTACTTCAGCTCACTGGGAGTTTCAAAACAACTTTTTTTAGTCTATGGCATAAATTCATAAGCTGCTCAGTTTGACCAATTTGTCTATGGCATAAATTCATAAGCTGCTCAGTTTGACCAATTTGTCAAGACAATTTCCATTAGTAAACATGAATATTTAATGAAAGGGAAAAATGGCATGAGCAACTTCACTTAAGCGACTAATGACTTACTGGAAAACAAGTAAGATACATTAATATGCCACTTCTTTAGGTATTTGCAGAGCACAACCACCTAAATATTCAGTGGGCTCCTTATTTTACCTTGTTTTTATTTATCTATGTATCTTTATCCGTTTGTCTGCCATTGCATATAGATGTCAGCAAATCCACTCAAAAATAAACCATTTTTTAAAAATTTAATCCAGTCACTGCTGCTTGTTTCCACGTGGCTTTCACAGCAGGGCCTGAAAGTCCCTTCTCCTCCTTCATTGCTAAATTGGCCAATTTGTTTGTTTGTTTAACGACAAATACAAAGGCCTGACGAGCTCACAGCACTTGTTAATGTACTGAAGGAGAGAAAATCAGTGCGAGGCTCTGAAAAACCAACTCAAGACCCAGGAGTTGTTCCAGATCTTAAACCCCAGCAGGCTGCCAGGAGCAGCTGGCCGGCACCAGGCTCTGCTTTCCAGCCATCCCCTGGTGTGACATTCCCCTGTGGAAACACCTCGGGGCATTTTAGAGAAAATACCAGCGGAAGGGGCAGAGCCGATGCTGAAGCAGGACCAGTGAGGGATATCTCTGTCCAAGGAGACGAGAGAATGGTGTCAGGCTTCGTGCACGTGTTGCTGGTTGCTCTCAGCCGCGAACTGGGACAGCGCCAGCGACGCCCTGCCTTTGCCGCTGCTTGTCCCGTGGTGGGGTGGCCCCGCCGCAGTGTCCCCAGTGCTGCGGCACATCCCTCTGTCGCTCGGGGACATCCCTCTGTCCCACGGGCACACCCCGCTGTCCCTCGGGCAGGTTTGTTGTCACACCGAGTGTCGCAGCGGGTCCGAAGCTGCGGCGCTGCTGCCCTGCGCTCTGTGCCTCTCCGCGGGCAGGTCCGCGGTTGCTGTCGGGGTTTGGTCCCGGGTCGCTGCGCAGGCAGCCCCGGGCCCACCAGGCTCATCCGCATGCACAGCAGCTGGAAAAAGTCATCATTGCGATGAACACAATTACACCATTTGAGAGGGAAGTCGGCGTTCCTCAGGCAGCAGCTCTCCTCCCAACTGACCTCCCTCCGCCACAAATCGCTTTTGACAGGCGCTCACAAATCCTAAAGTGAAAAGCTGTTTCCTTTAGTCACTATCCCCGTAAAATACACTGACTCTCTTAATTACATGCTTAGTTTTTTTCCAAAGGCTCTACCCATGCATGTAGGCAATAACTCAAGCTCAGAGGCAAGGGACCATGTAATAGAGCAAGAGCAGTGCAGCCAGGTGGAAAACAACCCACCCCAGTGCCCACGGGGCCCGGGACTCTGGTGGGGCCAGCACCAGCTCCCCGGGGACACCACCCACACGCGCCAGCTGAGCTTTGGAGCTGGGGACTGTTTGCTGTCACTGGCGCTGCGGAGCCACAGCGCAGAGACCTCCAGCCAGCAGGGTCACACACGGCTCCTGTGCTCGTGGGGTGCCCACAGTGGGCTGCCCGACCAGACTGAGGACCCGGGAGCCCAAAATTCCTGCCAGCTGCATCTGTGCTTTGTGTGACAGAGCATCTCCCTGCCGCAGGTGCAGTCCCAGAGGCACTGGGGCACTGCTGACACTGAGGGTCAGACACCCCCAGGGCTCGGCACAGCTTTGTGCTGGTGTGCCCTGAGCTGAGGGAACATTTTGTGCCCAGACCGTGCCCAGTGGTGGCTGTTAGAGATGAAACACGGGCATAACGGCTCACAAAATGAAGGGATTCCCAGTCCCACATCTGATTCACTTGGGCTCTTCCCCAGTGCTACCAGCAGCAAAATCAGCAGGTCCAGGAGCAGTCAGTGGGGCAGGAGCCCCATGGTTCCCATAGAACACCAGAAAAATCATGAAGAAACAACATTGCCTTCATTCTCCTTTCAAAATACAGAAAGAGAAAAACCATTAGACCTTCTTGTTCCTCTTTACCTCGACAGAATGATAAGCCAAGGGTTCAGAACACAAATACCTATGTAACACCTCCATCTCAACCCATAAGGGGCTCCTCTCCCACGGCACACCCAGCTGCTCTGCTGGAGAGCGAGAAATACCCCAGTGACTTTTACAGCCTCGGCTGCTGCAGCTGTGTGTCCTGGGCTCCACGAGAGGTGGTGCCCCTGGCAAGTCCCCAGGTTCCCCACAGGACTGGGAATGCCTGGGGACAGCTGCCTTCCTGAAAAGCTGCAGGGGATCTCGGCGCTATCGACAAGAACGGCACCAATCGATGCCTGGCAGACCAGAAGGGAGAGGGAGCTGCTCTTGGCCCAGGGTACACTGAGATGGAACAGCAGTGTTTGCTTAAAGGAACACCCGAATGACCTGCAAATCTTCACAGATAATCTCTGCTGAGCGTTTTTTGTGCCCTAACTCAAGAACATCAAAAGCATTCCAGCCAACCAATTTTATGTGAATTTGATATGGATTTACTCATGGCAGAGTTTGTTTGAAGTCTGCAACAAGACACCTTTATGCTCTTTCAACCCAAAGCATCCTTCTGCTGTGCTTCAAGGTAACTAGCAAAAAAAAAAAAAAGAAATTAAAAAGAAAAAACAAACAACCCAAATCCAAAAATTAAGAAGCAATTAAAAACTAGTCCTCAGAAAGGAGAAAATTAGTAAAAAAATACAGCTGATTTTCCATATACTGCCTGTGGTCTACCCACACCATTTACAAACTTTGGTTAACGCATTTACTTAATTGTGGTGATTATCAGAAAGTACATTTTGTATCTCTGTATAGGAACGGAAAACTTTGTCTTTAGAGCACAACCTGAGCTGGGGCTGTTTCTGATGTCCAGAGCCAGGGACAAACTGCAGACCAAGGACAAGAGGAGCTACGAATCTCGGGGCTTTGATGACCTTTCTGAAGGGCTGGAGAGCCGGCAGGGCTGTCCCAGCCCCACGACTGGGGACAGGAGCTGGCCCGGCCAGCGGCTCTGGGGGGCTCAGCGCTAACACCTGCCTTTAAAAGCATCCTGCTAAAAATCTTTCCTCTTCCAAACACTCGGGCTTGAACATATTTTCTTGCTCCAGCCCTGCTAAGGAGGGGGTGAGGAGGGGTAACAAGGGTGAACTAAAGGAAGTAAGGATGTAGACAGAGGAGCACTAAGGATTCTTGGGAGGAGGAGGAGGAAGAAAGAGAAAAGATCAGCTGGACACAGACTGGAGTCACAGTTTCAGAATTCTGCATGTAACTCTGCCCGAAGTTTTTTCAGTTATTTATCCAACTCTATCATGGTGTCTTCCAAGTCCATCCCCTCTAAAAGCAACAGAAATAACTACATCCTCACAACTTTTCAGAGAGTTCCCTGCAGTTCTCTGAGTCACAGCCAAAATTCTGTCTGGAGCAGTTATTTTGGGTATGACTTTATCACCGGGGAATGAAGGAATTAAAAAATAACTTCTTTTCTGGTCAAAGAGTTTATTGCCACATTTCATATTTCATTCTGAATTTAATTTTTTCAGTATATTCCTTTTCTGGAGCAACATTCATGGCAATGATATAAGCAGGGTGCTCGGACCACAGCTTTCCAGTACAGGGACTTTATTTGGAAGTGTATAAAACCCTAAGAACTAATAAAATATTCTTGACTCCCAAGGCAAAGCATGTGCAAGATAAGAGGGGTCAACCCTGAATGGATTATAAACATACAAGTTTCTCCAAATCCCCTTCCCCCACCCAGTTTTTAAACACAAAATAAGATAAAATACAAAAATAGCTTTGAGCATGCTTGAAAGTTTAATCCCAGAGTGGAGGAGCTGGGAGTGCTGCTGGGATGCCTTATCACAGCACCTTCACCTGCTGGGTGAGACCCTCCATCCCGAGGGGAGGATGGAGCAGGACAGGGCAGGAGCCCGGCAGGCTGCAGAGCAGGGCTGAAAGGACACCATCACCAGAAAACAGATGCTGCAAGTTCTGCTGCCACTTCCTCACAACAAGCAGCAGATCCCACCCCACAGCGCTGTGGGAAGGATTCATATCCACACCCCAGGGCAGTCAGGAAGAAATGCTGGAATTCATTGCACATTATATATATATAGATAGATATAGATATATACGCATATACATATAAAGAAATTGAATTCATTGCACATTTATATGTAAGAAAACTGGAATTCACTGCACACATATATAAAAGAGAATTCATTGCACATCTATACCCACACAAACACTTCAATTTAATGTGCACAAGTAAAGCTTTCGTTTCCATTAATTTGCACGATAAACATCTTCACTAATTATACACTGTGCTTACACTAATCACCTGCCTGAAGCCATCAGATTTTATGTGGGGCCCCTGTCAGATCTCATAAAGCAAATAGGGCTGGATCAGATGCCTGGGTGAAAACTTCCCTACATCCTGATGCTGAATTCTTCCTTTTAATGGGCAGAAAAGCAGCTAATTCTCAGCTGAGGCTGCCTCCCACCCTGCCCACTCACTGGCTTCATAGATCCCAAAATCAGACTAGTGTTATTTTCCTCCTTCCTTCCCCCTGCCCTGGAAGACTTATTTTTGCTGTCTACCAAAATTCCAGTGCCCTGCTGGGTTTGTCCTTCCAGCTCCCATTTCTGCCCCAAGGTTCTTCTCGTTCAGAAATCGCCGCATTGCAGGAGCAGCTCTGTGCTTTCTATGCCTGTTGGAGAGAGAATTACTGCCAACTCCTTCCCTGGGAGGGTGGGCAGACCCTGGCACAGGGTGCCCAGAGCAGCTGTGGCTGCCCCTGGATCCCTGAAAGTGTCCAAGGCCAGGCTTGGAGCAGCCTGGGACAGTGGAAGGTGTCCCTGCCCATGGCAGGGGTGGAACAAGAGATGAGCTTTAAGGTCACTTCCAACCCAAACCATTCGGGGAGTCAAGGATGTGCTCAGGAGTTCAGCCCATCCAGGGATTTCTGTTTGGTTGGAGACAGAACAGAGAATGCAAACCAAAAGAAAGAGACAGAAGTCACCTACCAAACTTGACAGAGTCCATGCCAGAACTTTCTTTTGGCACACCCCGAAGATCGGTGGTACCTTGCACCCCCTCAGGCAGGGCAGTGCCCTGTGCCCAGCCCCTTCTCCCTCACACACACGTTCCCAGGGAACGTGAGAGGCTCCTGGAGTCCAAACATCCTCCTCCTCCTCCTCCTCCTGCTGCCACTCTCCCCAGATGCCCTGAAGCAATCATTTTTCCAAGATGATTAACTTCCTGCCACAGCAGCAGCCCCACACAATCCTGAGCTCTCTCTGCAAGCATTCCTTTATTAATGACATGAAACATCCGAGACCACATTGTCAGTCTGAACTGATACCGTGAGCTCCTCTTGAGCCTGAGCAACCACGTGCAACACCCAGAACGAGGTTTGGAAGGGGTCAGGAAAGAGCTCAGCTACTTTTCAATTTCCAGGCTCTGATCCAATGAGGTCAAAACCAGTATCCCATTGAAGTAATTGGAAGTGTTGAACCATTTCATGATGAATTCATTTCCTACTTAAATACACATAAAACAACCAGACTGGAATGACCCCTAGCCTCATATATATATATATATAT